>OX421438.1:0-12500 GCA_949126915.1 Musotima nitidalis | reverse complement strand
TGTGTTTGTTGGGGGATTTTTGTGTGGCTGCTCTGGGGTTCCCTGGGGTGGCTGCGTGGGGTCCTCCTTCGTTCGGAGGGCGTACTTAACCTCAATTCGGCGGGTTTTTGGCCCATTTAAGGGTGTTTGGAGGTTTTTAAGATGGGAGGGAAGAAGAAAAAGTCTGCCGGGGCTCCGGTGGACATTTGTGAGGAACCGAATAGGGTCAAAGAGGGGAATAGTGTTCTGGAGGATGTCTGTAAGGGGCAACAGTCGGTGGGTGACTTCAAGCTCGCCATTTTGGAGACTGTGGGGATTCTCAAGTCCGAAAATGCGAAGTTGAGAGAGGATATGACGGACATGCAGTTCCATTATGAACTGTTGAGGCGGAGGTTTCGAAGTCTGGAGGGGTCTCTGATAACCATACAACAACGGCTGGATGGTGACTCAAGTGGGGAAGAGAGCGAAAGTTCGCCTTCTCTTGCCGGTGGGGCTCCCGCGGAGGCGGGGGCGGAGTGTAGGGTTTCCCCGGCGGGCAAAGACAGAGGCAGAGGGCCAAAGTCGCCGCCTGCCGGCTGTATTGAGGGAGCTGTTTGTGTCGGGGAGGTGTCAGGGGCTGATTCGGGGGCGGCAAATGCCTCTAATGGGTCGATTCCGGTTCTGAGGGGTTTTTCGGCGGACAAAGACGGAGGCAGAGGGCCAAAGTCGCTGCCCGCCGGTTCTCTGGAGGGAAAAGTCTGTGTTGGGAGTGTTGAGGAGGTGCCAAGGACTGTCACCAGCGTGGCTAAAGCCTCTTCTGGGGCAGTCCCGGCTTCCCCGGCGGACAAAGACGGAGGCAGAGGGCCAAAGTCGCTGCCCGCCGGTTCTGCAGAGGGGAAAGGTTGTGTGAGGGAGTCGCCGGTCCTCCCGCGGACGGCCGCAGTGATTTTCTCGCTGCGGACGGACGCGGCAGAGGCCGGCCATACGTATGAGGGGGTTGTCCTGAGGGCGCGACGAGCTGTAGAGGAAAGAGGGGCCAGTGTCGGGCGGGTTTCACTCAGGAGGGCGGCCAGCGGGGCACGAATCCTTGAGCTGCCTGGCCCGGACGGCGAAAAGAGGGCGGACGTCCTTCAGGAAGTCCTGAAGGCGGCAATAGGCGAGGTGGCCAATGTAGATAGGCTGGGGAGGGAAAGTTCGGTGCGGGTTGTCGGGCTAGACGACTCTGTCTCCTCCCAGGAGTTGGTGGAGGAGTTGGCCCGAAAAGGGGGTTGTCCGGAGGGGTCCATAAGAGTCGGGGAGTTCCGCCCTGGCTTTAGGGGCGTAAATGTTGTGGTGAGGTGTCCGGCTCCGGTGGCGAAGTCGCTTATCGGGGCTGGACGTTTTCCGGTGGGATGGAGCATGGTGAGGGCCGTGGCTCCGGAGGTGCGCCCCCTGCGCTGTTTTAAGTGCATGGGGCTCGGGCACATCAGACGGATGTGCCCCTCGGAGGTGGACCGCAGCGGCCTGTGCTTCAGGTGCGGCGCTGCGGGACATAGGTCGTCGGCCTGTCGGGCTTCTCCCCGCTGTGCCGCTTGTGAGGGCAGCAGTCGTGGTTCTGACCACGTTATGGGGGGGATCTCTTGTAATCCCCCCCCTCCTTGTGGGTCATCTGGCGACAGAGGTCGTCGCCAGTAGACGCCATGGGCCTCGGGCCGAACGGATGAGGAGAGGCCTTGTTCGTTCGTCCCGACGCTCATGTGCGGAGGTTTTTCGTGGTGCCGCGGGGATAGGTCGGGGGGCCTTCCCTGCATTGCACGGCATCACTGGAGGTAGTTTTCTCCAGAGGCGCAGGTGCCTGGCTTCCCGCCGGGCAATAGCGATACCCGGCATGGCGGTGAAATGCGAGAGCGACCTCGCCGTGTCGGGTGCTGAGTGCGGGAAAAGACTCCCTTTTTAGTGGGTATTCCGCCCCATCGGAGGTCATGGTGGGGGGCGGCGAGTCCCACATAACCCCTTCGCTCCCCCGAGCGGAGGGGTATGCGTAAATGCATTTTTTGGGAGTATAAAAAAAAAAAAAAAAAAAAAAAAAAAAAAAAAAAAAAAAAAAAAAAAAAAAAAAAAAAAAAAAAAAAAAAAAAAAAAAAAAAAAAAAAAAAAAAAAAAAAAAAAAAAAAAAAAAAAAAAAAAAAAAAAAAAAAAAAAAAAAAAAAAAAAAAAAAAAGGTTAGGTTAGGTTAGGTTAGGTTAGGTTAGGTTAGGTTAGGTTAGGTTAGGTTAGGTTAGGTTAGGTTAGGTTAGGTTAGGTTAGGTTAGGTTAGGTTAGGTTAGGTTAGGTTAGGTTAGGTTAGGTTAGGTTAGGTTAGGTTAGGTTAGGTTAGGTTAGGTTAGGTTAGGTTAGGTTAGGTTAGGTTAGGTTAGGTTAGGTTAGGTTAGGTTAGGTTAGGTTAGGTTAGGTTAGGTTAGGTTAGGTTAGGTTAGGTTAGGTTAGGTTAGGTTAGGTTAGGTTAGGTTAGGTTAGGTTAGGTTAGGTTAGGTTAGGTTAGGTTAGGTTAGGTTAGGTTAGGTTAGGTTAGGTTAGGTTAGGTTAGGTTAGGTTAGGTTAGGTTAGGTTAGGTTAGGTTAGGTTAGGTTAGGTTAGGTTAGGTTAGGTTAGGTTAGGTTAGGTTAGGTTAGGTTAGGTTAGGTTAGGTTAGGTTAGGTTAGGTTAGGTTAGGTTAGGTTAGGTTAGGTTAGGTTAGGTTAGGTTAGGTTAGGTTAGGTTAGGTTAGGTTAGGTTAGGTTAGGTTAGGTTAGGTTAGGTTAGGTTAGGTTAGGTTAGGTTAGGTTAGGTTAGGTTAGGTTAGGTTAGGTTAGGTTAGGTTAGGTTAGGTTAGGTTAGGTTAGGTTAGGTTAGGTTAGGTTAGGTTAGGTTAGGTTAGGTTAGGTTAGGTTAGGTTAGGTTAGGTTAGGTTAGGTTAGGTTAGGTTAGGTTAGGTTAGGTTAGGTTAGGTTAGGTTAGGTTAGGTTAGGTTAGGTTAGGTTAGGTTAGGTTAGGTTAGGTTAGGTTAGGTTAGGTTAGGTTAGGTTAGGTTAGGTTAGGTTAGGTTAGGTTAGGTTAGGTTAGGTTAGGTTAGGTTAGGTTAGGTTAGGTTAGGTTAGGTTAGGTTAGGTTAGGTTAGGTTAGGTTAGGTTAGGTTAGGTTAGGTTAGGTTAGGTTAGGTTAGGTTAGGTTAGGTTAGGTTAGGTTAGGTTAGGTTAGGTTAGGTTAGGTTAGGTTAGGTTAGGTTAGGTTAGGTTAGGTTAGGTTAGGTTAGGTTAGGTTAGGTTAGGTTAGGTTAGGTTAGGTTAGGTTAGGTTAGGTTAGGTTAGGTTAGGTTAGGTTAGGTTAGGTTAGGTTAGGTTAGGTTAGGTTAGGTTAGGTTAGGTTAGGTTAGGTTAGGTTAGGTTAGGTTAGGTTAGGTTAGGTTAGGTTAGGTTAGGTTAGGTTAGGTTAGGTTAGGTTAGGTTAGGTTAGGTTAGGTTAGGTTAGGTTAGGTTAGGTTAGGTTAGGTTAGGTTAGGTTAGGTTAGGTTAGGTTAGGTTAGGTTAGGTTAGGTTAGGTTAGGTTAGGTTAGGTTAGGTTAGGTTAGGTTAGGTTAGGTTAGGTTAGGTTAGGTTAGGTTAGGTTAGGTTAGGTTAGGTTAGGTTAGGTTAGGTTAGGTTAGGTTAGGTTAGGTTAGGTTAGGTTAGGTTAGGTTAGGTTAGGTTAGGTTAGGTTAGGTTAGGTTAGGTTAGGTTAGGTTAGGTTAGGTTAGGTTAGGTTAGGTTAGGTTAGGTTAGGTTAGGTTAGGTTAGGTTAGGTTAGGTTAGGTTAGGTTAGGTTAGGTTAGGTTAGGTTAGGTTAGGTTAGGTTAGGTTAGGTTAGGTTAGGTTAGGTTAGGTTAGGTTAGGTTAGGTTAGGTTAGGTTAGGTTAGGTTAGGTTAGGTTAGGTTAGGTTAGGTTAGGTTAGGTTAGGTTAGGTTAGGTTAGGTTAGGTTAGGTTAGGTTAGGTTAGGTTAGGTTAGGTTAGGTTAGGTTAGGTTAGGTTAGGTTAGGTTAGGTTAGGTTAGGTTAGGTTAGGTTAGGTTAGGTTAGGTTAGGTTAGGTTAGGTTAGGTTAGGTTAGGTTAGGTTAGGTTAGGTTAGGTTAGGTTAGGTTAGGTTAGGTTAGGTTAGGTTAGGTTAGGTTAGGTTAGGTTAGGTTAGGTTAGGTTAGGTTAGGTTAGGTTAGGTTAGGTTAGGTTAGGTTAGGTTAGGTTAGGTTAGGTTAGGTTAGGTTAGGTTAGGTTAGGTTAGGTTAGGTTAGGTTAGGTTAGGTTAGGTTAGGTTAGGTTAGGTTAGGTTAGGTTAGGTTAGGTTAGGTTAGGTTAGGTTAGGTTAGGTTAGGTTAGGTTAGGTTAGGTTAGGTTAGGTTAGGTTAGGTTAGGTTAGGTTAGGTTAGGTTAGGTTAGGTTAGGTTAGGTTAGGTTAGGTTAGGTTAGGTTAGGTTAGGTTAGGTTAGGTTAGGTTAGGTTAGGTTAGGTTAGGTTAGGTTAGGTTAGGTTAGGTTAGGTTAGGTTAGGTTAGGTTAGGTTAGGTTAGGTTAGGTTAGGTTAGGTTAGGTTAGGTTAGGTTAGGTTAGGTTAGGTTAGGTTAGGTTAGGTTAGGTTAGGTTAGGTTAGGTTAGGTTAGGTTAGGTTAGGTTAGGTTAGGTTAGGTTAGGTTAGGTTAGGTTAGGTTAGGTTAGGTTAGGTTAGGTTAGGTTAGGTTAGGTTAGGTTAGGTTAGGTTAGGTTAGGTTAGGTTAGGTTAGGTTAGGTTAGGTTAGGTTAGGTTAGGTTAGGTTAGGTTAGGTTAGGTTAGGTTAGGTTAGGTTAGGTTAGGTTAGGTTAGGTTAGGTTAGGTTAGGTTAGGTTAGGTTAGGTTAGGTTAGGTTAGGTTAGGTTAGGTTAGGTTAGGTTAGGTTAGGTTAGGTTAGGTTAGGTTAGGTTAGGTTAGGTTAGGTTAGGTTAGGTTAGGTTAGGTTAGGTTAGGTTAGGTTAGGTTAGGTTAGGTTAGGTTAGGTTAGGTTAGGTTAGGTTAGGTTAGGTTAGGTTAGGTTAGGTTAGGTTAGGTTAGGTTAGGTTAGGTTAGGTTAGGTTAGGTTAGGTTAGGTTAGGTTAGGTTAGGTTAGGTTAGGTTAGGTTAGGTTAGGTTAGGTTAGGTTAGGTTAGGTTAGGTTAGGTTAGGTTAGGTTAGGTTAGGTTAGGTTAGGTTAGGTTAGGTTAGGTTAGGTTAGGTTAGGTTAGGTTAGGTTAGGTTAGGTTAGGTTAGGTTAGGTTAGGTTAGGTTAGGTTAGGTTAGGTTAGGTTAGGTTAGGTTAGGTTAGGTTAGGTTAGGTTAGGTTAGGTTAGGTTAGGTTAGGTTAGGTTAGGTTAGGTTAGGTTAGGTTAGGTTAGGTTAGGTTAGGTTAGGTTAGGTTAGGTTAGGTTAGGTTAGGTTAGGTTAGGTTAGGTTAGGTTAGGTTAGGTTAGGTTAGGTTAGGTTAGGTTAGGTTAGGTTAGGTTAGGTTAGGTTAGGTTAGGTTAGGTTAGGTTAGGTTAGGTTAGGTTAGGTTAGGTTAGGTTAGGTTAGGTTAGGTTAGGTTAGGTTAGGTTAGGTTAGGTTAGGTTAGGTTAGGTTAGGTTAGGTTAGGTTAGGTTAGGTTAGGTTAGGTTAGGTTAGGTTAGGTTAGGTTAGGTTAGGTTAGGTTAGGTTAGGTTAGGTTAGGTTAGGTTAGGTTAGGTTAGGTTAGGTTAGGTTAGGTTAGGTTAGGTTAGGTTAGGTTAGGTTAGGTTAGGTTAGGTTAGGTTAGGTTAGGTTAGGTTAGGTTAGGTTAGGTTAGGTTAGGTTAGGTTAGGTTAGGTTAGGTTAGGTTAGGTTAGGTTAGGTTAGGTTAGGTTAGGTTAGGTTAGGTTGAGGTCGAACTTTCGTACTGAGGTGGTGTTAGTGGTTTTGTTTTCTCGTGGTTTTTTGGTGACTTTTGGTGCTCGTTGAGACCTATCTTTTGACGTGTCGCTTTCTTCGATCGGCCCTGTACTTTTTCGGCAAATAATATTTTTATTGTTTGTCGAATTTGTATGGGCTTTTCGTTGGTTGCGATACGGCAATAGGATCGTCCAGATAGGGATTTCGACGTGCGATTTTCCTGTCTGGGCCTACTTCTGCTTGTTTTTTGGACTGATTCTTGTGTATTCTTGTGACTTTGGCATTCTGTGGAAATTTGGACTGTTTTGCGATTCGGCTTCTGTGAGTTTTGGTGGTTTTTCGTCGGATTTTCGGGAAACTGAAAATTCGGCAGAAGCCTCAAATTTTTCTTGTTTTGTTTTTTCGGTGGGTTTTTGTTTATTTTGTGGGTTTTTATTTTGTTTTATTGTGTCTGCGGGTGTTAGCGTTGTACATCATCGGGTTCGATGATGTACAACGAGTTTGAGGACAGATTTTCTGTTTCCTCGATGGAGGTAGAGAGTGCGAGGGAGGCTCGGAGGAGCCGGGAGAGTGAGTCGAGTGAGGAGGGTGACCAGGCAACCTTTGAGGATTGCTCCATTGAGGACCTGGACAGGATGGTTAATGAGTGTACGGAGTGGTTGTGTGACTCGGTGAATACGAGAGGTATTGATCGTGCCGATGGGGCTAAGCTGACCGCGGCTGTCAAGGAGAGGTGTCAGTGGCTCGAGAAGATCTCCGGGATCTTCGTGAGGCGGCAAAGGGAGAATGCGCTGAAGCTTGAGCAGAGTCTGGGAATCTACCGGATGCAGCTCAAGCTCAGCGGGGAGGTTCTGATTGAGGAGAGGGCTGCGCGGAAGGCAGCCGAAATGAGGGCTACGGGGTCTCCCGGCGCGGAATGGGTGGAGGGCCTGAAGAGGGACCTTTTGGTGTCGATCGGCACCATGGTCAGCGCTCGAATGGCGGGTATAGAGGCGCGCTTGCCTGCGGAACCGGTTCTTCGCCCGCCTCTGGCTAAGGGCAAAGCTCCGGCGAAGGTTGTTCCGGCGAGTGTTGGTCCGGCGGTGGGAAAGGGGAAGGAGCCTGTTGCTCCCTCCCCAAAGCCTGGTGGCTCTGGGGTTCCCCCAAGGGTGGTTTCGGGGCCAGCTTTGGTTCCCCCGAAGCGCCCAAGGGCACAACTTGAGGTTCCGCGTTCGGCCGCTGTGGTTGTGACACTGCGGCCGGAGGCCGTTGGGAAGGTCTCGTACAGCGAGGTGATGCGTAGGGCGAGGGAGGCTGTCCCCATAAAGGATATGGGACTGGAGGATGGGCTCGACATCCGGAGGTCGGCGACGGGCGCCAGGCTCCTGGAGGTGGCGGGCCCGGACGGGGGAAGCAAGGCGGATTTGCTTGCGGGCAAGTTGAGGGAGGCCCTGGCGGAGGTTGCCACGGTCTCCCGCCCCGAGAAGTCGGTTGTTGTGCGGGTAGCGGGCATCGACGAGTCGGTGTCCGCGGAAGAACTGGTGTGGGCTCTGGCCCACAAGGCGGGTTGTCCCACGGGCCAAATCAAGGCGGGGCAAATTAGAGAGGGTCCAGGAGGTGTGGGGCTTGCATTTGTTCGCTGCCCCATTGCAGCGGCCAAGGCTCTTTCGGAGGCTGGGAGGGTCTTGCTCGGGTGGAGCTCCGCTCGGGTGGAGGTGTTGGAGGACCGCCCCATGCGCTGCTTCAAGTGCATGGGGCTGGGGCATACGCGTCAGCGCTGCCCCGCGTCTGTGGACCGCTCCGGACTTTGTTTCCGATGCGGTAAAGAGGGACATAAGGGGTCAGACTGCGGGGCCAAGCCCAAATGCGCAGTCTGCTTCGAGGTCGGCCACGATTCGGGCCATGTGATGGGGGGGGCTTTCTGCAGCCCTCCTCCTGTGAGGGTGTCGTACGCGGTGGCGGTTCCCACTGCCGCCGCAAAAGAGGCTGCTCGGCCGGCGCGCGCGGTTGCGGTTGTGCGGCGCAAGGCGATAGGAGCCAATGCGATGGAGCAGTGAGGAATGCCCATCGCATTGGGAGGAAGGACCGGCAGAATTGGGGAAGTCCTCAATCCTGCCGGCCCGCGGAGGCGGTACAGGGGGGAAATAAGCGGAATGCTGACTCCCCTACGAAACCAGCGAGTGGAGATTGACGGTCTCTGCTTGCATTGCACGGTTTCAGCCGTCTGGGGGTATGTCCTAAGTGCGACAGGACACTCTCCCAGGTAGTGAGGTGCCCTGATGTTGGGGCGTGCCGGCGCAGTGCGGTTGAATGCGAAAGCGAGCCCGCGCTGCGTTTTCTTCGGCGTGAGAGGTTGCATCAAGGAGGGTTAGTGGGTATGTCCGCTTGGACGGCATCGGCATCTTCGGAAGCCGGTGCCGTCCGAGCGGAAGAGTCCCACATAACCCCGCCACCCGTCAAGTGGCTGGGTATGCGTAACGCATTACTCCTTGTAAAAAAAAAAAAAAAAAAAAATAAAAAGAAAGGTTAGGTTAGGTTAAGGTTAGGTTAGGTTAGGTTAGGTTAGGTTAGGTTAGGTTAGGTTAGGTTAGGTTAGGTTAGGTTAGGTTAGGTTAGGTTAGGTTAGGTTAGGTTAGGTTAGGTTAGGTTAGGTTAGGTTAGGTTAGGTTAGGTTAGGTTAGGTTAGGTTAGGTTAGGTTAGGTTAGGTTAGGTTAGGTTAGGTTAGGTTAGGTTAGGTTAGGTTAGGTTAGGTTAGGTTAGGTTAGGTTAGGTTAGGTTAGGTTAGGTTAGGTTAGGTTAGGTTAGGTTAGGTTAGGTTAGGTTAGGTTAGGTTAGGTTAGGTTAGGTTAGGTTAGGTTAGGTTAGGTTAGGTTAGGTTAGGTTAGGTTAGGTTAGGTTAGGTTAGGTTAGGTTAGGTTAGGTTAGGTTAGGTTAGGTTAGGTTAGGTTAGGTTAGGTTAGGTTAGGTTAGGTTAGGTTAGGTTAGGTTAGGTTAGGTTAGGTTAGGTTAGGTTAGGTTAGGTTAGGTTAGGTTAGGTTAGGTTAGGTTAGGTTAGGTTAGGTTAGGTTAGGTTAGGTTAGGTTAGGTTAGGTTAGGTTAGGTTAGGTTAGGTTAGGTTAGGTTAGGTTAGGTTAGGTTAGGTTAGGTTAGGTTAGGTTAGGTTAGGTTAGGTTAGGTTAGGTTAGGTTAGGTTAGGTTAGGTTAGGTTAGGTTAGGTTAGGTTAGGTTAGGTTAGGTTAGGTTAGGTTAGGTTAGGTTAGGTTAGGTTAGGTTAGGTTAGGTTAGGTTAGGTTAGGTTAGGTTAGGTTAGGTTAGGTTAGGTTAGGTTAGGTTAGGTTAGGTTAGGTTAGGTTAGGTTAGGTTAGGTTAGGTTAGGTTAGGTTAGGTTAGGTTAGGTTAGGTTAGGTTAGGTTAGGTTAGGTTAGGTTAGGTTAGGTTAGGTTAGGTTAGGTTAGGTTAGGTTAGGTTAGGTTAGGTTAGGTTAGGTTAGGTTAGGTTAGGTTAGGTTAGGTTAGGTTAGGTTAGGTTAGGTTAGGTTAGGTTAGGTTAGGTTAGGTTAGGTTAGGTTAGGTTAGGTTAGGTTAGGTTAGGTTAGGTTAGGTTAGGTTAGGTTAGGTTAGGTTAGGTTAGGTTAGGTTAGGTTAGGTTAGGTTAGGTTAGGTTAGGTTAGGTTAGGTTAGGTTAGGTTAGGTTAGGTTAGGTTAGGTTAGGTTAGGTTAGGTTAGGTTAGGTTAGGTTAGGTTAGGTTAGGTTAGGTTAGGTTAGGTTAGGTTAGGTTAGGTTAGGTTAGGTTAGGTTAGGTTAGGTTAGGTTAGGTTAGGTTAGGTTAGGTTAGGTTAGGTTAGGTTAGGTTAGGTTAGGTTAGGTTAGGTTAGGTTAGGTTAGGTTAGGTTAGGTTAGGTTAGGTTAGGTTAGGTTAGGTTAGGTTAGGTTAGGTTAGGTTAGGTTAGGTTAGGTTAGGTTAGGTTAGGTTAGGTTAGGTTAGGTTAGGTTAGGTTAGGTTAGGTTAGGTTAGGTTAGGTTAGGTTAGGTTAGGTTAGGTTAGGTTAGGTTAGGTTAGGTTAGGTTAGGTTAGGTTAGGTTAGGTTAGGTTAGGTTAGGTTAGGTTAGGTTAGGTTAGGTTAGGTTAGGTTAGGTTAGGTTAGGTTAGGTTAGGTTAGGTTAGGTTAGGTTAGGTTAGGTTAGGTTAGGTTAGGTTAGGTTAGGTTAGGTTAGGTTAGGTTAGGTTAGGTTAGGTTAGGTTAGGTTAGGTTAGGTTAGGTTAGGTTAGGTTAGGTTAGGTTAGGTTAGGTTAGGTTAGGTTAGGTTAGGTTAGGTTAGGTTAGGTTAGGTTAGGTTAGGTTAGGTTAGGTTAGGTTAGGTTAGGTTAGGTTAGGTTAGGTTAGGTTAGGTTAGGTTAGGTTAGGTTAGGTTAGGTTAGGTTAGGTTAGGTTAGGTTAGGTTAGGTTAGGTTAGGTTAGGTTAGGTTAGGTTAGGTTAGGTTAGGTTAGGTTAGGTTAGGTTAGGTTAGGTTAGGTTAGGTTAGGTTAGGTTAGGTTAGGTTAGGTTAGGTTAGGTTAGGTTAGGTTAGGTTAGGTTAGGTTAGGTTAGGTTAGGTTAGGTTAGGTTAGGTTAGGTTAGGTTAGGTTAGGTTAGGTTAGGTTAGGTTAGGTTAGGTTAGGTTAGGTTAGGTTAGGTTAGGTTAGGTTAGGTTAGGTTAGGTTAGGTTAGGTTAGGTTAGGTTAGGTTAGGTTAGGTTAGGTTAGGTTAGGTTAGGTTAGGTTAGGTTAGGTTAGGTTAGGTTAGGTTAGGTTAGGTTAGGTTAGGTTAGGTTAGGTTAGGTTAGGTTAGGTTAGGTTAGGTTAGGTTAGGTTAGGTTAGGTTAGGTTAGGTTAGGTTAGGTTAGGTTAGGTTAGGTTAGGTTAGGTTAGGTTAGGTTAGGTTAGGTTAGGTTAGGTTAGGTTAGGTTAGGTTAGGTTAGGTTAGGTTAGGTTAGGTTAGGTTAGGTTAGGTTAGGTTAGGTTAGGTTAGGTTAGGTTAGGTTAGGTTAGGTTAGGTTAGGTTAGGTTAGGTTAGGTTAGGTTAGGTTAGGTTAGGTTAGGTTAGGTTAGGTTAGGTTAGGTTAGGTTAGGTTAGGTTAGGTTAGGTTAGGTTAGGTTAGGTTAGGTTAGGTTAGGTTAGGTTAGGTTAGGTTAGGTTAGGTTAGGTTAGGTTAGGTTAGGTTAGGTTAGGTTAGGTTAGGTTAGGTTAGGTTAGGTTAGGTTAGGTTAGGTTAGGTTAGGTTAGGTTAGGTTAGGTTAGGTTAGGTTAGGTTAGGTTAGGTTAGGTTAGGTTAGGTTAGGTTAGGTTAGGTTAGGTTAGGTTAGGTTAGGTTAGGTTAGGTTAGGTTAGGTTAGGTTAGGTTAGGTTAGGTTAGGTTAGGTTAGGTTAGGTTAGGTTAGGTTAGGTTAGGTTAGGTTAGGTTAGGTTAGGTTAGGTTAGGTTAGGTTAGGTTAGGTTAGGTTAGGTTAGGTTAGGTTAGGTTAGGTTAGGTTAGGTTAGGTTAGGTTAGGTTAGGTTAGGTTAGGTTAGGTTAGGTTAGGTTAGGTTAGGTTAGGTTAGGTTAGGTTAGGTTAGGTTAGGTTAGGTTAGGTTAGGTTAGGTTAGGTTAGGTTAGGTTAGGTTAGGTTAGGTTAGGTTAGGTTAGGTTAGGTTAGGTTAGGTTAGGTTAGGTTAGGTTAGGTTAGGTTAGGTTAGGTTAGGTTAGGTTAGGTTAGGTTAGGTTAGGTTAGGTTAGGTTAGGTTAGGTTAGGTTAGGTTAGGTTAGGTTAGGTTAGGTTAGGTTAGGTTAGGTTAGGTTAGGTTAGGTTAGGTTAGGTTAGGTTAGGTTAGGTTAGGTTAGGTTAGGTTAGGTTAGGTTAGGTTAGGTTAGGTTAGGTTAGGTTAGGTTAGGTTAGGTTAGGTTAGGTTAGGTTAGGTTAGGTTAGGTTAGGTTAGGTTAGGTTAGGTTAGGTTAGGTTAGGTTAGGTTAGGTTAGGTTAGGTTAGGTTAGGTTAGGTTAGGTTAGGTTAGGTTAGGTTAGGTTAGGTTAGGTTAGGTTAGGTTAGGTTAGGTTAGGTTAGGTTAGGTTAGGTTAGGTTAGGTTAGGTTAGGTTAGGTTAGGTTAGGTTAGGTTAGGTTAGGTTAGGTTAGGTTAGGTTAGGTTAGGTTAGGTTAGGTTAGGTTAGGTTAGGTTAGGTTAGGTTAGGTTAGGTTAGGTTAGGTTAGGTTAGGTTAGGTTAGGTTAGGTTAGGTTAGGTTAGGTTAGGTTAGGTTAGGTTAGAGGTTAGGTTAGGTTAGGTTAGGTTAGGTTAGGTTAGGTTAGGTTAGGTTAGGTTAGGTTAGGTTAGGTTAGGTTAGGTTAGGTTAGGTTAGGTTAGGTTAGGTTAGGTTAGGTTAGGTTAGGTTAGGTTAGGTTAGGTTAGGTTAGGTTAGGTTAGGTTAGGTTAGGTTAGGTTAGGTTAGGTTAGGTTAGGTTAGGTTAGGTTAGGTTAGGTTAGGTTAGGTTAGGTTAGGTTAGGTTAGGTTAGGTTAGGTTAGGTTAGGTTAGGTTAGGTTAGGTTAGGTTAGGTTAGGTTAGGTTAGGTTAGGTTAGGTTAGGTTAGGTTAGGTTAGGTTAGGTTAGGTTAGGTTAGGTTAGGTTAGGTTAGGTTAGGTTAGGTTAGG
>OX421437.1:14185000-14250000 GCA_949126915.1 Musotima nitidalis | reverse complement strand
TTCTCCGCGCTTTTGGGGCCAGGGAAAACAAGGAGTCTGGCCCCAGTTGCCGACACGCGGATACTCGGCAACTCCTCTTGGGAAAGAGGAGTCCCTGCAGTCTTCACCCTCAACAATACGTCCTTGTATTGGACCCCTCTCTCCACCGCCTCCGAGGGCAACGAAACCTCCACCGCAGCCCTCCGCGGGGGCACGAGGCTAGGCCTCCGCGCCCTGGACACATCCGACACCTTTGGGGTCGGCTTCTGCACCACAAGTGGCGCAGCAGCCGGCCCCGAACCTACTTTTGGGACACTTCCCGCCGGTTTTGAGACCAAGGCCCCTTTTCCCGCACTTTTGGGCAAAGAGACCTTGGCCTTTTTGCCTTTCGACCGCCGAACCTCTTTCCACCCCTCCCCAGTGTGGACAGGGGAAGTGCCACCCTCCGCAGGGACGGACACGCCCCTCTCCACCGCAGGACCCGCCACAAGAGTGGCCCCGGACTCTCCGCTGCACTCCGATCCCGCAGTCTGAGTCCCAGCCATCCGAAGCTGGAGGGAGCTCAGCTCGGACCGGATGCGATCCTCAAACTTCCCCATCGCCCCCTCCATAAAGCGGACCGTGCCCTCTATGCACGCCCGCTTTATCTCCTCCATCATTTGTGGGGACACCTCCGACAAAGCGCGAGGGGACGGAGTTCTCTCCCTCTCCAACTCCCTCTCCAGGGCCTCGATCCTCAAGTCTGCCGCCGCCAAATCGGCTTCAGCCCTCTCTTTTTCCCGCCGGATCCTCTCTAAAGAGCATGACTCATCCCGGGAGGCAACAACCTCCAGAACCTCCACGAGCTCAGCCACGCCCTTCTTTAGTTGACCCACCAACGAACCCTTTATGCATTTGTTTTCCCGCACAATCTTGAGGACGTCCGTCAGACTCGCCCCAACAAAAGCATGGAGAGAGTTGACGTCCAACACCTCCATATTCGCCCGCGTGTCAGTGGGAGGCAGCCCCCTGAGATCCAGGTTCGCGTACCACCCCACTCTTTCCGCCCCGACAGGCTTGCCCTTTCCCCTCTTGGAAGGAGGCCTAGGGACCACTTTCCCAACGCCCGAACTCGGAGAATAGTCGTCCGAGTCCAAGTCGGACCCAGAAGACTTCCCCCTTCCCCTCTTCCTACCAGAGCCTGAATCGCTCGCTACCTCCATGGAGGAGGTGCTCCTGCAGTCCTCATCGTAGTCATAATCCGACATACCGAGAGACCGCAGAAACAAACCTCAACACAAAACAGCCCCTCAAACGGCCAACACCGAAAATTACCCTCCAATGAGGTCAGGACAGCCCTCCGCACAGAGGGAGTCAAGCCCCAGCCACCCCAGGCACCCCCAGGACAACCAAGACGAGACCCCCAACAAACAACAAAAACCGCACAAAAAACTCTGGCTTCCGAGAAATTTAAAATTTCCCGAAAAGCCAGCGAAAAAACCACAAAACAAAGCCAAGTCGTAAGGTAAATACCTCCAAAGTCCAGTATACTGCCAAAGTCGTCAAGCCACACCAGAATCCGTCCGAAAAAACACAGCCAAGTCGTTGTTGGTAAAAATTTCGCCCGTCGAAATTTTTACCTCGACGATCGGATTGTTGCTAAGTTTTCAATGGGAAACCATAAATTTCCGAAAATTGAATTTTCGGAAAAGTATAGCTCCGATCAAATCCAACTTAGCACCAATCGAAAGCCCTCACAAAACACTATCAAACCACCAAAAATCACAAAAAACCCTCACTACTAACACCTCCAGAACAACCTCCAACCTAACCTCAACCTAACCTAACCTAACCTAACCTAACCTAACCTAACCTAACCTAACCTAACCTAACCTAACCTAACCTAACCTAACCTAACCTAACCTAACCTAACCTAACCTAACCTAACCTAACCTAACCTAACCTAACCTAACCTAACCTAACCTAACCTAACCTAACCTAACCTAACCTAACCTAACCTAACCTAACCTAACCTAACCTAACCTAACCTAACCTAACCTAACCTAACCTAACCTAACCTAACCTAACCTAACCTAACCTAACCTAACCTAACCTAACCTAACCTAACCTAACCTAACCTAACCTAACCTAACCTAACCTAACCTAACCTAACCTAACCTAACCTAACCTAACCTAACCTAACCTAACCTAACCTAACCTAACCTAACCTAACCTAACCTAACCTAACCTAACCTAACCTAACCTAACCTAACCTAACCTAACCTAACCTAACCTAACCTAACCTAACCTAACCTAACCTAACCTAACCTAACCTAACCTAACCTAACCTAACCTAACCTAACCTAACCTAACCTAACCTAACCTAACCTAACCTAACCTAACCTAACCTAACCTAACCTAACCTAACCTAACCTAACCTAACCTAACCTAACCTAACCTAACCTAACCTAACCTAACCTAACCTAACCTAACCTAACCTAACCTAACCTAACCTAACCTAACCTAACCTAACCTAACCTAACCTAACCTAACCTAACCTAACCTAACCTAACCTAACCTAACCTAACCTAACCTAACCTAACCTAACCTAACCTAACCTAACCTAACCTAACCTAACCTAACCTAACCTAACCTAACCTAACCTAACCTAACCTAACCTAACCTAACCTAACCTAACCTAACCTAACCTAACCTAACCTAACCTAACCTAACCTAACCTAACCTAACCTAACCTAACCTAACCTAACCTAACCTAACCTAACCTAACCTAACCTAACCTAACCTAACCTAACCTAACCTAACCTAACCTAACCTAACCTAACCTAACCTAACCTAACCTAACCTAACCTAACCTAACCTTTTTTTTTTTTTTTTTTTTTTTTTTTTTTTTTTTTTTATACTCCCCAAAAATGCATTTACGCATACCCCTCCGCTCGGGGGAGCGAAGGGGTTATGTGGGACTCGCCGCCCCCCACCATGACCTCCGATGGGGCGGAATACCCACTAAAAAGGGAGTCTTTTCCCGCACTCAGCACCCGACACGGCGAGGTCGCTCTCGCATTTCACCGCCATGCCGGGTATCGCTATTGCCCGGCGGGAAGCCAGGCACCTGCGCCTCTGGAGAAAACTACCTCCAGTGATGCCGTGCAATGCAGGGAAGGCCCCCCGACCTATCCCCGCGGCACCACGAAAAACCTCCGCACATGAGCGTCGGGACGAACGAACAAGGCCTCTCCTCATCCGTTCGGCCCGAGGCCCATGGCGTCTACTGGCGACGACCTCTGTCGCCAGATGACCCACAAGGAGGGGGGGGATTACAAGAGATCCCCCCCATAACGTGGTCAGAACCACGACTGCTGCCCTCACAAGCGGCACAGCGGGGAGAAGCCCGACAGGCCGACGACCTATGTCCCGCAGCGCCGCACCTGAAGCACAGGCCGCTGCGGTCCACCTCCGAGGGGCACATCCGTCTGATGTGCCCGAGCCCCATGCACTTAAAACAGCGCAGGGGGCGCACCTCCGGAGCCACGGCCCTCACCATGCTCCATCCCACCGGAAAACGTCCAGCCCCGATAAGCGACTTCGCCACCGGAGCCGGACACCTCACCACAACATTTACGCCCCTAAAGCCAGGGCGGAACTCCCCGACTCTTATGAACCCCTCCGGACAACCCCCTTTTCGGGCCAACTCCTCCACCAACTCCTGGGAGGAGACAGAGTCGTCTAGCCCGACAACCCGCACCGAACTTTCCCTCCCCAGCCTATCTACATTGGCCACCTCGCCTATTGCCGCCTTCAGGACTTCCTGAAGGACGTCCGCCCTCTTTTCGCCGTCCGGGCCAGGCAGCTCAAGGATTCGTGCCCCGCTGGCCGCCCTCCTGAGTGAAACCCGCCCGACACTGGCCCCTCTTTCCTCTACAGCTCGTCGCGCCCTCAGGACAACCCCCTCATACGTATGGCCGGCCTCTGCCGCGTCCGTCCGCAGCGAGAAAATCACTGCGGCCGTCCGCGGGAGGACCGGCGACTCCCTCACACAACCTTTCCCCTCTGCAGAACCGGCGGGCAGCGACTTTGGCCCTCTGCCTCCGTCTTTGTCCGCCGGGGAAGCCGGGACTGCCCCAGAAGAGGCTTTAGCCACGCTGGTGACAGTCCTTGGCACCTCCTCAACACTCCCAACACAGACTTTTCCCTCCAGAGAACCGGCGGGCAGCGACTTTGGCCCTCTGCCTCCGTCTTTGTCCGCCGAAAAACCCCTCAGAACCGGAATCGACCCATTAGAGGCATTTGCCGCCCCCGAATCAGCCCCTGACACCTCCCCGACACAAACAGCTCCCTCAATAGAACCGGCAGGCGGCGACTTTGGCCCTCTGCCTCTGTCTTTGCCCGCCGGGGAAACCCTACACTCCGCCCCCGCCTCCGCGGGAGCCCCACCGGCAAGAGAAGGCGAACTTTCGCTCTCTTCCCCACTTGAGTCACCATCCAGCCGTTGCTGTATGGTTATCAGAGACCCCTCCAGACTTCGAAACCTCCGCCTCAACAGTTCATAATGGAACTGCATGTCCGTCATATCCTCTCTCAACTTCGCATTTTCGGACTTGAGAATCCCCACAGTCTCCAAAATGGCGAGCTTGAAGTCACCCACCGACTGTTGCCCCTTACAGACATCCTCCAGAACACTATTCCCCTTTTTGACCCTATTCGGTTCCTCACAAATGTCCACCGGAGCCCCGGCAGACTTTTTCTTCTTCCCTCCCATCTTAAAAACCTCCAAACACCCTTAAATGGGCCAAAAACCCGCCGAATTGAGGTTAAGTACGCCCTCCGAACGAAGGAGGACCCCACGCAGCCACCCCAGGGAACCCCAGAGCAGCCACACAAAAATCCCCCAACAATGTAAAACCCACTAAGTTTTTCGGCCTTTCAACGAATTTTACAAATCCCGAAAAGCCAAAGAAAATCCCGCAAAACAAAGCCAAATCGTATGGTAAATACCTCAAAATCCAGTATACTGCCAAAGTCGTCAAGTCACACCAGAATCCCTCCGAAAAAACACAGCCAAGTCGTTATTGGTAAAAATTTCGCCCGTCGAAATTTTTACCTCGACGATCGGATTGTTGCTAAGTTTTCAATGGGAAACCATAAATTTCCGAAAATTGAATTTTCGAAAAAGTATAGCTCCGATCAAATCCAACTTAGCACCAATCGAAAGCCCTCACAAAACACTATCAAACCACCAAAAATCACAAAGAAACCTCACTACTAACACCTCACGAAACACCTCAACCTAACCTCCAACCTAACCTAACCTAACCTAACCTAACCTAACCTAACCTAACCTAACCTAACCTAACCTAACCTAACCTAACCTAACCTAACCTAACCTAACCTAACCTAACCTAACCTAACCTAACCTAACCTAACCTAACCTAACCTAACCTAACCTAACCTAACCTAACCTAACCTAACCTAACCTAACCTAACCTAACCTAACCTAACCTAACCTAACCTAACCTAACCTAACCTAACCTAACCTAACCTAACCTAACCTAACCTAACCTAACCTAACCTAACCTAACCTAACCTAACCTAACCTAACCTAACCTAACCTAACCTAACCTAACCTAACCTAACCTAACCTAACCTAACCTAACCTAACCTAACCTAACCTAACCTAACCTAACCTAACCTAACCTAACCTAACCTAACCTAACCTAACCTAACCTAACCTAACCTAACCTAACCTAACCTAACCTAACCTAACCTAACCTAACCTAACCTAACCTAACCTAACCTAACCTAACCTAACCTAACCTAACCTAACCTAACCTAACCTAACCTAACCTAACCTAACCTAACCTAACCTAACCTAACCTAACCTAACCTAACCTAACCTAACCTAACCTAACCTAACCTAACCTAACCTAACCTAACCTAACCTAACCTAACCTAACCTAACCTAACCTAACCTAACCTAACCTAACCTAACCTAACCTAACCTAACCTAACCTAACCTAACCTAACCTAACCTAACCTAACCTAACCTAACCTAACCTAACCTAACCTAACCTAACCTAACCTAACCTAACCTAACCTAACCTAACCTAACCTAACCTAACCTAACCTAACCTAACCTAACCTAACCTAACCTAACCTAACCTAACCTAACCTAACCTAACCTAACCTAACCTAACCTAACCTAACCTAACCTAACCTAACCTAACCTAACCTAACCTAACCTAACCTAACCTAACCTAACCTAACCTAACCTAACCTAACCTAACCTAACCTAACCTAACCTAACCTAACCTAACCTAACCTAACCTAACCTAACCTAACCTAACCTAACCTAACCTAACCTAACCTAACCTAACCTAACCTAACCTAACCTAACCTAACCTAACCTAACCTAACCTAACCTAACCTAACCTAACCTAACCTAACCTAACCTAACCTAACCTAACCTAACCTAACCTAACCTAACCTAACCTAACCTAACCTAACCTAACCTAACCTAACCTAACCTAACCTAACCTAACCTAACCTAACCTAACCTAACCTAACCTAACCTAACCTAACCTAACCTAACCTAACCTAACCTAACCTAACCTAACCTAACCTAACCTAACCTAACCTAACCTAACCTAACCTAACCTAACCTAACCTAACCTAACCTAACCTAACCTAACCTAACCTAACCTAACCTAACCTAACCTAACCTAACCTAACCTAACCTAACCTAACCTAACCTAACCTAACCTAACCTAACCTAACCTAACCTAACCTAACCTAACCTAACCTAACCTAACCTAACCTAACCTAACCTAACCTAACCTAACCTAACCTAACCTAACCTAACCTAACCTAACCTAACCTAACCTAACCTAACCTAACCTAACCTAACCTAACCTAACCTAACCTAACCTAACCTAACCTAACCTAACCTAACCTAACCTAACCTAACCTAACCTAACCTAACCTAACCTAACCTAACCTAACCTAACCTAACCTAACCTAACCTAACCTAACCTAACCTAACCTAACCTAACCTAACCTAACCTAACCTAACCTAACCTAACCTAACCTAACCTAACCTAACCTAACCTAACCTAACCTAACCTAACCTAACCTAACCTAACCTAACCTAACCTAACCTAACCTAACCTAACCTAACCTAACCTAACCTAACCTAACCTAACCTAACCTAACCTAACCTAACCTAACCTAACCTAACCTAACCTAACCTAACCTAACCTAACCTAACCTAACCTAACCTAACCTAACCTAACCTAACCTAACCTAACCTAACCTAACCTAACCTAACCTAACCTAACCTAACCTAACCTAACCTAACCTAACCTAACCTAACCTAACCTAACCTAACCTAACCTAACCTAACCTAACCTAACCTAACCTAACCTAACCTAACCTAACCTAACCTAACCTAACCTAACCTAACCTAACCTAACCTAACCTAACCTAACCTAACCTAACCTAACCTAACCTAACCTAACCTAACCTAACCTAACCTAACCTAACCTAACCTAACCTAACCTAACCTAACCTAACCTAACCTAACCTAACCTAACCTAACCTAACCTAACCTAACCTAACCTAACCTAACCTAACCTAACCTAACCTAACCTAACCTAACCTAACCTAACCTAACCTAACCTAACCTAACCTAACCTAACCTAACCTAACCTAACCTAACCTAACCTAACCTAACCTAACCTAACCTAACCTAACCTAACCTAACCTAACCTAACCTAACCTAACCTAACCTAACCTAACCTAACCTAACCTAACCTAACCTAACCTAACCTAACCTAACCTAACCTAACCTAACCTAACCTAACCTAACCTAACCTAACCTAACCTAACCTAACCTAACCTAACCTAACCTAACCTAACCTAACCTAACCTAACCTAACCTAACCTAACCTAACCTAACCTAACCTAACCTAACCTAACCTAACCTAACCTAACCTAACCTAACCTAACCTAACCTAACCTAACCTAACCTAACCTAACCTAACCTAACCTAACCTAACCTAACCTAACCTAACCTAACCTAACCTAACCTAACCTAACCTAACCTAACCTAACCTAACCTAACCTAACCTAACCTAACCTAACCTAACCTAACCTAACCTAACCTAACCTAACCTAACCTAACCTAACCTAACCTAACCTAACCTAACCTAACCTAACCTAACCTAACCTAACCTAACCTAACCTAACCTAACCTAACCTAACCTAACCTAACCTAACCTAACCTAACCTAACCTAACCTAACCTAACCTAACCTAACCTAACCTAACCTAACCTAACCTAACCTAACCTAACCTAACCTAACCTAACCTAACCTAACCTAACCTAACCTAACCTAACCTAACCTAACCTAACCTAACCTAACCTAACCTAACCTAACCTAACCTAACCTAACCTAACCTAACCTAACCTAACCTAACCTAACCTAACCTAACCTAACCTAACCTAACCTAACCTAACCTAACCTAACCTAACCTAACCTAACCTAACCTAACCTAACCTAACCTAACCTAACCTAACCTAACCTAACCTAACCTAACCTAACCTAACCTAACCTAACCTAACCTAACCTAACCTAACCTAACCTAACCTAACCTAACCTAACCTAACCTAACCTAACCTAACCTAACCTAACCTAACCTAACCTAACCTAACCTAACCTAACCTAACCTAACCTAACCTAACCTAACCTAACCTAACCTAACCTAACCTAACCTAACCTAACCTAACCTAACCTAACCTAACCTAACCTAACCTAACCTAACCTAACCTAACCTAACCTAACCTAACCTAACCTAACCTAACCTAACCTAACCTAACCTAACCTAACCTAACCTAACCTAACCTAACCTAACCTAACCTAACCTAACCTAACCTAACCTAACCTAACCTAACCTAACCTAACCTAACCTAACCTAACCTAACCTAACCTAACCTAACCTAACCTAACCTAACCTAACCTAACCTAACCTAACCTAACCTAACCTAACCTAACCTAACCTAACCTAACCTAACCTAACCTAACCTAACCTAACCTAACCTAACCTAACCTAACCTAACCTAACCTAACCTAACCTAACCTAACCTAACCTAACCAGCGGACAGGAAGGAAGTGCAGAGGAGGTTGGGAACTGTTCAGAGAGTCTTTGCTCAGCGAATCTCAAGAGCGTACCGGACGGTCTCTCTGAACAGCTCCATGATCTTGGCGAGGACGTTGCCCCTGGATCTAAGGATAAGGGAAGTGGCCAGCCTATACGAATTTAAGAGGGGAAAGCCGGCGGATGAGTGGGGGGGAACTACCGAAAAAAGGATATGCTACATGCGGGCCCCGCACCCGTGCAGGGAGCCGAACATTGAGTTTAGCTGCCTGGATGGGGGCGGGACCGGCATGGAGCAGTTAAAGGAAAAATCAGATATACTAATATTTACAGATGGGAGTAAGATGAACGAGGGAGTTGGAGCTGCATTTACAGTGCAAAGGGATGGGAAGGAGGTGAGAACCCGGAGGATGAAGTTGAACAAGGCATGCACAGTATACCAGGCCGAGCTGTACGCCATTCTAAAAGCTCTGGAGGTGGTGAGGGATAGGATGAAAAGCGGAACTGTTGCAATCCTGAGCGACTCGCGGTCGGCGCTAGAAACGATAACAAAATCGGACACGTTCCATCCCCTGGCATTTGAAATAAGAGGCATCATGGCACAGTTGGAAGACCTAGGTAAGATGCCAAACCTATACTGGGTGAAGGCACACGTAGGCATAGCAGGAAACGAGAGAGCTGACGAATTGGCGAAATCGGCAGCAAGTAACACAAAGGTGAAAGCGGAATACGACGAAATCCCAATTTGTTGGCTCAAACGGCAGCTAAGGCAGAGGAGTGCCAGGGAATGGAACGAGAGATACGTTGGGGGTACGACCGCGAGTGTAACAAAGATGTTTTTGCCGGATGTAGACACAGCATACAGGACGCTAAAACACCTTGAACTCAACCACCTCAGAACTCAGGGCATGACGGGACATGGGGCTTTCTCTGCGTACTTATATAAGTTTAAGTGCAAGGAAAGCCCCCTGTGCATATGCGATGACGCGGAGGAGACTGTGCAGCACCTAGTCCTCGAATGCCCAGCGTACAGCAAACAAAGGCTGGAACTGGAGCATGCCTGTGATACAAAACTGGAAATAGGAACAATAGTAGAGCTGATGAGAGTGGAGAAACATAGGAAAGAGTTAATGAAATATGTGGAAGGAATAGTTAGACAAGGAATAAAGAGAAATAGTACAAAATGAAAATAATTCACTGGATATACAAGGACTCCTGCCGCCATGCAGGAGGAAAACTGGAAATTAAATCTAAAAAAAAAAAAAAACCTAACCTAACCTAACCTAACCTAACCTAACCTAACCTAACCTAACCTAACCTAACCTAACCTAACCTAACCTAACCTAACCTAACCTAACCTAACCTAACCTAACCTAACCTAACCTAACCTAACCTAACCTAACCTAACCTAACCTAACCTAACCTAACCTAACCTAACCTAACCTAACCTAACCTAACCTAACCTAACCTAACCTAACCTAACCTAACCTAACCTAACCTAACCTAACCTAACCTAACCTAACCTAACCTAACCTAACCTAACCTAACCTAACCTAACCTAACCTAACCTAACCTAACCTAACCTAACCTAACCTAACCTAACCTAACCTAACCTAACCTAACCTAACCTAACCTAACCTAACCTAACCTAACCTAACCTAACCTAACCTAACCTAACCTAACCTAACCTAACCTAACCTAACCTAACCTAACCTAACCTAACCTAACCTAACCTAACCTAACCTAACCTAACCTAACCTAACCTAACCTAACCTAACCTAACCTAACCTAACCTAACCTAACCTAACCTAACCTAACCTAACCTAACCTAACCTAACCTAACCTAACCTAACCTAACCTAACCTAACCTAACCTAACCTAACCTAACCTAACCTAACCTAACCTAACCTAACCTAACCTAACCTAACCTAACCTAACCTAACCTAACCTAACCTAACCTAACCTAACCTAACCTAACCTAACCTAACCTAACCTAACCTAACCTAACCTTTTTTTTTTTTTTTTTTTTTTTTTTTTTTTTAACCTTTGAAAAATGCCTTATGCATACCCAGAGGCCACGGGGAGGCTCACTGGGTTATGTCGGACTCGCACCGACTAAAAAACAAAGGAACACCTACTCGCGCGGTCGGACAGAGCGGACAAGGGACCACCTTTCGGATTACACACATGTCCGCCCTCCGCGCAGCCCGCCGTGAGGCAGGCTCACTCGCAACGGAGGGACCTGGGTTAAGGGCCACTCCCCGTCCCGGAGCTGTACAAGGCGGGCGAAAACTTCCCCGTTATTCGCCCGCAGCTCCCAGCCACCACACCTCGTGAGAGGGCGGCGGCCACCTCGCGCCGCGCCCACTGAGCCCTACACCTCGGGCCAGCTGCGGCAGGGGCCGCTGCGGCATCACTAAAAGCGACGCCGCTGCGGACTTGGCGTCATTTTTTATAGAGGTTGACTTCCTCTTACCGCCGTCCGGCCCTCCCGGCCACGGCG
The DNA here is from genome assembly GCA_949126915.1 of Musotima nitidalis. NCBI lineage: Eukaryota > Metazoa > Arthropoda > Insecta > Lepidoptera > Crambidae > Musotima > Musotima nitidalis. Next base: position 14,238,369 of record OX421437.1, on the reverse strand, counting down.
TCCCCGTGCCATTATTTTAGAGAGGTTGGCTTCCTCTTTCCGCGCTCAGGGCGGGGTCACACCCCGAGGCGTCCACGCGCCGCGCCCACTGGGCCCCACCCTAGGGGCACACAGCTGCGGCAGGGGCATTTTTTATAGAGGTTTGCATCCTCTCACGCCCACCGCCATGAAGGCGGCTGCGTCCTCTCGCCGCGCCCACCGAACCTCTCCGCGAGGCCGGCTGCGGCAGGGGCCGCTGCAGCGCCGAACAAGCGACGCCGCTGCGGGCTTTTTCGCAGATTTATTATTGAGGTTCGCGTTCCTCTCGGCCCAGCCGCTAAGGCAAGACCCCTGGCCCCAACCGTGGGGGTAACAGGCTGCCCGAAGGGGGACCGTAGCCAATCGGCAAGGCCCACCCGGCGATCACAAAACTGCAACCGCCGGACCCACCGCGCGACCCCATCCCACCCGACTGTTAGAACAGAGGGGCGAGACGGAACCTCCCGGGAGATCTCCTCCCCGAGAGCCGCGAGACCGAGTCGCGACTCCCTCCACACGGCCGCTTTCCGGCTGCGCCGAGACGCAGCCAGGGGTGCGCCCAGAACCCGCCAGTTTTGGTCCACGCCAGCCGAAGCCGGGACCACCCACGCCGGAGTGGCTTCCCCTATCCGCCACCCGGGGACGCGCCTGATGGGAGTCTGGCAACTCCACACGGGAACCTAACCTAACCTAACCTAACCTAACCTAACCTAACCTAACCTAACCTAACCTAACCTAACCTAACCTAACCTAACCTAACCTAACCTTTTTTTTTTTTTTTTTTTTTTTTTTTTTTTTACAAGGAGTAATGCGTTACGCATACCCAGCCACTTGACGGGTGGCGGGGTTATGTGGGACTCTTCCGCTCGGACGGCACCGGCTTCCGAAGATGCCGATGCCGTCCAAGCGGACATACCCACTAACCCTCCTTGATGCAACCTCTCACGCCGAAGAAAACGCAGCGCGGGCTCGCTTTCGCATTCAACCGCACTGCGCCGGCACGCCCCAACATCAGGGCACCTCACTACCTGGGAGAGTGTCCTGTCGCACTTAGGACATACCCCCAGACGGCTGAAACCGTGCAATGCAAGCAGAGACCGTCAATCTCCACTCGCTGGTTTCGTAGGGGAGTCAGCATTCCGCTTATTTCCCCCCTGTACCGCCTCCGCGGGCCGGCAGGATTGAGGACTTCCCCAATTCTGCCGGTCCTTCCTCCCAATGCGATGGGCATTCCTCACTGCTCCATCGCATTGGCTCCTATCGCCTTGCGCCGCACAACCGCAACCGCGCGCGCCGGCCGAGCAGCCTCTTTTGCGGCGGCAGTGGGAACCGCCACCGCGTACGACACCCTCACAGGAGGAGGGCTGCAGAAAGCCCCCCCCATCACATGGCCCGAATCGTGGCCGACCTCGAAGCAGACTGCGCATTTGGGCTTGGCCCCGCAGTCTGACCCCTTATGTCCCTCTTTACCGCATCGGAAACAAAGTCCGGAGCGGTCCACAGACGCGGGGCAGCGCTGACGCGTATGCCCCAGCCCCATGCACTTGAAGCAGCGCATGGGGCGGTCCTCCAACACCTCCACCCGAGCGGAGCTCCACCCGAGCAAGACCCTCCCAGCCTCCGAAAGAGCCTTGGCCGCTGCAATGGGGCAGCGAACAAATGCAAGCCCCACACCTCCTGGACCCTCTCTAATTTGCCCCGCCTTGATTTGGCCCGTGGGACAACCCGCCTTGTGGGCCAGAGCCCACACCAGTTCTTCCGCGGACACCGACTCGTCGATGCCCGCTACCCGCACAACAACCGACTTCTCGGGGCGGGAGACCGTAGCAACCTCCGCCAGGGCCTCCCTCAACTTGCCCGCAAGCAAATCCGCCTTGCTTCCCCCGTCCGGGCCCGCCACCTCCAGGAGCCTGGCGCCCGTCGCCGACCTCCGGATGTCGAGCCCATCCTCCAGTCCCATATCCTTTATGGGGACAGCCTCCCTCGCCCTACGCATCACCTCGCTGTACGAGACCTTCCCAACGGCCTCCGGCCGCAGTGTCACAACCACAGCGGCCGAACGCGGAACCTCAAGTTGTGCCCTTGGGCGCTTCGGGGGAACCAAAGCTGGCCCCGAAACCACCCTTGGGGGAACCCCAGAGCCACCAGGCTTTGGGGAGGGAGCAACAGGCTCCTTCCCCTTTCCCACCGCCGGACCAACACTCGCCGGAACAACCTTCGCCGGAGCTTTGCCCTTAGCCAGAGGCGGGCGAAGAACCGGTTCCGCAGGCAAGCGCGCCTCTATACCCGCCATTCGAGCGCTGACCATGGTGCCGATCGACACCAAAAGGTCCCTCTTCAGGCCCTCCACCCATTCCGCGCCGGGAGACCCCGTAGCCCTCATTTCGGCTGCCTTCCGCGCAGCCCTCTCCTCAATCAGAACCTCCCCGCTGAGCTTGAGCTGCATCCGGTAGATTCCCAGACTCTGCTCAAGCTTCAGCGCATTCTCCCTTTGCCGCCTCACGAAGATCCCGGAGATCTTCTCGAGCCACTGACACCTCTCCTTGACAGCCGCGGTCAGCTTAGCCCCATCGGCACGATCAATACCTCTCGTATTCACCGAGTCACACAACCACTCCGTACACTCATTAACCATCCTGTCCAGGTCCTCAATGGAGCAATCCTCAAAGGTTGCCTGGTCACCCTCCTCACTCGACTCACTCTCCCGGCTCCTCCGAGCCTCCCTCGCACTCTCTACCTCCATCGAGGAAACAGAAAATCTGTCCTCAAACTCGTTGTACATCATCGAACCCGATGATGTACAACGCTAACACCCGCAGACACAATAAAACAAAATAAAAACCCACAAAATAAACAAAAACCCACCGAAAAAACAAAACAAGAAAAATTTGAGGCTTCTGCCGAATTTTCAGTTTCCCGAAAATCCGACGAAAAACCACCAAAACTCACAGAAGCCGAATCGCAAAACAGTCCAAATTTCCACAGAATGCCAAAGTCACAAGAATACACAAGAATCAGTCCAAAAAACAAGCAGAAGTAGGCCCAGACAGGAAAATCGCACGTCGAAATCCCTATCTGGACGATCCTATTGCCGTATCGCAACCAACGAAAAGCCCATACAAATTCGACAAACAATAAAAATATTATTTGCCGAAAAAGTACAGGGCCGATCGAAGAAAGCGACACGTCAAAAGATAGGTCTCAACGAGCACCAAAAGTCACCAAAAAACCACGAGAAAACAAAACCACTAACACCACCTCAGTACGAAAGTTCGACCTCCCAACCTAACCTAACCTAACCTAACCTAACCTAACCTAACCTAACCTAACCTAACCTAACCTAACCTAACCTAACCTAACCTAACCTAACCTAACCTAACCTAACCTAACCTAACCTAACCTAACCTAACCTAACCTAACCTAACCTAACCTAACCTAACCTAACCTAACCTAACCTAACCTAACCTAACCTAACCTAACCTAACCTAACCTAACCTAACCTAACCTAACCTAACCTAACCTAACCTAACCTAACCTAACCTAACCTAACCTAACCTAACCTAACCTAACCTAACCTAACCTAACCTAACCTAACCTAACCTAACCTAACCTAACCTAACCTAACCTAACCTAACCTAACCTAACCTAACCTAACCTAACCTAACCTAACCTAACCTAACCTAACCTAACCTAACCTAACCTAACCTAACCTAACCTAACCTAACCTAACCTAACCTAACCTAACCTAACCTAACCTAACCTAACCTAACCTAACCTAACCTAACCTAACCTAACCTAACCTAACCTAACCTAACCTAACCTAACCTAACCTAACCTAACCTAACCTAACCTAACCTAACCTAACCTAACCTAACCTAACCTAACCTAACCTAACCTAACCTAACCTAACCTAACCTAACCTAACCTAACCTAACCTAACCTAACCTAACCTAACCTAACCTAACCTAACCTAACCTAACCTAACCTAACCTAACCTAACCTAACCTAACCTAACCTAACCTAACCTAACCTAACCTAACCTAACCTAACCTAACCTAACCTAACCTAACCTAACCTAACCTAACCTAACCTAACCTAACCTAACCTAACCTAACCTAACCTAACCTAACCTAACCTAACCTAACCTAACCTAACCTAACCTAACCTAACCTAACCTAACCTAACCTAACCTAACCTAACCTAACCTAACCTAACCTAACCTAACCTAACCTAACCTAACCTAACCTAACCTAACCTAACCTAACCTAACCTAACCTAACCTAACCTAACCTAACCTAACCTAACCTAACCTAACCTAACCTAACCTAACCTAACCTAACCTAACCTAACCTAACCTAACCTAACCTAACCTAACCTAACCTAACCTAACCTAACCTAACCTAACCTAACCTAACCTAACCTAACCTAACCTAACCTAACCTAACCTAACCTAACCTAACCTAACCTAACCTAACCTAACCTAACCTAACCTAACCTAACCTAACCTAACCTAACCTAACCTAACCTAACCTAACCTAACCTAACCTAACCTAACCTAACCTAACCTAACCTAACCTAACCTAACCTAACCTAACCTAACCTAACCTAACCTAACCTAACCTAACCTAACCTAACCTAACCTAACCTAACCTAACCTAACCTAACCTAACCTAACCTAACCTAACCTAACCTAACCTAACCTAACCTAACCTAACCTAACCTAACCTAACCTAACCTAACCTAACCTAACCTAACCTAACCTAACCTAACCTAACCTAACCTAACCTAACCTAACCTAACCTAACCTAACCTAACCTAACCTAACCTAACCTAACCTAACCTAACCTAACCTAACCTAACCTAACCTAACCTAACCTAACCTAACCTAACCTAACCTAACCTAACCTAACCTAACCTAACCTAACCTAACCTAACCTAACCTAACCTAACCTAACCTAACCTAACCTAACCTAACCTAACCTAACCTAACCTAACCTAACCTAACCTAACCTAACCTAACCTAACCTAACCTAACCTAACCTAACCTAACCTAACCTAACCTAACCTAACCTAACCTAACCTAACCTAACCTAACCTAACCTAACCTAACCTAACCTAACCTAACCTAACCTAACCTAACCTAACCTAACCTAACCTAACCTAACCTAACCTAACCTAACCTAACCTAACCTAACCTAACCTAACCTAACCTAACCTAACCTAACCTAACCTAACCTAACCTAACCTAACCTAACCTAACCTAACCTAACCTAACCTAACCTAACCTAACCTAACCTAACCTAACCTAACCTAACCTAACCTAACCTAACCTAACCTAACCTAACCTAACCTAACCTAACCTAACCTAACCTAACCTAACCTAACCTAACCTAACCTAACCTAACCTAACCTAACCTAACCTAACCTAACCTAACCTAACCTAACCTAACCTAACCTAACCTAACCTAACCTAACCTAACCTAACCTAACCTAACCTAACCTAACCTAACCTAACCTAACCTAACCTAACCTAACCTAACCTAACCTAACCTAACCTAACCTAACCTAACCTAACCTAACCTAACCTAACCTAACCTAACCTAACCTAACCTAACCTAACCTAACCTAACCTAACCTAACCTAACCTAACCTAACCTAACCTAACCTAACCTAACCTAACCTAACCTAACCTAACCTAACCTAACCTAACCTAACCTAACCTAACCTAACCTAACCTAACCTAACCTAACCTAACCTAACCTAACCTAACCTAACCTAACCTAACCTAACCTAACCTAACCTAACCTAACCTAACCTAACCTAACCTAACCTAACCTAACCTAACCTAACCTAACCTAACCTAACCTAACCTAACCTAACCTAACCTAACCTAACCTAACCTAACCTAACCTAACCTAACCTAACCTAACCTAACCTAACCTAACCTAACCTAACCTAACCTAACCTAACCTAACCTAACCTAACCTAACCTAACCTAACCTAACCTAACCTAACCTAACCTAACCTAACCTAACCTAACCTAACCTAACCTAACCTAACCTAACCTAACCTAACCTAACCTAACCTAACCTAACCTAACCTAACCTAACCTAACCTAACCTAACCTAACCTAACCTAACCTAACCTAACCTAACCTAACCTAACCTAACCTAACCTAACCTAACCTAACCTAACCTAACCTAACCTAACCTAACCTAACCTAACCTAACCTAACCTAACCTAACCTAACCTAACCTAACCTAACCTAACCTAACCTAACCTAACCTAACCTAACCTAACCTAACCTAACCTAACCTAACCTAACCTAACCTAACCTAACCTAACCTAACCTAACCTAACCTAACCTAACCTAACCTAACCTAACCTAACCTAACCTAACCTAACCTAACCTAACCTAACCTAACCTAACCTAACCTAACCTAACCTAACCTAACCTAACCTAACCTAACCTAACCTAACCTAACCTAACCTAACCTAACCTAACCTAACCTAACCTAACCTAACCTAACCTAACCTAACCTAACCTAACCTAACCTAACCTAACCTAACCTAACCTAACCTAACCTAACCTAACCTAACCTAACCTAACCTAACCTAACCTAACCTAACCTAACCTAACCTAACCTAACCTAACCTAACCTAACCTAACCTAACCTAACCTAACCTAACCTAACCTAACCTAACCTAACCTAACCTAACCTAACCTAACCTAACCTAACCTAACCTAACCTAACCTAACCTAACCTAACCTAACCTAACCTAACCTAACCTAACCTAACCTAACCTAACCTAACCCAAGTCGCACTTGCCGCGTGCCCGCAAGCGTCACGATTTTGAGTCGCTCCGCAGTTAAAAAATCGCGAAGGTGGGATTTTTTACCCAAAGTTACCCGAGTTGCATATTAAAAGACGTGTTTTAACGAGTGCAAGTGATTAGTGAAAACCGGGTGAAAATCGGTGGTGAAGTGAAAGAGTTATAGGCGAAAAACCGCCGGAAACGCCCATTTTTGCTCGGATTTGGGCTTTGGGGGCGTGCGCCGCGCGATTTGTCGCGACGACCCCCACTTTTTCGACTGCGGCGAGGAAGGTATCCACCGGGACCACATTTTGGCTGAGTCTCAGATTTTTCCTGAGAAAACTCGCTGAACTGTGGCCAAAAAAACAAGTTCCGCGTGGTTCCTGTTTTTGTTCCCTCGGGACCTGGACCGGATCCACCCTTGTCACCAGCAGCGGGACGTCAAGACAAGACGCTGGACACCTCGTTCTTGAAAATCGGTGCAGTGATAGTGTAACTAGGAGACTGTAAGTGTTTTACAAAATTTTATACAAATTGCAACCCTTAAAACTCATAATTTAAAGCGACAACCCCTATTTTTTATTGCTCTATAAAATCGTGTTAGTTGGCCGCTGCAGTAATCAAGTGTTTTTAGATTTTTAAAGCTGATAGTTTTTAAGTAATTAATATTATAAGTGATAAAAAGTTCCCACCCAGTGTTCCCACCCAGTTTATTCCCTGTCTTTCTGGGGTTGTGACAGCGGGATTTTTGGCTGGAGCAGCTGGTTTAACTGCGTGTCCAAAGACACCAGCATTTTTGTTGTGCGATTTTTAGTTTATAAGCAATTAATTCCCAAAGTTGGGCTAGCGAACGTAGACGGACGACCATTCCCGTTATTCCCTGTTTACGGGGAAACTACGCACCGTAGCCCAATTTTGGCCGAAATTTGGGTATCCCGGCCTAGAGGCATCAGCTCAGAGTGCCTGTCTGGTGACCTTGACGCCCCCCATCGATCCCACCCACCCCCGACCCCCCGCCGTTGAGTTGGAACTTCCGTTTCACGCCCCCGACCCATCTTTAAATAGCCGTATCTCGGAAACGGTGCGTCGGAGGCGAAAACGGAGACGGGTTTTGTGCCCTTCTTCGAAGGGCGCAACCTTGATCCCTGACTCCGGTCAACCTAAAAACCCACCCCTTTTTCCTGCGCGCCCTTCCCGACGAAATTTTTTAACCCCATTTTGAAAGTGGCTATATCTCCCCCGCTATTCACCGTAGGAATACGGGGTTAACTTTAAAGCCATTTTTTAGGCACTCCGCGATAGTTTCAAAAATAAAATTTTCAAAAAGACAAAAGACTAAAAAGTCAATTTCAAAATCGGATTACGAAATCGTCATTTTTGAATGAAATTTACCACCCTCTGTATCTCCGAAACGGGGCGTCGGAGACGTTTTTTGGACCCGTTTTTGTTACCTTCGGTAACAAGAATTGACTAGAAAATTCGGTTTTTAACATCCACTACATTTCATCCCCGCGCTCCCCCATAAACAACCCCCGAACTAAATAGGCTGTAGCTCCCCCATTATTCACTTTAGGAAGAAGGGGATTAGAACTTAAATTCTTAGTTTAGGCCCATCCGGCAATAATCAATAATAATAATAAAATAAATTTGTGAAATAAAATTTAAAACCGGTTTGGAGAGATTTAATAATAATTCGTTTCTCTTAAAAATAATAATAAAAATTAAGTAGTTTATTAAAGTAAAATTCAAGCAGCATCCTATCTGGTCCGGACATAGCCCCGGTTACTCCAGACCCGAAACCCCGCCGGGACGAACACCCTCCCCTCCCCCCCCCCCCCCCAACCTGCGGGATACCCGGACTTCGATATCTCAGCGGCTATTCATCGTAGAGACTCCGGGTTTTCGGCATCTTACTTGTGTCAGTGTACTCTACACTTTGACACATCTGAAGTAGCTCTAGGTAGAGACGAAAAATTTTTTTCAAAAAATTTTTTCTTTTTGAAAAATCAAAATTTTTTTTTGGTAAAAACTGACACTGGAAGTGCTTCACACCCCAGTGCAGAAAACCCCATCGACCTACCTGGAATACTTTTTCAGTATTAATTAAAATTAAGTTTTTCATACAAAAAATATTTTACTAAAAAGTTGAACTCTTGGGTTAGTAACCGCTGAGACTGACATCTGGGACTATATACACCCCAGATATATACCTAGGACTAAGGCTGGACCACCTTATTAGACTATTGGGACAATTTACATCCCATTTTAAACTTTATTTTATTATTATTAAATTAAATTAAATTAAATTGATTTTAAGAAACTGAATTAATAAATATTGTGAAATAATTAATTATACATAGGTGGACCACAAAACTTTATTATTATATTATTTTAGTAATTAAACATTTATTATATTAAAATTGACCATTGGGACTTTTACACCCCAAAAGTAATATTCAACTTCCTTTAAGACTATTGGGGATCTCTACACCCCATTAAATTAGTTTTAAGCAAAATTTTAAATTTTTATTGTCAATTTTAAAGAACCTTAATCTTATAATTATTTTGACATATTTTAATTAAATAATTTGACATAGGGGCTTTTTACACCCCTATTAATATAAATCTATATTATAAAAATTTTATTATTTGACTAGGACAGAACACCCAGGAGACCCCTGGAGGCACGTCCCTTATTGAGAATTTTCGTTTGAAAATTGGACTTTCTTATCAGGGGATCCTGAGTTTTCCTTGATTTCTTATCTTATTTACATAAATATTATTGTAACTACATCTATATATATCTTTGTAACTATATTTTACTTAACTTTACTTATTGTAAACTGTGAAAGAGTACTTTTAGTAAATATTTATATTTAATAAAAAAAAAAAAAAAAAAAAAAAAAAAAAAAAAAAAAAAAAAAAAAAAAAAAAAAAAAAAAAAAAAACGGTTAGGTCAGGGTTAGTAGTTAGTTAGTGGTGGTTAAAAGAGCTCCCAACAACCATACACAGGGAAGAAAAGAACAACTTTCCTGAAACCACTAAAGAGGTAAAAAATTATTATTGAACCATTATTTATTATTTTATTATACTACACATTATATATATACACTATACATATTCAAATCACTATATACAAAATTTTTAATACTTCTAATTATTTATTTACAATTACACATTCAAGTTTAAATTAATCTTCAATTAATTAAACCGGTTAGGCCGGTCTGAACTGAGCGTTCTCATTGTTCTACTTGACCACTGCGCTCCCTGCGCAGTTCTAAAATGATGGAAAGGACTCCTGAAAAGGAAAAAAGGAAGGGAATTGGAAGGGAACCTAGCACTGGAATGGACCCCGGTATAAAGGAAAAGGTTCGAAATATCAGCCCTAAAGTCCCGAACGTTGAAGCCACGTCGAGTGTCCCAAACAGACTAAACAAAGAACTGGTCAATCCATCTAGGACACTCCTGGAGGAAGCTGAAGCTTTAAAAGACAAAGCAATCTGCAATTTGGGAAACTCCGGCAACATAAAAAGAGAAATCAAAAGTACAGTAACACATTGTTTAGAAAAGATGTATGCCATAATACAGGAACTCGCTGCATCAGGGGGGGGGGAAAGGGTGGTGACCGCGGTGGAGGACGGGGGGGCAAAAGGTTGTTCACCGAGTGAAAGTGAAGTGCTGAAGGAGATGAGGGAATTGAGGAGCCTCGTGGAGGGAAAGATGGAATGGATAAATAAGAGTAAGGAAATGATGGAGAAGAATGTCATGGACAAAATGGAAGAGATGAAGGGGTCAGTTGAAGGTCTGGTTGCGAAGGGGATGAGAGAGATAAAGGATACGATTGGGGGGAAGGAGGTTGGAGAAGTGGGAAAGATGAAGGGAAATATGGAGGAAGAGATTGTGAAAGGATTAGGAGAGATAAAAGTGACCATCGAGAGGGAAGTTGTGGGTGAGGTGAGAGAGATGAAGGGGTCAGTGGTCGAGGGAATTGCGGAAATAAAGGGCTGTATTAGAAACGAGAGAGAGATAGAGCACCAGGAGAAAGCTAAAAGGATAAATGAAGGACCAGAGTGTACGTACGCAGGTGCAATTGGAAAGAACAAGGGGGGATTAAACGGGTCGGGACATGCAGAACGACATAGGTACAGAAAAGCTGCTATGCAGTCCATAGTAATAAGCTCAAAAAATGAAACCTTCAGCAGTGAAGACATAATGAAGCGGACAAGAAATTTACTAAACCCAATTACAACTGCTCTAAGGGTGGACGTGGCAAGGAAAGCAGCTGGTCAGAAGGTCGTTCTAAGTTTTGGAAATGAGGAAGACAGGGAAAGGGCACAAAGGATGATAGAGGAGTCAAAGGAGGAACTGGAATGCGAATTAAAAAGAAATAAGGACCCATTGGTAATTTTCAAGGATGTGATAAAAGAACATACGGATGAGGAAATAGTGAGAGCCCTGATGTCCCAAAACAAACATCTAATGGACGATATGGAGAGTGGGGACAAAAGGGCAGTTGTCAAGTACCGTCGGCATGCACGAAACCCACACGAGCAACATGTGGTCCTGCAAGTCTCACCAAAACTCTATCAGAGACTAACAGACAGAGGACAAGTGCACATTGATATGCAGAGGATTAGAGTCTCCGATCAGTCGCCAGTCGTCCAATGTTCATGCTGCTTAGCTTTTGGTCATGGAAGAGCCCAGTGCAGGATTAAAGAGGCAGTATGCTGTCATTGCGGCGAAAACCACCTAAAGCTAAACTGCCAAAAACTGAAGGAAGGGACGAGCCCTAGCTGCTGTAATTGTAAAAAAGAGGGACTTGAAGATCAGCATAACGCCTTCGACAAATTTTGCGGCACAAGGGCAAAGTGGGATGCATTAGCCAGAACCAGCGTAGCGTACTGCTAAGGGCCTGTCGGAGAACATGGGATGCAAAATGGAACCGAAACAAATGGTGGACAAAACACAGATAAACCAGAGAAGGAACGAGAAAGATATGAGAGTGATGATGATAGAAGGAAAGAGAAATAATAATAGAGTATATAGCTCGATAATTAAAATAGTAATTAATCACCCATCAGGTGTAAATAATAAAGATAAAGAGGTCTTGTGTAGCACGGGTTGTTCAACAAAATTTAACAGATTCAATAAAATTGGTACTAAAAATAATGATTATTTTCGGTACAAATTTAAACACAGACATAAAGCACAACATTTCGGCACAGTTCTAAATATAAGATTAAAATCACAAAATGGAATTAGAAAAACAGATAATGATAATTTGGATTCAAATTCTAGTAAATTAATAAAAGTTGTTTGGAAAATAGAATATAAATCATATATATGTATATATTGTAAAACTAAATTGTGGTAAAACACAGAAGGAATGAACCCATGGTACACAAGGTCTCTGATTATGTTAGAGGAAAACTAGCAGGTGGGAACGCACAGTTCACACCAACTAAAAAAAAAAAAAAAAAAAAAAAAAAAAAAAACCTAACCTAACCTAACCTAACCTAACCTAACCTAACCTAACCTAACCTAACCTAACCTAACCTAACCTAACCTAACCTAACCTAACCTAACCTAACCTAACCTAACCTAACCTAACCTAACCTAACCTAACCTAACCTAACCTAACCTAACCTAACCTAACCTAACCTAACCTAACCTAACCTTTTTTTTTTTTTTTTTTTTTTTTTTTTTTTTTTTTTTTTTTAAGGTCCCAAAAAATGCATTTACGCATTCCTCGCCCCCCCGGGGGGGAGAGACGAGGATATGTGGGACTCGCCGCCCCCACCGACCAACCAATCGGGCGGAATACCCACTAAACAAGGACCCACACCCACCGCTTATCCACAGGAAGAACGGGGTCACGGTAAACACGTGTCGTCCGCGACCCCGCCAGCGGATGCATCCGCCCACCAAGATGTTGTGGAGGGCGGACCTCCCCAGAGGGGAGCAACGTTAGCGCCCCTCGTACCTCCGCACTGGTGTGAAGCGCCCCGAGGGTCCCGTCGTTAGACGGCAGGTGCCCCCGCACCCGCCGCCCGAGACCCTCCAGACGCGGCAGCTCGCCGGAGGGTATCACACCTCCGGGCGCGCCCGCCGCGTCCACGACGAAGCCGGAGAGAGAGCGGGTCCCGCTCCCTCTCCCGCTCCGCGGCCTCCTTCTGCGACATGACGTCCTCGCAGAAGGAGACCATTGCCTCCCAAGCCCTCTCGCTGTCGACCATTTTTCTCAAAACGGTCGACAGCGAGAGGTCGCCATCCCCCAGGGCCGCGACCAATGTCGCTCGCGGCCCTGCCCACGCTGGGCACTCCACCATTGTGTGCTGAGCAGTGTCCTCTGAACAGCCACAGTGGTGGCATTCCCGGGTCGGTTCCCCTCTCGTGACATCACACAGGTATCTCCCGAAGCAGCCGTGCCCCGAGAGTACCTGCGTGAGACGGAAAGTCACCGACCCCCACCTCCGTCGAGCCCATCTGTCTACGATGGGCCCGATCCCCGCCAATATTCGGCGCCGAGACGACGAATCTCCAGCGCTGGCTGCAGCCTCCAACTGCCGCCGCCACCTGCCCAGAGCCGCCGTCTGGGCCGCACCGCGCCACCGCACCACGGTGTCTGGTGTGGGGCAGGAGCCCTGACTCCGATCCTCCGCCACCCGCCAAAAGACCGAGGATTGCACCTCGGCCTCGAGGTCCCACGGCAGGGACCCAGCAATCGCACACGCCACCTGATGGGCGATAGTGCGATATCCTCTCACCACCCGAATCGCCATAGTCCTCTGCGCCTGGAAAAGCAGAGCCCTATGACGATTCGTCATGGAGCTCGCCCAGATCGGGGCCCCATAGAGAGCCATCGATCGCACCACCACCAAATACAGGCGGCGGCAACTCCCGTCTCCCCCCCCCAGGTTCGGTAATAGGCAACTCAGGGCGCCCGTAGTGGACACCAATTTCGGCGCCAACCGCCGAAAGTGCTCCATGAAGTCCCATCTGCTGTCAAGGACCACGCCGAGATACTTCAGCGTATCCTTGACAGGGATGGGAGTTCCGCCCACCACTATACTGGAGCCCGACGGCGGCCTTCTCCTAGGACCATGGAAACAAATGGCCTCGGATTTGTGTAAGGCCACCGTCAGACCCAGCCGCCGAATCCTCGCCACCACCGACGCCACACCGGCAGTGGCCAACAACGTGGCGGCCCGGAAATCAGATCCCCGGGCCGATACGAGGGTGTCGTCGGCGTAACAAATTACGCCCACGCCGCACATATTAGCACAGCGCAGGACGTAATCGTAGCCGATGTTCCAAAGCAAGGGTCCTAAAACAGACCCCTGAGGAACACCGCACGACATACGCCGACGACCCCCTCTTCCGTCTCTGGTGGGATAGACTACCGCTCTATCAGAGAGGTAGTCACCCACCAGCCGCCTCAAGTATGGAGGCACCCTATGATATGAGAGCGCCTCCATTATCGTCTCCCAGGGTAGGGAGTTGAAAGCGTTCGCTATGTCTAGAGAAACTGCTATCAACACCCCACCCTCGGAGACGACCTCCTCAGACAGGTCCCGCAGACGACCTATAGCGTCAATCGTAGACCTGCCTCTGCGGAACCCGTACTGAGCGTCGGCCAGATTGGGCCCAACACCCTCCAAGTGCTCTACAAGGCGGTTCGCGACCACTCTCTCCAGAAGCTTACCCACCTCATCGAGTAACACAATTGGCCTATACCCCGAGGGATCATCAGCCGGACGATTACCCTTGCGGAGAAGGACCAGCCGACCCTCCTTCCACTGAAGGGGGAAGACCCCTTCCCGCAGGCATCTGCTGTAAAGACCCCTCAGGAATAGCTCAAGAGGTTCATACTCCCCGCTAAGAGCCAAGACCAGAGCCCGACCGGGAACGCCGTCCGGCCCCGGGGCTTTGTTCTTACTCCTGAGGCGCATCACGGCGACGCCCAGTTCGGTCGCCGACACCTCAGGAATCAGCTCGTCCTCCAGCGGCGGCAGAGACGCCGACGCCATAACAGGCGGTACAAAAATTGCACCCCTGTCCGGAAACAGGACCTCCACCACACGGTCGAGGACCTCCGGCTCCATACTACTGGAAAGCGGCGGAGACCAAACGCGAAGCTTCTGCCGGACCAATCTGTACGGCCTGCCCCACGGGTCCAGCTCTAGGGTCGCCAGCAGCTCCCGCCATGCCGCAGCCTTAGATTGGCTTATCGCTAAGCGCAGAGCCTGCGTTGACGCCCTATATGTGGCGTACAGATGATCCTCCTCGGCCTCGCGACGGTTCCGGCGCCTTCTGTAGTGTTGGAAACGCCGACGCTCTGCCACGCACACCAGACGAAGCTGGGCTATCTCAGGGGTCCACCAGTAGACTTGACGTTTAGACGGGGGAGCTCCCACGCGAGGCATTGCCGCATCGCAGATTTGCGTTAAAGCAACTCCAAAACGGGAAGCCTCCCCGTCCACATCTGTTGGCTCCTGCGCAGGCTGCCAAGCCTGTACAAGAGCAGCCTCCACCAGCAGATCCCTGTCTAAGCGCTTCAAAGCCCAACGCGGGCCCTCCAGTCTAGGCTCATTAGAACTCCTAGGGGAGTCCCGATGAGGCGCACGTATGAGGAAGGAGATGTATCGATGGTCTGATAACGTCTCCACCCTCTCCAGTACCCGCCATCCCTGAACGCGACTGGCAAGTGATGCCGACGCAAAGGAGATGTCGATGACAGAGCCACCGTTGTGGCGCACGCAGGTGTCGACCGAACCGCGATTTAGCACGCTAAGGCCGCATTCTGCCAACCACACCTCCAGTGATCTACCCCTTGCATCACTCGCCCTCGAACCCCAAGCCAAAGATTTGGCATTAAGGTCGCCGAGAATGATGAGATGACGCGTACAGTTCTGACTGACGACAGCCCCTAGGTTCACGAGGTAGGCCTCAAAATCCGAGAGCGGGCGGTTAGGGGAGAAATAAACTCCCACAACCACCAGCTCCCCGATGCGAGCCACCGCGAAACCCCGCCCCCCCGCGACCGGAGAGAGTGTCGGAACCCCCGCCGAGCAACGTTGAATTATCGCAACCGAGCCATCCGCATCACCAACCCAATCAGATCGAGTTGGAACACGGTATGGCTCAGCTGCAACCGCAACGTGAGCTTGCCGCTCCGCCAGAGCCGGTCCTGGGCCGCAGCAGAGTGGTTTAAATTCGCCTGAATGAAATGAAGGTCCACAAACATTATTGGACCTCCATTTCACTCACCACCAACATACCGGCAGGAGATTGCCTCGCTGCAGCCAAAGGAGTTTTGCCCCCCCCCTCCACCCTCTTCCTTGGGGACTTGGCGCAGGCCTTGCCCCCAGGGCGATGATCCGCCAGCTTTCCCACTGCCTCGCAAACGGGACAGTGGGGTTTACCGGCGCAGACTCTGGCCTTATGACCAGGTTGACCACAGCGATGGCAACTATCACTGCGGTCAACCTCCGATTTGCATTGGGCCCCCACATGGCCCGCCGCGAAACACCTGAAACACCGCTGTGGGAGTGGGTCCAGGACCTTAACCCCAGCCGAAACCCAGCCCACCAGCAACCTACCAGCCGCAATTTTATGGGCAGCTGCAATAGGGCACTTCACCACTGCTGCCCCCGCTCCGAGAAAACCGGTTTTACGGATGTCGCCACACCTCACATTGTCTGGCGAACATCCGCCGGCCCTAGCTACTGCCGCCACCAGCTCCTCCCTTGACACCGAGTCGTCCAGACCCGTGATACGGACATCAGCCATCATCGTGGGCCTGGTCACTCGCACGTCGGAGGAGGAGCCGAAGACGCCCCGCAACTTCTCGGCAAGCTGGTCAGCCTTGTCGCCCTGCGCTGCCCCAGGAACCTCAAGAATTCGGGCTCCGGTGGCAGCCTGGCGAAACCTCACCGCGGGTATGCCAAGCTCCTCCAGGTTGAGCTTGGCTTTAGCCTCGGCTATCACCGCACCGTAGGTGAGGCCTCGCTCTTCCGCACACTTCGACAAGGTGACCACCACCGCCGCCGACGTAGGGGGCCGCAGCGGCCTCCCCTGCTTCCCTTGCTCCCTCTTCCTGGTAGTCTGTGCTTGCCTGGTAGGAGCTGCCTCTCGCGGCGCTCTACCCTCGGGTACCGCCTTCAGTCTCCCATTCACCTTAACTACCTGGTTCCAACCTGGCTGGTTGGACACCGGCTGAGCAGGCGGGGTGACCGAAAGCGGTTGCGGCGCACTGACTATCCCCTTCCCTTTCCCCTTCCCTTTCCCTTTGCTCTTACCCTTGACGTTACCACTGCCAGCCGACGTGACAGCAGGCTGGGCAGTGGATTCAAGGGCAGTCGGATGCCCACCCCCACCAGGTACCTTTTTAGACCTCTTGGTCGCGGGAGTGCCTTGGACCCCCGACGACGAGGCCACCTCCTTAGGCGCCACCTTTGCAGCTTTGTCCGCCGCCAGGGGCGGACGAAGACGAGGCTCAGGTGGCAGCCTACTCTCCAGCCCTTCCAGCCGCGGATTGACTACCTTGGAGACTTGATCAATGATCAGTCTCCGCAGTGAGTCATCCGCGAGAAGGGCAGCTGCCTCCACCGCTGAGATTTGCTGAGGCCGAACATTAGCCAGCTCGGCCCTCAGCTGAACCAACTCAGCCCGCACTCCGTCTATTTCCTGGCGCAGGCGAACATTGTCCGCCTGCAGCATCCCCGTCTCCTCCGTCACTGTCCTCCCCTTGAGGTCCGAGAAGGCCTCCTTCAGGGAGGCGACCGCTTCATTAAGGGCACGCTGAAACGTGCCCTTGAGGTTCCCCGACTTGCGGGCCACGTTCGCGATGACCCCCAAGTCGAAGAATACCCTCTCCGCAACCGAAGCGGCCGTCTCCCCGGGTACCCTGAGGTTGCGCGCCAACTCTGCTTCCTCCGCCATCTCCAGTTCGTTCTGGAGGTCAAGCGCTTGGCGCTTAGCCGCCTTGACCTCTGGAGTCACGTGCACCTTCTTCTTCAATTTTTTCTTTTTGCAGCTGTCCTCCCCAGTCAGCACCTTGCGTTTCTGGCCCTGCTGCTCCCTACTCTGAGTCGATTGCATGCTCATGCACGACTCAGAGTCAGAGGATATGAAACATATATCTAACACCTCCACCGGCCCGAGAGCCCTCACCTCCACACTCCCATCGTTCCCTGCGTCCGAAGACGCCCCCCCCTGCGAATTATTTAAATTTATTTTTTCCATTAAAATCCCACGAGTAAAACGGTAATAGACGTCCACTTGAGCAGAGCCGAATACTCAAGCAACCCTATATACACCTGGGGGGTCGGGAGGTACCCCAGGGTTGGCGCTAGCCGGTGGACCGTAACTCCGCCCACCACCCGAAGGCCCCCCGCAGCCACGTTCCCAACTACGGAGACTTGAGGGTTTTTTATTGTGATTTTCCTTTCACTCGGGACCGACCAACAAAGGCAAGTCCCCCCGGCCCCATGCATGGGCACATACATGGGGAAACGGGTCGCCCGACGGAGGGCCAAAGCCCACCCAGCGACCGCAAAACTGCGGCCACTAGACCCGCCGCGCCGCGGACCTTGAAGGTCCGCCATACCACGCCGCTTGAAAAAAGCGGACACTGAACCCCTAAGGGAACTCCACCACACTTTTAAGTGTAAGCACACATAGTGCACCTCCCGCTGGGAAAAACCCAGCCCGCGAGCACCGCCCGCCATATACCGACCAACAAAAGGTCCACTGCCCCCCAAAAGAGGGACCCACCAAAAACAATCAAAATGTAAAATATTCATATAAAAGATATCAGGCACCTGTGCTGGAGACCGCATCCAAATTGATCTGGCTTGGCCTAATCTACCCCACCCTAACCTAGCCTAGCTTAAACTAGCCTAGCCTACCAGCCTACCTACCAGCCCCACCTAGACCAGTCTAGCCTTACCTACCTAAGCCCTAAGCTAAGTTACCCATAGGGTACCTACTCCAAGCCAGACCAATTTGGCGAGATCCACTGCACATCCTCGTCCCGACCGACTTGAAGTCAAGAAGGTGGGACAAGGCGACACCTCTGGAAGGCTCTGCTTCCTGGGAGCCTCAAACGCTCCCCCTCCCCCCCCGCCAGTTTTGGTCCGCGCCGGACTTACATTACTTAAAAGCCGGTACCACAATGTGTGGCATGCCCCTATCCGCCACCTGGGGACGCGCCTGATGGGAGTCTGGCAACTCCACACGGGAACCTAACCTAACCTAACCTAACCTAACCTAACCTAACCTAACCTAACCTAACCTAACCTAACCTAACCTAACCTAACCTAACCTAACCTAACCTAACCTAACCTAACCTAACCTAACCTAACCTAACCTAACCTAACCTAACCTAACCTAACCTAACCTAACCTAACCTAACCTAACCTAACCTAACCTAACCTAACCTAACCTAACCTAACCTAACCTAACCTAACCTAACCTAACCTAACCTAACCTAACCTAACCTAACCTAACCTAACCTAACCTAACCTAACCTAACCTAACCTAACCTAACCTAACCTAACCTAACCTAACCTAACCTAACCTAACCTAACCTAACCTAACCTAACCTAACCTAACCTAACCTAACCTAACCTAACCTAACCTAACCTAACCTAACCTAACCTAACCTAACCTAACCTAACCTAACCTAACCTAACCTAACCTAACCTAACCTAACCTAACCTAACCTAACCTAACCTAACCTAACCTAACCTAACCTAACCTAACCTAACCTAACCTAACCTAACCTAACCTAACCTAACCTAACCTAACCTAACCTAACCTAACCTAACCTAACCTAACCTAACCTAACCTAACCTAACCTAACCTAACCTAACCTAACCTAACCTAACCTAACCTAACCTAACCTAACCTAACCTAACCTAACCTAACCTAACCTAACCTAACCTAACCTAACCTAACCTAACCTAACCTAACCTAACCTAACCTAACCTAACCTAACCTAACCTAACCTAACCTAACCTAACCTAACCTAACCTAACCTAACCTAACCTAACCTAACCTAACCTAACCTAACCTAACCTAACCTAACCTAACCTAACCTAACCTAACCTAACCTAACCTAACCTAACCTAACCTAACCTAACCTAACCTAACCTAACCTAACCTAACCTAACCTAACCTAACCTAACCTAACCTAACCTAACCTAACCTAACCTAACCTAACCTAACCTAACCTAACCTAACCTAACCTAACCTAACCTAACCTAACCTAACCTAACCTAACCTAACCTAACCTAACCTAACCTAACCTAACCTAACCTAACCTAACCTAACCTAACCTAACCTAACCTAACCTAACCTAACCTAACCTAACCTAACCTAACCTAACCTAACCTAACCTAACCTAACCTAACCTAACCTAACCTAACCTAACCTAACCTAACCTAACCTAACCTAACCTAACCTAACCTAACCTAACCTAACCTAACCTAACCTAACCTAACCTAACCTAACCTAACCTAACCTAACCTAACCTAACCTAACCTAACCTAACCTAACCTAACCTAACCTAACCTAACCTAACCTAACCTAACCTAACCTAACCTAACCTAACCTAACCTAACCTAACCTAACCTAACCTAACCTAACCTAACCTAACCTAACCTAACCTAACCTAACCTAACCTAACCTAACCTAACCTAACCTAACCTAACCTAACCTAACCTAACCTAACCTAACCTAACCTAACCTAACCTAACCTAACCTAACCTAACCTAACCTAACCTAACCTAACCTAACCTAACCTAACCTAACCTAACCTAACCTAACCTAACCTAACCTAACCTAACCTAACCTAACCTAACCTAACCTAACCTAACCTAACCTAACCTAACCTAACCTAACCTAACCTAACCTAACCTAACCTAACCTAACCTAACCTAACCTAACCTAACCTAACCTAACCTAACCTAACCTAACCTAACCTAACCTAACCTAACCTAACCTAACCTAACCTAACCTAACCTAACCTAACCTAACCTAACCTAACCTAACCTAACCTAACCTAACCTAACCTAACCTAACCTAACCTAACCTAACCTAACCTAACCTAACCTAACCTAACCTAACCTAACCTAACCTAACCTAACCTAACCTAACCTAACCTAACCTAACCTAACCTAACCTAACCTAACCTAACCTAACCTAACCTAACCTAACCTAACCTAACCTAACCTAACCTAACCTAACCTAACCTAACCTAACCTAACCTAACCTAACCTAACCTAACCTAACCTAACCTAACCTAACCTAACCTAACCTAACCTAACCTAACCTAACCTAACCTAACCTAACCTAACCTAACCTAACCTAACCTAACCTAACCTAACCTAACCTAACCTAACCTAACCTAACCTAACCTAACCTAACCTAACCTAACCTAACCTAACCTAACCTAACCTAACCTAACCTAACCTAACCTAACCTAACCTAACCTAACCTAACCTAACCTAACCTAACCTAACCTAACCTAACCTAACCTAACCTAACCTAACCTAACCTAACCTAACCTAACCTAACCTAACCTAACCTAACCTAACCTAACCTAACCTAACCTAACCTAACCTAACCTAACCTAACCTAACCTAACCTAACCTAACCTAACCTAACCTAACCTAACCTAACCTAACCTAACCTAACCTAACCTAACCTAACCTAACCTAACCTAACCTAACCTAACCTAACCTAACCTAACCTAACCTAACCTAACCTAACCTAACCTAACCTAACCTAACCTAACCTAACCTAACCTAACCTAACCTAACCTAACCTAACCTAACCTAACCTAACCTAACCTAACCTAACCTAACCTAACCTAACCTAACCTAACCTAACCTAACCTAACCTAACCTAACCTAACCTAACCTAACCTAACCTAACCTAACCTAACCTAACCTAACCTAACCTAACCTAACCTAACCTAACCTAACCTAACCTAACCTAACCCAAGTCGCACTTGCCGCGTGCCCGCAAGCGTCACGATTTTGAGTCGCTCCGCAGTTAAAAAATCGCGAAGGTGGGATTTTTTACCCAAAGTTACCCGAGTTGCATATCAAAAGACGTGTTTTAACGAGTGCAAGTGTTTAGTGAAAACCGGGTGAAAATCGGTTGGGAAGTGAAAAAGTTATAGGCGAAAAACCGCCGGAAACGCCCATTTTTGCTCGCATTTGGGCTTTGGAGGTGTGCGCCGCGCGATTCGTCGCGACGACCCCCACTTTTTCGACTGCGGCGAGGAAGGTATCCACCGGGACCACATTTTGGCTGAGTCTCAGATTTTTCCTGTGAAAACTCGCTGAACTGTGGCCAAAAAAAAACAAGTTCCGCGTGGTTCCTGTTTTTGTTCCCTCGGGACCTGGACGGGATCCACCCTCACCAACAGCAGCGGGACGCCGAGACAAATCATTGGACACCTCACTCAAGAAAATCGGTGCAGTGATAGTGATATTAGGAGACTGTAAGTGTTTTACAAAATTTTATACAAATTGCAACCCTTATAAATCATAAAATAAAGCGACAACCCCTATTTTTTATTGCTTTATAAAATCGTTTTAGTTGGCCGCTGCAGTAATCAAGTGTTTTTAAATTTTTAAAGCTGGTAGTTTTTAAGTAATTAATGTTATAAGTGACAAAAAGTTCCCACCCAGTGTTCCCACCCAGTTTATTCCCTGTCTTTCTGGGGTTGTGACAGCGGGATTTTTGGCTGGAGCAGCTGGTTTAATTGCGTGTCCAAAGACACCAGCATTTTTGTTGTGCGACTTTTAGTTTATAAGCAATTAATTCCCAAAGTTGGGCTAGCGAACGTAGACGGACGACCATTCCCGTTATTCCCTGTTTACGGGGAAACTACGCACCGTAGCCCAATTTTGGCCGAAATTTGGGTATCCCGGCCTAGAGGCATCAGCTCAGAGTACCTGTCTGGTGACCTTGACGCCCCCCATCGATCCCACCCACCCCCGACCCCCCGCCGTTGAGTTGGAACTTCCGTTTCACGCCCCCGACCCATCTTTAAATAGCCGTATCTCGGAAACGGTGCGTCGGAGGCGAAAACGGAGACGGGTTTTGTGCCCTTCTTCGAAGGGCGCAACCTTGATCCCTGACTCCGGTCAACCTAAAAACCCACCCCTTTTTCCTGCGCGCCCTTCCCGACGTAATTTTTTAACCCCATTTTGAAAGTGACTATATCTCCCCCGCTATTCACCGTAGGAATACGGGGTTAACTTTAAAGCCATTTTTTAGGCATTCCGCGATAGTTTCAAAAATAAAATTTCCAAAAAGTCAAAAGACTAAAAAGTCAATTTCAGAATCGGATTACGAAATCGTCATTTTTGAATGAAATTTACCACCCTCTGTATCTCCGAAACGGGGCGTCGGAGACGTTTTTTGGACCCGTTTTTGTTACCTTCGGTAACAAGAATTGACTAGAAAATTCGGTTTATAACATCCACAACATTTCATCCCCGCGCTCCCCCATAAACAACCCCCGAACTAAATAGGCTGTAGCTCCCCCATTATTCACTTTAGGAAGAAGGGGATTAGAACTTAAATTCTTAGTTTAGGCCCATCTGGCAATAATCAATAGTAACAGTAAAATAAACTTGGGAAATAAAATTTAAAACCGGTTTTGGAGAAATTTATTGATAATTCATTTCTCTTAAAAATAATAATAAAAATTAAGTAGTTTATTAAATTAAAATTCAAGCAGCATCCTATCTGGTCCGGACATAGCCCCGGTTACTCCAGACCCGAAACCCAGCCGGGACGAACACCCTCCCCTCCCCCCCCCCAACCTGCGGGATACCCGGACTTCGATATCTCAGCGGCTATTCACCGTAGAGACTCCGGGTTTTCGGCATCTTACTTGTGTCAGTGTACTCTACACTTTGACACATCTGGAGTAGCTCTAGGTAGAGACGAAAAATAATTTTTCAAAAAATTTTTTCTTTTTGAAAAATTAAAATTTTTTGGTAAAAACTGACACTGGAAGTGCTTCACACCCCAGTGCAGAAAACCCCATCGACCTACCTGGAATACTTTTTCAGTATTAATTAAAATTAAGTTTTTCATACAAAAAATATTTTACTAAAAAGTTGAACTCTTAGGTTAGTAACCGCTGAGACTGACATCTGGGACTATATACACCCCAGATATATACCTAGGACTAAGGCTGGACCACCTTATTAGACCATTGGGACAATTTACATCCCATTTTAAACTTTATCTTATTATTATTAAATTAAATTAAATTGATTTTAAGAAACTGAATTTATAAATACTGTGAAATAATTAATTATACATAGGTGGACCACAAAACTTTATTATTATATTATTTTAGTAATTAAACATTAATTATATTAAAATTGACCATTGGGGCTTTTACACCCCAAAAGTGCTGATATACTATATAACTAGTCAAAACTTAATTATATTCAACTTTTTATTTTTTAAGACCATTTAAAAATTTTTAAAATTTTTTGTCAATTTTAAACAATTTTAATTTTATAATTTTTTGACATATTTTAATTAGTTAATTTGACATAGGGGCTTTATACACCCCTATTAATATAAATCTATATTATAAAAATTTTATTACTTGACTAGGACAGAACACCCAGGAGACCCCTGGAGGTACGTCCCTTATTGAGAATTTTCATTTGAAAATTGGACTTTCTTATCAGGGGATCCTGAGTTTTCCTTGATCTTTTATCTTATTTACATAAATATTATTGTAACTTCATTGGTATCTATCTTTACATCTATATTTTACTTAAATTTACTTATTGTAAACTGTATAAGAGTACTGTCAGTAAATATATATATTTAAAAAAAAAAAAAAAAAAAAAAAAAAAAAAAAAAAAAAAAAAAAAAAAAAAAATCGGTTAGGTCAGGGTTAGTAGTTAGTTAGTGGTGGTTAAAAGAGCTCCCAACAACCATACACAGGGAAGAAAAGAACAACTTACCTGAAACCACTAGAGATAAAAAATTATTATTGAAACATTATTTTTAATCATATTACACTATTATTTAAATCATTATATATACAAAATTTTTAATATTTAATACAATTATACATCAAAGTTTAATTTAATCTTCAATTAATTAAACCGGTTAGGCCGATCTGAACTGAGCGTTCTCATTGTTCTCATTCTACTTGACCACTGCGCTCCCTGCGCAGCTTAAAATGATGGAAAGGACTCCTGAAAAGGAAAAAAGGAAGGGAATTGGAAGGGAACCTAGCACTGGAATGGACCCCGGTATAAAGGAAAAGGTTCGAAATATCAGCCCTAAAGTCCCGAACGTTGAAGCCACGCCGAGTGTCCCAAACAGACTAAACGAAGAACTGGTCAATCCATCTAGGACACTCCTGGAGGAAGCTGAAGCGTTAAGAGACAAAGCAATTCGCAATTTGGGAAACTCTGGCAACATAAAAAGAGAAATTAAAATTATAGTAACAAATTGTTTGGAAAAGATGTATGCTATAATACAGGAACTCGCTGCATCAGGGGGGGGGGAAAGGATGGTGACCATGGTGGGGGACGGGGGGACAAAAGGCTGTTCACCGAGTGAAAGTGAAGTGCTGAAGGAGATGAGGGAATTGAGGAGCCTCGTGGAGGGAAAGATGGAATGGATAAATAAGAGTAAGGGAATGATGGAGAAGAATGTCATGGACAAAATGGAAGAGATGAAGGGGTCAGTGGAAGGTCTGGTTGCGAAGGGGATGAGAGAGATAAAGGATACGATTGGGGGGAAGGAGGTTGGAGAAGTGGGAAAGATGAGGGGAAATATGGAGGAAGAGATTGTGAAAGGATTAGGAGAGATAAAAGTGACCATCGAGAGGGAAGTTGTGGGTGAGGTGAGAGAGATGAAGGGGTCAGTGGTCGAGGGAATTGCGGAAATAAAGGGCTGTATTAGAAACGAGAGAGAGATAGAGCACCAGGAGAAAGCTAAAAGGATAAAGGAAGGATCAGAGTGTACTTACGCAGGTGCAATTGGACAGAACAAGGGGGGATTAAATGGGTCGGGACATGCAGAACGACATAAATACAGAAAAGCTGCTATGCAGTCCATAGTTATAAGTTCAAAAAATGAAACCTTCAGCAAATGAAGCGGACAAGAAATGTACTAAACCCAATTACAACAGCTCTAAGGGTGGACGTGGCAAGGAAAGCAGCTGGTCAGAAGGTCGTTTTAAGCTTTGGAAATGAGGAAGACAGGGAAAGGGCACAAAGGATGATAGAGGAGTCAAAGGAGGAACTGGAATGCGAACTAAAAAGGAATAAGGACCCTTTGGTAATAGGATGTGATAAAGGAACATACGGATGAGGAAATAGTGAGAGCCCTGATGTCCCAAAATAAACATCTAATGGAAGATATGGAGAGTGGGGACAAAAGGGCAGTTGTAAAGTACCGTCGGCATGCACGAAACCCACACGAGCAACATGTGGTCCTGCAAGTCTCACCAAAACTCTATCAGAGACTAACAGACAGAGGACAAGTGCACATTGATATGCAGAGGATTAGAGTCTCCGATCAGTCGCCAGTCGTCCAATGTTCATGCTGCTTAGCTTTTGGTCATGGAAGAGCCCAGTGCAGGATTAAAGAGGCAGTATGCTGTCATTGCGGCGAAAACCACCTAAAGCTAAACTGCCAAAAACTGAAGGAAGGGACGAGCCCTAGCTGCTGTAATTGTAAAAGAGAGGGACTTGAAGATCAGCATAACGCCTTCGACAAATTTTGCGGCACAAGGGCAAAGTGGGATGCATTAGCCAGAACCAGCGTAGCGTACTGCTAAGGGCCTGTCGGAGAACATGGGATGCAAAATGGAACCGAAACAAATGGTGGACAAAGCACAGATAAACCAGAGAAGGAACGAGAAAGATATGAGAGTGATGATGATAGAAGGAAAGAGAAATAATAATAGAGTATATAGCTCGATAATTAAAACAGTAATTAATCACCCATCAGGTGTAAATAATAAAGATAAAGAGGTCTTGTGTAGCACGGGTTGTTCAACAAAATTTAACAGATTCAATAAAATTGGTACTAAAAATAATGATTATTTTCGGTACAAATTTAAACACAGACATAAAGCACAACATTTCGGCACAGTTCTAAATATAAGATTAAAATCACAAAATGGAATTAGAAAAACAGATAATGATAATTTGGATTCAAATTCTAGTAAATTAATAAAAGTTGTTTGGAAAATAGAATATAAATCATATATATGTATATATTGTAAAACTTAAATTGTGGTAAAACACAGAAGGAATGAACCCATGGTACACAAGGTCTCTGATTATGTTAGAGGAAAACTAGCAGGTGGGAACGCACAGTTCACACCAACATGAAAAAAAAAAAAAAAAAAAAAAAAAACCTAACCTAACCTAACCTAACCTAACCTAACCTAACCTAACCTAACCTAACCTAACCTAACCTAACCTAACCTAACCTAACCTAACCTAACCTAACCTAACCTAACCTAACCTAACCTAACCTAACCTAACCTAACCTAACCTAACCTAACCTAACCTAACCTAACCTAACCTAACCTAACCTAACCTAACCTAACCTAACCTAACCTAACCTAACCTAACCTAACCTAACCTAACCTAACCTAACCTAACCTAACCTAACCTAACCTAACCTAACCTAACCTAACCTAACCTAACCTAACCTAACCTAACCTAACCTAACCTAACCTAACCTAACCTAACCTAACCTAACCTAACCTAACCTAACCTAACCTAACCTAACCTAACCTAACCTAACCTAACCTAACCTTTTTTTTTTTTTTTTTTTTTTTTTTTTTTTTTTTTTTTTTTTTTTTTTTTTTTTTTTTTTTTTTATACTCCCCAAAAATGCATTTACGCATACCCCTCCGCTCGGGGGAGCGAAGGGGTTATGTGGGACTCGCCGCCCCCCACCATGACCACCGATGGGGCGGAATACCCACTAAAAAGGGAGTCTTTTCCCGCCATTAGCACCCGACACGGCGAGTTCGCTCTCGCATTTCACCGCCGTGCCGGGTATCGCTACTGCCCGGCGGGAAGCCAGGCATTTGCGCCTCAGAGAGGGGCGTTAAGGCACGCCCCACCTCCAGTGGTGCTGTGCAATGCAAGGACAGGTCCCCCGACCCATCCCCGCAGCACCACTAACACACAAGACTCAGAGTCTCGGAAGATGGAGCAGCTCACTGCTCCATCGAAGACCCGCCAGACCTACTATAAACCGCCGGACCAGCGACAGCCGACACTTCAGCTGACGCCTTTGCCCCTACTGCCCTAACAACTGGGGGGTCACAGAGTGCCCCCCCCATTACATGACCCGCACTTTTGCCCGCCTTCAAACACACGACACACCGGGGTTTCTCCCGGCAGTCGACCGACCTATGACCCTCTCCGCCACACCTGAAACACAGGCTGCTGCGGTCCTCCTGGGAAGAACACCTCGCCCTGGTGTGTCCCAGCCCCATGCACCTGAAACAGCGCATGGGGCGTACGTCCAATGCCTCGACCCTCGCCGAACTCAGGCCGACCCCGATACGCCCCGCGTCGCAGAGCAACTTTGCCGCTGCGACCGGGCACCGCACAATCACCGAGCCGATCCCGCCGGGGCCTGGGCGAATATCCCCAACCCGGACCAGCTCTGGTGCACAACCACCTTTTTCAGCCGTCACGGCGCGCAGCTCCTGTGAAGTGGCGGTTTCATCCAAACCGGAGACCCTCAGTTCCACACACTTCACAGGGCGCCGAACGACGGCATCCCCTCCCAACAAATCCCGCATCCTCTCCGCCATGATGTCGGCGTTCTCCGCGCTTTTGGGGCCAGGGAAAACAAGAAGTCTGGCCCCAGTTGCCGACACGCGAATGCTCGGCAACTCCTCTTGGGAAAGAGGAGTCCCTGCAGTCTTCACCCTCAACAACACGTCCTTGTATTGGACCCCTCTCTCCACCGCCTCCGAGGGCAACGAAACCTCCACTGCAGCCCTCCGCGGGGGCACGAGGCTAGGCCTCCGCGCCCTGGACACATCCGACACCTTTGGGGTCGGCTTCTGCACCACAGGTGGCGCAGCAGCCGGCCCCGACCCTACTGTTGGGACACTTCCCGCCGGTTTTGAGACCAAGGCCCCTTTTCCCGCACTTTTGGGCAAAGAGACCTTGGCCTTTTTGCCCTTCGACCGCCGAACCTCTTTCCACCCCTCCCCAGTGTGGACAGGGGAAGTGCCTCCCTCCGCAGGGACGGAAACGCCCCTCTCCACCGCAGGACCCGCCACAAGAGTGGCCCCGGACTCTCCACTGCACTCCGATCCCGCAGTCTGAGTCCCAGCCATACGAAGCTGGACGGAACTCAGCTCGGACCGGATGCGATCCTCCAACTTCCTCATAGCCCCCTCCATAAAGCGGACCGTGCCCTCTATGCACGCCTGCTTTATTTCCTCCACCATCTGTGAGGACACCTCCATCGAATCGCGAGGGGACGGAGTTCTCGCCCTCTCCAACTCCCTCTCCAGGTCCTCGATCTTCCGGTTTGCCGCCGCCAAATCGGAATCAACCCTCTCTCTCTCCCGCCGGATCCTCTCTAAGGAGCATGACTCATCCCGGGAGGCAACAACCTCCAATACCTCCACGAGCTCAGCCACGCCCTTCTTGAGTTGACCCACCAACGAACCCTTTATGCATTTGTTTTCCCGCACAATCTTGAGGACGTCCGTCAGACTCGCCCCAACAAAAGCATGGAGAGAGTTGACGTCCAACACCTCCATATTCGCCCGCGTGTCAGTGGGAGGCAGCCCCCTGAGATCCAGGTTCGCGTACCACCCCACTCTTTCCGCCCCGACAGGCTTGCCTTGGAAGGAGGCCTAGGGACCACTTTCCCAACGCCCGAACTCGGAGAATAGTCGTCCGAGTCCAAGTCGGACCCAGAAGACTTCCCCCTTCCCCTCTTCCTACCAGAGCCTGAATCGCTCGCTACCTCCATGGAGGAGGTGCTCCTGCAGTCCTCATCGTAGTCATAATCCGACATACCGAGAGACCGCAGAAACAAACCTCAACACAAAACAGCCCCTCAAACGGCCAACACCGAAAATTACCCTCCAATGAGGTCAGGACAGCCCTCCGCACAGAGGGAGCCAAGCCCCAGCCACCCCAGGCACCCCCAGGACAACCAAGACGAGACCCCCAACCAACAACAAAAACCGCACAAAAAACTCTGGCTTCCGAGAAATTTAAAATTTCCCGAAAAGCCAGCGAAAAAACCACAAAACAAAGCCAAGTCGTAAGATAAATACCTCCAAAATCCAGTATACTGCCAAAGTCGTTAAGCCACACCAGAATCCGTCCGAAAAAACACAGCCAAGTCGTTATTGGTAAAAATTTCGCCCGTCGAAATTTTTACCTCGACGATCGGATTGTTGCTAAGTTTTCAATGGGAAACCATAAATTTCCGAAAATTGAATTTTCGGAAAAGTATAGCTCCGATCAAATCCAACTTAGCACCAATCGAAAGCCCTCACAAAACACTATCAAACCACCAAAAATCACAAAAAACCCTCACTACTAACACCTCCAGAACACCCTCAACCTAACCTCAACCTAACCTAACCTAACCTAACCTAACCTAACCTAACCTAACCTAACCTAACCTAACCTAACCTAACCTAACCTAACCTAACCTAACCTAACCTAACCTAACCTAACCTAACCTAACCTAACCTAACCTAACCTAACCTAACCTAACCTAACCTAACCTAACCTAACCTAACCTAACCTAACCTAACCTAACCTAACCTAACCTAACCTAACCTAACCTAACCTAACCTAACCTAACCTAACCTAACCTAACCTAACCTAACCTAACCTAACCTAACCTAACCTAACCTAACCTAACCTAACCTAACCTAACCTAACCTAACCTAACCTAACCTAACCTAACCTAACCTAACCTAACCTAACCTAACCTAACCTAACCTAACCTAACCTAACCTAACCTAACCTAACCTAACCTAACCTAACCTAACCTAACCTAACCTAACCTAACCTAACCTAACCTAACCTAACCTAACCTAACCTAACCTAACCTAACCTAACCTAACCTAACCTAACCTAACCTAACCTAACCTAACCTAACCTAACCTAACCTAACCTAACCTAACCTAACCTAACCTAACCTAACCTAACCTAACCTAACCTAACCTAACCTAACCTAACCTAACCTAACCTAACCTAACCTAACCTAACCTAACCTAACCTAACCTAACCTAACCTAACCTAACCTAACCTAACCTAACCTAACCTAACCTAACCTAACCTAACCTAACCTAACCTAACCTAACCTAACCTAACCTAACCTAACCTAACCTAACCTAACCTAACCTAACCTAACCTAACCTAACCTAACCTAACCTAACCTAACCTAACCTAACCTAACCTAACCTAACCTAACCTAACCTAACCTAACCTAACCTAACCTAACCTAACCTAACCTAACCTAACCTAACCTAACCTAACCTAACCTAACCTAACCTAACCTAACCTAACCTAACCTAACCTAACCTAACCTAACCTAACCTAACCTAACCTAACCTAACCTAACCTAACCTAACCTAACCTAACCTAACCTAACCTAACCTAACCTAACCTAACCTAACCTAACCTAACCTAACCTAACCTAACCTAACCTAACCTTTTTTTTTTTTTTTTTTTTTTTAAGGTCCCAAAAAAATGCATTTACGCATTCCCCGCCACAATGGGGTCGTGACGGGGATATGTGGGACTCGCCGCCCCCCACCAACCAACCAATGGAGCGGAATACCCACTAAAAAACAGACCATTTGCCTCACGCGCATTTCGAGGGGGACACGGGAATAGCTGTGGCATGACACCGCGACCCCTCTGGCGCGCCCCGCATAACGCGGGGAACCCGGCAGGAAGGCCCTGAAAAGGTAGGGCTCTCCCCTTCTCGAGAGCTTTGAAGAGCGGGTGAGGACAGACCCCAAGTCTCACCCGCGCTCTCGGCCACCCACCTAGCTGGACGGTGGGGGCGTAGCCACACGCCGCTCACTCTGAGTCCCCGAAGAAGTGGGGAGAGGAGCAGCGGGGGCCGCAGCTGAGGAAGTCTTAGCTGCGGCAACCTTCTTCTTCGCCGGACGGGGTGGGCTGCACTTGCAGCCCTTCGCACCCACCAAATGATTGGCAGGTCTACCCGCGTCCTCACAGACAGGGCAATGCGGCTCAGAAGTGCACGCCGCCGCCCTATGACCCGACTGACCACAACGATAGCACAGACGGCTGCGGTCGATGTCGCTTTTGCAGTTAAACTGCTGGTGTCCAGGTTCGAAGCACCTGAAGCACTTCTGGGGCCTGGCCGCCAACAGTCTAACGCTAACAGCGCTCCACCCTAAAAGCAGCCGCCTACCAGCAACCAACTTTTTAGCCGCTGCCACTGGGCAACGCACCCAGACGGCACCCAGCCCAGAAGGGCCGCGGCGAATCTCTCCAACCCTCACACTCCCTTCGGGGCACTCCCCCCTCAGGGCTACAGACGACACGACCTGATCCCTATCAACGCTGTCGTCGAGGCCAATAAGGCGCAATTCAGCGCATTTTATGGGCCTGGAAACCACTACATCGGAGACCAGAACTCCTCTCAGGGCAGCGGCAAAACTGTCCGCCTTCTCGCCCTTGTCGCCCCGAACCTCCAGGACTCGCGCACCAGATTGCGACTTCCTAATACGCAGATCTTCTGGCTTAATGCCGTGATCCGCCGGACATACCTTTCCTACTGCATCCTTCAGCACCTTTGCGTAGGAAAGGCCTTTCTCCAGAGCCTCCTGCGGCAGAGATAGTGCAATCGCCGAAGACTTGGGCTCTTGCATTTTCTGCTTGCGCTGCGTTTTGCGCTTCGACTTCTTAGCCTTCTTCTTCGCCTCAGCGGGCCTGGACTTCCGCTTGGTAACCAACGTAAAACCGTCGTTGGCTGGTTCAGACGGAGTTGGAACCACCTCTTCTTGAGCGGGCGGAGCCACAGACTTCTGGGCTCGCCGCTTCTCCTTCTTCTTTTTTGCTGCAGATGGTGCAGCAGGCCGCACAGTAGAAGCTACTGTTGCTGGCGGCAAACGCGCGTCCAAGAGGGCCGTAAGTTTACGGAGGATGGACGCCTCTAAGTCCTCCGATGAAGGAGGAACCGCTGGAGTGGTAACCGGGGGATGAGCTCTACCCGGTGAAGATAACACTGGCGCGACAATCAACGCAGGAGCTTCTTCCACAACGGGAGGACTGGACCTCTCCCGCTGGCTCTGACGCTCAACCTCCCTCTCCTCTATTAATCGAGACGACTTCTCGCTACGAAGCTGCTCCTTCAGCACATCCACTTCGTCTCCAAGCTTCGTCATCTGGACGCTTAGCTCGGCCACCTTGGTCCGCAGGCGGTCGTTGTCTTCCTGCAACTGCTTGGACTCGACCGAAGAGAAAGAGCGGTCATACATGTCGCCGACCGCTCCCCTAATCGATATTACCGCTTCGTTGAGGGCCTTCACGTAGGTCCCCTTGAGATTCCCTGACTTCTTCGCCACGCCTTCGACGACTGTCAGGTCGACTTCAACCCCCTTCATCAGCTCCGACACTGGGATCCGTTCCACTGGTTTTGGAACATAGCCGCGCTCGCATCTCTGAGCGCGTGCTGCGTTGGCCAATTCCAAGACCTCAGCCTCCTTCTGCGCAGCGAGACGAGCTTGCTCTTCAGCCCGCGCTCTCTTCGCCGTCTGCAGAAAAGTACGCGCCTTCCCTAGGCCCATGCAAAGACCATGCGTAGGGGGCCTGCCGCGCCCCTTCTTCACGGCATCCGCTGGACCTTTAGCCGAAACATCGGCTTCTACCTCTTCTTCGATCTCTGAGTGGTCGTCACTGTCTACCTCAGACAAGATACCCTCGGAATCTCCCTCACTCAAATCGGAGATAGAGCGATTTGCCTCCCTCTCCAACGCCTCCAAAACCCGCATTTGATCGCGGTAACGAATCACCACCTCGGCCCTCGACAACATCTGGCCCGGGATGCGACTCACCCCCTCACTCTCCGCGCCTGAAAGCGCACCTTCCTCCGCGTCTTGCGACGCCACACCTTCCGACGAAACGAATTTTTTTGTAATATCCATAAAAGTCCCACGAGTATGGGGGAAATAAAAAGTCCACCCGGGCAGTGCCCCCTGTACCCGGGTAAGCGTAGATTTATCGACCAGAGGGGCCGCTGGTCCCCTGGCCGAGTGACGCCCTAAAGACTGGTCACCCACCAGCCATTCATCCTCTCGCCGGGCGTAAAGCTTAGGATTAGGGATTTATTATTGAGGTTGTCTCCTCTTGGTCCGGCCGATCAAGGCAAGACCCCTGGTCCCCAGAATGGGGGTAACAGTTTGCCCGACGGGTGGGAATGAAACCCTGCCCGCCGCGCGATCCCATCTCCAGGCCCTCTGACAGAACAGAGGGGGGAGACAGGAAAACCCAGAGCCGGGAAGGCTCGCCACCCCGAAAAAGCCACGACGCAGAACGCGGCTCCCCACCCCAGGGCCGCTTTCCAGCCGCGAAGTGCGACCGGGGGTGCGCCCACAAAACCCGCCAGTTTTGGTCCGCGCCGGGCTTACATTATAATAAATGCCGGTACCACAATGTGTGGCATGCCCCTATCCGCCACCCGGGGACGCGCCCGATGGGAGTCTGGCAACTCCACACGGGAACCTAACCTAACCTTTTTTTTTTTTTTTTTTTTTTTTTTTTTTTTTTTTTTAAGGTCCCAAAAAATGCATTTACGCATTCCCCGCCACACGGGGAGTGACGGGGATATGTGGGACTCGCCGCCCCCACCAACCAACCAGTTGGGCGGAATACCCACTAAAAAAGGACCGTAACGCCATCTCGCGCGCAGGAAAGAGGGGAAGCGGGAATTCCTATCGGATGCTCCGCGTCCCTCACGCGCGGCCCGTACTACTCGGGCGTACTCGACGGGAGAGCCAAGACCCTCCCCCATCGCGAGAGCTGAGCTGAAAAGGCGGGTGAGGACGTCCCCGCGTCACTCACCCGCGGCTCTCGTCCGGCTAAGAAGATGCCGGTGGCGATTCTTCCGGCTGGCCCTCGACTTGGGTGCCGGGGCTGGAGGCGGCAGCTGCACTTGCAGCGACTCGACGCACTTGCGTCTGTGCCAACCTCTTGGACGACCTCGAGGGGGCTGGTTTGCACCCCTTACCTCCCAGCGCATGACTCGCTGGCTTCCCCGCTGCAGAACAAAGAGGGCAGTGCGGACTATTTCCGCACGCCGCCGCTTTATGCCCGGCCTGCCCGCAGCGGTAACAGAGACCGCTACGGTCCACCTCCGACTTACAGTTGATCTGTACATGGCCGGGCTCGAAGCACCTAAAACACTTCGGCTTCCTCGCCTCTAGCAGCGTAACACGCGCCGCGCTCCATCCTAAGCAGAGCCGCTTCTCGGCAACCAGCTTCTTCGCCGCGGCAATCGGGCAGCGCACCCAAACAGCGCCCGAACCAGAGCGCCCGCGGCGGATCTCTCCAACCTTGACACTCCCTTCAGGGCATTCTCCCTTCAGGGCTATCGCGGAAACCACGCCAGCCTTCTCTATGCTGTCGTCCAGACCGGTCAAGCGCAATTCAGCGCACTTGACGGGCCGGGACATCCCAACCTCCGGAGCGAAAATCTTTCTCATCTCTCCAAAGAGACGGTCGGCCTTCGCGCCATTCTCTGAACCCGACACTTCAAGGATACGGGCGCCAGACTGCGTCTTCCGTATTCTGAGTTCTCCGTGCTGAATTCCTATCTCATCGACGCTGATATTTCGCACCGCCTTTTGCAGGATACTGGCGTAAGTGAGGCCCCTATCTAATGATTTCTGCTGCAGCGACAGTATGATAGCCGCAGACTTGGGGACGTGCATCTTGCGCGGTTTCCGCTTCTTCTTCTCTTTAGCCCGCTTATTCTTGGCAGGCTGAGCCTTCTTCTTCTCCCTCGCGGGGTTTGCGTCTCCTCCCGCTACAACCGCATACGTAGTGCCCTCAGATGTTGTGGGGGTCACTTCTGCCGTGGTAGAAGGGGCAGCCAGTCGCTTGGGGGCTTTCCTCTTTCCCTTGGGCGCCTTAGAAGGCGCAGTATCCTTCGGAACCTCATCTATTGTCGCCTGTACTGAAGGCGGACGCGGTGCCACAACAGGACGAAGGCGCTCGTCCAATAATGCGCTAACTTGGCGCATTATTGAGGAGACCAAATCCTCCTGCGGGCTGCCGCGTGACGGCGAAGAAACCGTGACATCGGCCACCACGCCAAGACCCGGTGAACGGGGACTCGGCGGCGCCATTACCTCGGAGACGGGAGGCCTGGACCTCTCCCGCCGCATCACCTCCATGTCCTCGCGCAGCTGCGTCATTTCAGCGCGTAACTGTACGACCATCTCCCGTAGGCGGTCGTTTTCTTCCTGTAACCTTTTGGCGTCCGGGGATGAGAAGGAGAGTTCGTAAAAATTCCCCACAGCATCCTTGATAGACTTCGCCGCTTCGTTGAGCGCCTTTACGTACGTGCCCTTTAGGTTGCCTGATTTCTGAGCAACCCTCTCCACCAATTCCACATCCAGTGTAACTCTCTTCAAGAGCTCAGAGGGCGATGTGGGCTGAGCCAGCGCAGGCACATAGCCTCGCTCACTTCGGAGGGCTCGCGCTTCCCTTGCCAGCTCCGCCATTTCCTCCTCCTTCTTCTTCTCCAAAGCCTCCTTCTGAACGGCTTTCTCCCTCCTCGCAGTCTGTAGCTCGGACCGAGCTCTCCCGAGGCCCATAGTGAGCCCATGAGTGGGCGGCCTGCCGCGACCTCTCCTTGCAGTGTCCGCTGTTTCCTGCGCCGAGGGTATAACCACTTCCTCTTCATACTCAGAAGCCGATTCATCGTCGCTGTCCAGACCCATGTCGTCATCTGACAGACTCATGTCGGCCGCTTCCTTCTCTAGCGCATTCAGTACGCGCATTTGCTCCTCGTACCGAATCACTACTTCGGCCCTGGTCAAAACTTGACCCAACTCCACACCAGCAACACCCGAAGGTGCATCCAACTCCGCGTCACCAGACGCCACAACATCTTTCGAAACGATTTTATTAGAAATATCCATACGAATCCCACGAGTATGGGGGAAATAAAAAGTCCATCCGGGCAGTGCCCCCTGTACCCGGGTAAGCGAAAATTTATCGACCAGAGGGGCCGCTGATCCCCTGGCCGAGTGACGCCCTTGAGACTGGTCACCCACCAGCCATTCATCCTCTCGCCGGGCGTAAAGCTTAGGATTAGGGATTTATTATTGAGGTTGTCTCCTCTCGGTCCGGCCGTTGAAGGCAAGACCCCTGGTCCCCAGAATGGGGGTAACAGTTTGCCCGACGGGTGGGGATGAAACCCAGCCCGCCGCGCGGGATCCCATCTCTAAGCCCCCTGACAGAACAGAGGGGAGAGACAGGAGAACCAGAGCCGGGAAGGCTCGCCACCCCGTAAAAGCCACGACACAGAACGCGGCTCCCCACCCCTGTGCCACAACGGCACAACTGGGCCGCTTTCCAGCCGCGAAATGCGACCGGGGGTGCGCCCCACAAAACCCGCCAGTTTTGGTCCGCGCCGGACTTACATTACATTATTTAAAAGCCGGTACCACAATGTGTGGCATGCCCCTATCCGCCACCCGGGGACGCGCCCGATGGGAGTCTGGCAACTCCACACGGGAACCTAACCTAACCTAACCTAACCTAACCTAACCTAACCTAACCTAACCTAACCTAACCTAACCTAACCTAACCTAACCTAACCTAACCTTTTTTTTTTTTTTTTTTTTTTTTTTTTTTTTTTTTTTTTTTTTTTTTTTTTTTTTTTTTTTTTTTTTTTTTTTTTTAATGTCCTAAAAATGCTTTTACGCATTCCCCGCCACACGGGAAGTGACGGGGATATGTGGGGCTCGCCGCCCCGAAGATGGAAGCGGGGGCGGAATACCCACTAAAAATGGACCAGAGTCCTCCTCGCGCACTTGATGAGAGGGGAGCACGGGAACGTGTTTACAATCGTCCGTGCCCCCTCGCGCGCAGCCCGAATTTAACGCGAGCACTCTCCGGGAGAAACCGTCTTGGTGTAGGGCTCTCCCTCATCTCTGGACTTTCTTGAGGCGGATAGGGACAGTACCCGTGACCCTACCCGCAGCCCTCAGCCGGTTAGGTAACCGGCGCCTGCTCATCCGGTTGCTCCTGTGTGCCGGAGTTGGAGGCGGCTGCTGCTGCTGCTGTCGCTGCTGCTGCTGCTGGACGCTTCTGTCCTTTCTCTTGCCTCTTCTTCGCTTTCTTCGGGGCCGGCTTGCACCCCTTTCCACCCAGCGAGTGATTCGCAGGCTTGCCTGCCTCTTCGCATAACGGGCAGTGCGGCTCCTGCTTGCACTCTGCGGCCTTGTGGCCTGCTTGCCCACATCTGTAGCATAGTCCGCTGCGGTCCGTGGTGTTCTTGCAGTGAAATTGCAAGTGCCCCGGCTCTAAGCATTTGTAACACTTGAGCGGTCTCGCCTCCAGCAGCTCAACTCGTGCCGCGCTCCACCCTAAACATAGCCGTTTCTCAGCTACGAGTTTCTTCGCCGCGGTAACCGGGCATCTCACCCAGACGGCGCCCATCCCTGAGGGGCCACGACGAATCTCTCCAACTTTCACTGTCCCTTCAGGGCATTCTCCCTTCAGGGCTATTGCAGCAGTGATGTGTGCCTTCTCAATAGTATCATCCAGCCCGGTAAGGCGCAGCTCTGCGCACTTCATGGGCCTCCGCACCCCAATCTCGCTGGCGAAGATACGCCGCATTTCTCCGCATAGACGGTCAGCCTTTACGTGGCTGTCTGGGCCCGAAACCTCGAAAATTCGGTCGCCGGATTGTGTCTGCCGGATCGTTAACTCGCCGGACTTAATTCCTTGTTCGTCTATGTCAATAAGACGAACAGCCTTCTCCAGGAGGCCCTTATATGTTATGCCCCTGTCCAACGACTGCTGCGGCACTGAGAGGATGACCGCTGCCGATTTCGGGACCCGCATCGCGCTGTTCCGTTTCTTCCCCTTCTTCTTGGCCGGTTTTTTCGCAGGCTGCGACCGACCGCCCGCGGGCCTAGAACTCCGCTGGCTTTCCACTCCTGAAGCAGCCGCGTCCGCGTATGTCGCCATTGGTACCTCAACCGAGTCGGGAGGGGCCACGGGCTTCTGGGCGCGCTGCTTGTCCGTCTTCTTTTTAGCCTTGCCCTTTACCGTAGAGGGCTGATCTAGCTGCGCTTCACTTCCCACTTCGTCCTGACTTAAGGGGCGAGCTGCCATGACTGGCAGACGCGCGTCCAACATTGCGCCCACCTGGCGCAGAATGGAGGCCGTTAACTCCTCCTGCGGTGACGAGACCGCAGGGGAGAAGGCATTTCGCTCGGGGGACGGCCGCGGCGTGAAGTTTGCCACTCTAGGTCCCGGAGACGGGAAACTTAAAACCTCAGGAGCGGGAGGACTGGACCTCTCCCGCAACTGCTGCCGCAAACTCTCCACTTCCTCTCTCAATTGCGCCATTTGCGTGCGCATGTCCACCAGTTCCTTTTGCAGGCGGTCCCTATCTTCTTGCAAACTTTTCTCCGCAGACAAATACGAACCATCGCATATCTCACTTGCAGCATCCCTAATAGACTGCGCCGACTCCTTGAGGGCCTTCACGTAGGTACCCTTCAAGTTCTTTGACCTCACCGCGACTTCCAAGACCAAATCCACATCTGTATTAACCCTCTGCAGAAGCGCAGAGAGTGGCGTCCCACAAGGCGGCATCGGGGCATAGCCTCGCTCCGCGCGAATGGCACGTGCCTTTTTTGCCGCCTCAGCGATTTCCGCCTCAGCCTGTGCTTCTGCAGAGGCCCTAGATCGAAGCCTTTTTGCGGCCTGAAGTTCGGCCCTAGCTTTTCCTACCCCAACGTAGCGACCATGCGAAGCAGGTCGACCGCGCCCTCTTTTTCTCGCCAAGACACTCGGCTGAACCGGGATCTCCGAAGGGACCACCTCATCAGCAGCCGAAGTGTCATCACTATCCAACGCAGAACCATTCGACAACTCATCCTCCAGATCACTGCGAAACTCCTCCTCAATCTCCTCCAATTCCCGCATTTGAGAGCGGTATCTCTCGACAATCTGTCGACATTCCAGGTTTGAACCCGAGGACAGACCTACACCTACCTCGTCCGAAGACGACATCTCCGCGTCTTGCGACGCCACACCACCAGAAACGATTTTATTTTGAAATTCCATGCGATTCCCACGAGTATGGGGGAAATAAAAAGTCCACCCGGGCAGTGCCCCCTGTACCCGGGTAAGCGTAGATTTATCGACCAGAGGGGCCGCTGATCCCCTGGCCGAGTGACGCCCTCGAGACTGGTCACCCACCAGCCATTCATCCTCTCGCCGGGCGTAAAGCTTAGGATTAGGGATTTATTATTGAGGTTGTCTCCTCTCGGTCCGGCCGGTGAAGGCAAGACCCCTGGTCCCCAGAATGGGGGTAACAGTTTGCCCGACGGGTGGGGATGAGACCCAGCCCGCCGCGCGAGATCCTATCTCTAAGCCCCCTGGCAAAACAGAGGGGAGAGATAGAAAACCAGAGCCGAAAAGGCTCGCCACCCCGAAAAAGCCGCGAACAGAACGCGGCTCCCCACCCCAGGGCCGCTTTCCAGCCGCGAAGTGCGACCGGGGGTGCGCCCCACAAAACCCACCAGTTTTGGTCCGCGCCGGACTTACATTATTTAAAAGCCGGTACCACAATGTGTGGCATGCCCCTATCCGCCACCCGGGGACGCGCCCGATGGGAGTCTGGCAACTCCACACGGGAACCTAACCTAACCTAACCTAACCTTTTTTTTTTTTTTTTTTTTTTTTTTTTTTTTTTTTTTTTTTAAGGTCCCAAAAAATGCATTTACGCATTCCCCGCCACAATGGGGTCGTGACGGGGATATGTGGGACTCGCCGCCCCCCACCAACCAACCAACGGGGCGGAATACCCACTAAAAAACAGACCATTTGCCTCACGCGCATTTCGAGGGGGACACGGGAATTGCTGTGGCATGACACCGCGTCCCCTCTGGCGCGCCCCGCATAACGCGGGAAACCCGGCAGGAAGGCCCTGAAAAGGTAGGGCTCTCCCCTTCTCGAGAGCTTTGAAGAGCGGGTGAGGACAGACCCCTAGTCTCACCCGCGCTCTCAGCCACCCACCTAGCTGGACGGTGGGGGCGTCGCCGCACGCCGCTCACTCTGAGTCCCCGAAGAAGTGGGGAGAGGAGCAGCGGGGGCCGCAGCTGAGGAAGTCTTAGCTGCGGCAACCTTCTTCTTCGCCGGACGGGGTGGGCTGCACTTGCAGCCCTTCGCACCCACCAAATGATTGGCAGGTCTACCCGCATCCTCACAGACAGGGCAATGCGGCTCAGATGTGCACGCCGCCGCCCTATGACCCGACTGACCACAACGATAGCACAGACGGCTGCGGTCGATGTCGCTATTGCAGTTAAACTGCTGGTGTCCAGGTTCGAAGCACCTGAAGCACTTCTGAGGCCTGGCCGCCAACAGTCTAACGCTAACAGCGCTCCACCCCAAAAGCAGCCGCCTACCAGCGACCAACTTTTTTGCCGCTGCCACTGGGCAACGCACCCAGATGGCACCCAGCCCAGAAGGGCCGCGGCGAATTTCTCCAACCCTCACACTCCCTTCGGGGCACTCCCCCCTCAGGGCTACAGACGACACGACCTGATCCCTATCAACGCTGTCGTCGAGGCCGATAAGGCGCAATTCAGCGCATTTTATGGGCCTGGAAACCACTACATCGGAGACCAGAACTCCTCTCAGGGCAGCGGCAAAACTGTCCGCCTTCTCGCCTTTGTCACCCCGAACCTCCAGGACTCGCGCACCAGATTGCGACTTTCGGATTCGCAAATCTTCTGGCTTAATGCCGTGATCCGCCGGACATACTTTTCCTACAGCATCCTTCAGCACCTTTGCGTAGGAAAGGCCTTTCTCCAGAGCCTCCTGCGGCAGAGATAGTGCAATCGCCGAAGACTTGGGCTCTTGCATCTTCTGCTTGCGAGGCTTTTTCTTCCGTTTGGGCTTCGTGACCTTCTTCGTAGCCTGACTGACGGACTGACTCTCAGCGGGCCTGGACCTCCGCTTGGTAACTACAGTGAAGCCCCCACCGGCCGCCTCTGCTGGAGTTGGAACAACCACTTCTTCTTGGGCGGGCTGAGCCACAGACTTCTGGGCTCGCCGCTTCTCCTTCTTCTTTTTTGCCGCAGATGGTGCAGCAGGCCTCACGGTAGAGGTAACTGTAGCTGGCGGCAAACGCGCGTCCAAAAGGGCCGTAACTTTACGGATAATGGACGCCTCCAAGTCCTCCAATGGAGAAGAAACTGCTGGGGCAGCTACCGGGGAGCTCGCTCTACCCGGTGAAGGAAAAGACGGCGCGACGAAATCCTCCACAACGGGAGGCATGGACCTCTCCCGCTGGTTCTGCCGCGACGACCTCTCGCTGCGCAGCTGCTCCTTCAGCACGTCCACCTCATCCCCAAGCTGCGTCATTCGGACGCTGAGTTCGGCCACCTTGGTCCGCAGGCGGTCGTTGTCCTCCTGCAACTGCTTGGACTCGACCGAAGAGAAGGAGCGGTCATACATGTCGCCGACCGCACCCCTAATCGATAACACTGCTTCGTTGAGGGCCTTCACGTAGGTCCCCTTGAGGTTTCCCGACTTCTTCGCCACGCCTTCGACGACTGTCAGGTCGACTTCGACCCCCTTCATTAGCTCCGACACTGGGATCCGATCCGCCGGTTTGGGAACATAGCCGCGCTCGCATCTCTGAGTGCGAGCTGCGTTGGCCAACTCCAAGACCTCAGCCTCCTTCTGTGCAGCGAGGCGAGCTTGCTCATCCGCCTTCGCTCTCTTCGCCGTCTGGAGATCTTTCCGCGCCTTGCCTAAGCCCATGCATTGGCCGTGTATAGGAGGCCTGCCGCGCCCCTTCCTCACGTCGTTCGCTGGACCTTTGGCCGACACTTCGGCTTCTACCTCATCTTCAACTCCAGAATAGTCATCACTATCCACCGAGTCCCCCTCGCTCAAATCAGAGAGAGACCGGTTTGCCTCCCTCTCTAACGCCTCTAGAACCCGCATTTGATCGCGGTATCTAATAACCACCTCGGCCCTCGACAACATCTGGCCCGGGATGCGACTCACCCCCTCACTCTCCGCGCCTGAAAGCGCACCATCCTCCGCGTCTTGCGACGCCACACCCTCCGACGAAACGAAATTTTTATTTAAAGAATCCATATGAGTCCCACGAGTATGGGGGAAATAAAAAGTCCACCCGGGCAGTGCCCCCTGTACCCGGGTAAGCGTAAATTTATCGACCAGAGGGGCCGCTGATCCCCTGGCCGAGTGACGCCCTTGAGACTGGTCACCCACCAGCCATTCATCCTCTCGCCGGGCGTAAGCTTAGGATTAGGGATTTATTATTGAGGTTGTCTCCTCTCGGTCCGGCCGTTGAAGGCAAGACCCCTGGTCCCCAGAATGGGGGTAACAGTTTGCCCGACGGGTGGGGATGAAACCCAGCCCGCCGCGCGAGATCCTATCTCTCACCCCCTGGCAAAACAGAGAGGAGAGACAGGAAACCAGAGCCGGGAAGGCTCGCCACCCCGAAAAAGCCGCGAAACAGAACGCGGCTCCCCACCCCAGGGCCGCTTTCCAGCCGCGAAATGCGACCGGGGGTGCGCCCCACAAAACCCACCAGTTTTGGTCCGCGCCGGACTGACATTATTTAAAAGCCGGTACCACAATGTGTGGCATGCCCCTATCCGCCACCCGGGGACGCGCCCGATGGGAGTCTGGCAACTCCACACGGGAACCTAACCTAACCTAACCTAACCTAACCTAACCTAACCTAACCTAACCTAACCTAACCTAACCTTTTTTTTTTTTTTTTTTTTTTTTTTTTTTTTTTTTTTTTTTTTAAGGTCCCAAAAAAAATGCATTTACGCATTCCCCGCCACAATGGGGTCGTGACGGGGATATGTGGGACTCGCCGCCCCCCACCAACCAACCAACGGGGCGGAATACCCACTAAAAAACAGACCATTTGCCTCACGCGCATTTCGAGGGGGACACGGGAATAGCTGTGGCATGACACCGCGACCCCTCTGGCGCGCCCCGCATAACGCGGGAAACCCGGCAGGAAGGCTCTGAAAAGGTAGGGCTCTCCCCTTCTCGAGAGCTTTGAAGAGCGGGTGAGGACAGACCCCTAATCTCACCCGCGCTCTCGGCCACCCACCTAGCTGGACGGTGGGGGCGTCGCCACACGCCGCTCACTCTGAGTCCCCGAAGAAGTGGGGAGAGGAGCAGCGGGGGCCGCAGCTGAGGAAGTCTTAGCTGCGGCAACCTTCTTCTTCGCCGGACGGGGTGGGCTGCACTTGCAGCCCTTCGCACCCACCAAATGATTGGCAGGTCTACCCGCATCCTCACAGACAGGGCAATGCGGCTCAGATGTGCACGCCGCCGCCCTATGACCCGACTGACCACAACGATAGCACAGACGGCTGCGGTCGATGTCGCTTTTGCAGTTAAACTGCTGGTGTCCAGGTTCGAAGCACCTGAAGCACTTCTGGGGCCTGGCCGCCAACAGTCTAACGCTAACAGCGCTCCACCCTAAGAGCAGCCGCCTACCAGCGACCAACTTTTTAGCCGCGGCCACTGGGCAGCGCACCCAAACGGCACC
Organism: Musotima nitidalis; assembly: GCA_949126915.1. Taxonomy (NCBI): domain Eukaryota; kingdom Metazoa; phylum Arthropoda; class Insecta; order Lepidoptera; family Crambidae; genus Musotima; species Musotima nitidalis. The sequence continues at coordinate 14,193,666 of OX421437.1, read as the reverse complement.
CAACCCAGAAGGGCCGCGACGTATCTCTCCTACTCGTACACTCCCTTCGGGGCACTCCCCCCTCAGGGCTACCGACGACACGACCTGATCCCTATCGACGCTGTCGTCGAGGCCGATGAGGCGCAGTTCAGAGCACTTCATCGGCCTAGAAACTATGACATCGGGGACCAGAACCCCTCTCAAGGCAGCGGCGAAACTATCCGCCTTCTCGCCCTTATCGCCCCGAACTTCTAGGACGCGCCCACCGGATTGCGTCTTACGAATCCTCAGATTGTCTGGCTCTATGCCATGATCCGCCGGACAGACTTTCCCTATCACTTCTCTAAGTACATTCGCGTACGTAAGGCCTTTCTCCAATGCCTCCTGCGGCAGAGACAGAGCAATCGCCGATGATTTGGGCTCTTGCATCTTCTGCTTGCGAGGCTTTTTCTTGCGCTTGGGCTTCGCAACCTTCTTCGCGGGCTGTTTCTCAGCGGGCTGTTTCGCAGCGGGCCTGGACCTCCGCTTGGCGACTACGGTAAAACCGCCGTCAGCTGCCTCTGCTGGCGCTGGAATAACCACCTCTTGAGCGGGAAGAGCCGCAGGTTTTGGGGCTCGCCGCTTCTCCTTCTTCTTTTTTGCTGCAGATGGTGCAGCAGGCCGCACAGTAGAAGCTACTGTTGCTGGCGGCAAACGCGCGTCCAAGAGAGCCGTAACTTTACGGAGGATGGACGCCTCTAAGTCCTCCAATGGAGGAGGAACTGCTGGGGCAGCTACCGGGGAGCTCGCTCTACCCGGTGAAGGAAAAGACGGCGCGACGGAATCTTCTACAACGGGAGGCATGGACCTCTCCCGCTGGTTCTGCCGTGACGACCTCTCGCTGCGCAGCTGCTCTTTCAGCACATCTACTTCGTCTCCAAGCTTCATCATCTGGACGCTTAGCTCGGCCACCTTGGTCCGCAGGCGGTCATTATCCTCCTGCAGCTGCTTGGACTCGACCGAAGAGAAAGAGCGGTCATAGATGTCGCCGACCGCTCCTCTTATCGATATGACAGCGGCGTTTAGGGCTTTGACGTAGGTGCCCTTCAGGTTTCCTGACTTCTTCGCCACGTTTTCCACCACTGTCAGGTCGACTTCGACCCCCTTCACTAGTTCCGATACTGGGACCCGTTCAATTGGTTTTTCCATGTGACCACGCTCGCTTCTCAGAGCACGCGCTGCGTTGGCCATCTCCAAAACCTCAGCCTCTTTCTGCGCAGCGAGACGAGCTTGCTCATCCGCCTTCGCTCTCTTCGCCGTCTGGAGAAATGAACGCGCCTTCCCTAGCCCCATACAGAGACCATGCGTAGGGGGCCTACCGCGCCCCTTCTTCACGGCATCCGCTGGACCTTTAGCCGAAACATCGGCTTCCATCTCTTCTTCGACCTCTGAATGGTCGTCACTGTCTAGCTCCACCTCAGACAAGACACCCTCTGAATCTCCCTCACTCAAATCAGAGAGAGACCGGTTTGCCTCCCTCTCCAACGCCTCTAAGACCCGCATTTGGTCGCGGTATCTAATGACTACCTCGGCCCTCGACAACATCTGGCCCGGGATGCGACTCACCCCCTCACTCTCCGCGCCTGAAAGCGCACCTTCCTCCGCGTCTTGCGACGCCACACCCTCCGACGAAACGAAATTTTTAAATGAATCCATATGAGTCCCACGAGTATGGGGGAAATAAAAAGTCCACCCGGGCAGTGCCCCCTGTACCCGGGTAAGCGTGAATTTATCGACCAGAGGGGCCGCTGATCCCCTGGCCGAGTGACGCCCTAAAGACTGGTCACCCACCAGCCATTCATCCTCTCGCCGGGCGTAAAACTTAGGATTGGGGATTTATTATTGAGGTTGTCTCCTCTCGGTCCGGCCGGTGAAGGCAAGACCCCTGGTCCCCAGAATGGGGGTAACAGTTTGCCCGGCGGGTGGGGATGAAACCCAGCCCGCCGCGCGATCCCATCTCCAAGCCCCCTGACAGAACAGAGGGGGGAGACAGGAAAACCAGAGCCGGGAAGGCTCGCCACCCCGAAAAAGCCGCGAAACAGAACGCGGCTCCCCACCCCAGGGCCGCTTTCCAGCCGCGAAGTGCGACTGGGGGTGCGCCCCACAAAACCCGCCAGTTTTGGTCCGCGCCGGACTTACATTACAAAACTTAAAAGCCGGTACCACAATGTGTGGCATGCCCCTATCCGCCACCCGGGGACGCGCCCGATGGGAGTCTGGCAACTCCACACGGGAACCTAACCTAACCTAACCTAACCTAACCTAACCTAACCTAACCTAACCTAACCTAACCTAACCTAACCTAACCTAACCTAACCTTTTTTTTTTTTTTTTTTTTTACAAGGAGTAATGCGTTACGCATACCCAGCCACTTGACAGGTGGCGGGGTTATGTGGGACTCTTCCGCTCGGACGGCACCGGCTTCCGAAGATGCCGATGCCGTCCAAGCGGACATACCCACTAACCCTCCTTGATGCAACCTCTCACGCCGAAGAAAACGCAGCGCGGGCTCGCTTTCGCATTCAACCGCGCTGCGCCGGCACGCCCCAACATCGGGGCACCTCACTATCCGGGAGAGTGTCCTGTCGCACTTAGGACATACCCCCAGACGGCTGAAACCGTGCAATGCAAGCAGGGACTGTCAATCTCCGCTCGCTGGTTTCGTAGGGGGGTCAGCATTCCGCTTATTTCCCCCCTATACCGCCTCCGCGGGCCAGCAGGATTGAGGACTTCCCCAATTCTGCCGGTCCTTCCTCCCAATGCGATGGGCATCCCTCACTGCTCCATCGCATTGGCCCTTGTCGCCTTGCGCCGCGCAACCGCAATCGCGCGCGCCGGCCGAGCAGCCTCCTTTGCGGCGGCAGTGGGAACCGCCGCCGCGTACGACACCCTCACAGGAGGAGGGCTGCAAAAAGCCCCCCCCATCACGTGGCCCGAATCGCGGCCAACCTCAGAGCAGACTGCGCATCTGGGCTTGGCCCTGCAGTCTGACCCCTTGTGCCCCTCCTCACCGCACCGGAAGCAAAGTCCAGAGCGGTCCACAGACGCGGGGCAGCGCTGACGCGTGTGCCCCAGCCCCATGCACTTGAAGCAGCGCATGGGGCGCTCCTCCAAAACCTCCACTCGAGCGGAGCTCCACCCGAGCAAAACCCTCCCGGCCTCCGACAAAACTTTGGCCGCTGCAATGGGGCAGCGGACAAACGCGAGCCCAACTCCTCCCGGACCCTCCCGGATTGGTCCCGCCTTAATTTGGCCCGTGGGACAACCCGCCTTGTGGGCCAGAGCCCACACCAGTTCCTCCTCGGACACCGACTCGTCGATGCCCGCAACCCGCACAACCACCAACTTCTCGGGGCGGGAGACCGTGGCAACCTCCGCCAGGGCCTCCCTCAGCTTGCCCGCAAGCAAGTCCGCCTTGCTTCCCCCGTCCGGGCCCGCCACCTCCAGGAGCCTGGCGCCCGTTGCCGATCTCCGGATGTCGAGCCCATCCTCCAGTCCCATATCTGTTATGGGGACAGCCTCCCTCGCCCTACGCATCACCTCGCTGTAGGACACCTTTCCAATAGCATCCGGCCGCAGTGTTACAACCACAGCGGCCGAACGCGGAACCTCGAGTTTTCCCTTTGGGCGCCTCGGGGGAACCAAAACGGGCCCCGAAACCACCCTTGGGGGGACCCCAGAGCCGTCAGGCCTCGGAGAGGGAGCAACAGGCCCCTTCCCCTTTGCCACCGCCGGACCAACGCTCGCCGGAACAACCCTCGCCGGAGCCTTGCCCTTAGCCAGAGGCGGGCGAAGAACTGGCTCCGCAGGCAAACGCGCCTCCAAACCCGCCATGCGGGCGTCCACCAATGTGCCGACCGAAATCAATAGGTCCCTCTTCAGGCCCTCCACCCATTCCGCGTCGGGAGGCCCCGCAGCCCTCTTTTCAGCTGCCTTCCGCGCAGCCCTCTCCTCAACCAGAGCCTCCCCGCCAAGCTTAAGCTGCATCTGGAGTTTCTCCACAGACTGCTCAAGCCTGCGCGTCTCGACTTGGTGCCGGTCCACGAAAATCGCCGCGATTTTATCAATCCACCCTAACCTCTTTTGGATCCTCTCGAAGACCTCATACGGGCCCTTTAGAGTGGTGGTAAAGATAAACTCCGTAAAACCTCTGAGCAGCCTCTCCAGGTCTTCATCGGAGTAATCCTCAAAGCTTGAGGGCCCCTCAGAGGTTGCCTGGGCATCCTCCTCAACCTTATCCGACTCACTCTCCCGGCTCCTCCGAGCCTCCCTCTCAACTTCCATCGAGGAAACAGAAAATCTGTCCTCAAACTCGTTGTACATCATCGAACCCGATGATGTACAACGCTAACACCCGCAGACACAATAAAAACAAAATGAAAACCCACAAAAATAAACAAAAACCCACCGAAAAAACAAAACAAGAAAAACTTGAGGCTTCCGCCGAATTTTCAGTTTCCCAAAAATCCGACGAAAAACCACCAAAACTCACAGAAGCCGAATCGCAAAACAGTCCAAATTTCCACAGAATGCCAAAGTCACAAGAATACACAAGAATCAGTCCAAAAAACAAGCAGAAGTAGGCCCAGACAGGAAAATCGCACGTCGAAATCCCTATCTGGACGATCCTATTGCCGTATCGCAACCAACGAAAAGCCCATACAAATTCGACAAACAATAAAAATATTATTTGCCGAAAAAGTACAGGGCCGATCGAAGAAAGCGACACGTCAAAAGATAGGTCTCAACGAGCACCAAAAGTCACCAAAAAACCACGAGAAAACAAAACCACTAACACCACCTCAGTACGAAAGTTCGACCTCAACCTAACCTAACCTAACCTAACCTTTTTTTTTTTTTTTTTTTTTTTTTTTTTTTTTTTTTTTTTTTTTTTTTTTTTTTTTTTTTTTTTTTTTTTTTTTTTTTTTTATACTCCCCAAAAATGCATTTACGCATACCCCTCCGCTCGGGGGAGCGAAGGGGTTATGTGGGACTCGCCGCCCCCCACCATGACCACCGATGGGGCGGAATACCCACTAAAAAGGGAGTCTTTTCCCGCACTCAGCACCCGACACGGCGAGGTCGCTCTCGCATTTCACCGCCATGCCGGGTATCGCTATTGCCCGGCGGGAAGCCAGGCACCTGCGCCTCAGGAGAACTTCCTCCAGTGATGCCGTGCAATGCAGGGGAGGCCCCCCGACCTATCCCCGCGGCACCACGAAAACCTCCGCACATGAGCGTCGGGACGAACGAATAAGGCCTCTCCTCATCCGTTCGGCCCGAGGCCCATGGCGTCTACTGGTGACGACCTCTGTCCCCAGCAGCCCCGCAAGGAGGGGGATTACAAGACATCCCCCCCATTACATGGTCAGAACCACGCCCGCTACCCTCACAAGCGGCACAGCGGGGCGAAACCCGACAGGCCGACGACCTATGACCCGCAGCGCCGCACCTGAAGCACAGGCCGCTGCGGTCCACCTCCGAGGGGCACATCCGTCTGATGTGCCCGAGCCCCATGCACCTAAAACAGCGCAGGGGGCGCACCTCCGGAGCCACGACCCTCGCCATGCTCCAACCCACCGCAAAACGCCCCGCCTCGATGAGCGACTTCGCCACCGGGGCTGGGCACCTCACCGACACACTCCTAAGTCCCCTTGAGCCGAAGCGGAACTCCCCGACACTAAGTGACCCCTCCGAACAGCCCGCCCTTCGGGCCAGCTCCTCCAACAACTCCTGAGAGGAGACGGAGTCATCCAGCCCATCAACCCTCACCACAGAATCCCTCCCCAGTCTTTCGACGATGGCCACCTTGCCGATTGTCGCCTTCAGGACTTCCTGAAGGACGTCCGCCCGCTTTTCACCGTCTGGGCCAGGCAGCTCGAGGATTCGGGCCCCGCTGGCCGCCCTCCTGAGCAGAACCCGCCCGACACTGGCCCCTCTTTCCTCCACAGCTCGTCGCGCCCTCAAAACAACCCCCTCATAAGTATGGCCGGCCTCTGCCGCGTCCGTTCGCAGCGAGAAAATCACTGCGGCCGTCCGCGGGGAGACCGGCGCCTCCCTCACACAACCTTTCCCCTCAGAAGAACCGGCGGGCAGCGACTTTGGCCCTCTGCCTCCGTCTTTGTCCGCCGGAGAACTCTTTCGAGTCGGGACTGCCCCAGAAGAGGCCTTAACCACGCTGGCGACAGTCCTTGGCACCTCCTCGACACTCCCGACACAAGCTTTCCCCTCTAGAGAACCGGCGGGCAGCGACTTTGGCCCTCTGCCTCCGTCATTGTCCGCCGAAGAACCCCTCAGAACCGGGATCGACCCATTAGAGGCATTTGCCGCCCCCGAATCAGCCCCTGACACCTCCCCGACACAAACAGCTCCCTCAATACAACCGGCAGGCGGCGACTTTGGCCCTCTGCCTCTGTCTTTGCCCGCCGGGGAAACCCTACTCTCAGCCCCCGCTTCCGCGGGAGCCCCGTCAGCAAGAGAAGGCGAACTTTCGCCCTCTTTCCCCCTTGCGTCTACCACCAGCGGTTGCATCACCGTATCATTGGTGAGCAACTCCAGCTTGAAGACCCTCAATTCGACCCTCAACACATCATCCCTCAGTCTGTTGTTCTCCAAACGAACAGCCCTCAATTCGTCCCTCAGCATCGAACTTTCGGCGCTGAGGACCTTTATACACTCCAAAAGATTGGCTGCGGGAGCCCCCAACAGATCCTCTACCTTATCGGGGTCTTCCACGGCACTATCCCCTCCTTTAACCTCCTTTCCCTCTTCACTATTGACCACCGGAACCCCGGCAGCCTTCTTTTTCTTCCCTCCCATAACAAATACCTCCAGACGCCCTTATATGGGCTGAAACCCGCCGAAAAACGAGGTCAGGTACACCCTCCGAACGAAGGAGGACCCCACGCAGCCACCCCAGGGAACCCCAGAGCAGCCACACAAAAATCCCCCAACAAACACAAACCCCACAAAGTTTTTCGGCCTTTCAGCGAATTTTACAATTCCCGAAAAGCCAAAGAAAATCCCGCAAAAACAAAGCCAAATCGTATGGTAAATACCTCAAAATCCAGTATACTGCCAAAGTCGTCAAGTCACACCAGAATCCCTCCGAAAAAACACAGCCAAGTCGTTATTGGTAAAAATTTCGCCCGTCGAAATTTTTACCTCGACGATCGGATTGTTGCTAAGTTTTCAATGGGAAACCATAAATTTCCGAAAATTGAATTTTCGAAAAAGTATAGCTCCGATCAAATCCAACTTAGCACCAATCGAAAGCCCTCACAAAACACTATTGAACCTCCAAAAATCACAAAAAACCCTCACTACTAACACCTCACGAAACAACCTAACCTAACCTAACCTAACCTAACCTAACCTAACCTAACCTAACCTAACCTAACCTAACCTAACCTAACCTAACCTAACCTAACCTAACCTAACCTAACCTAACCTAACCTAACCTAACCTAACCTAACCTAACCTAACCTAACCTAACCTAACCTAACCTAACCTAACCTAACCTAACCTAACCTAACCTAACCTAACCTAACCTAACCTAACCTAACCTAACCTAACCTAACCTAACCTAACCTAACCTAACCTAACCTAACCTAACCTAACCTAACCTAACCTAACCTAACCTAACCTAACCTAACCTAACCTAACCTAACCTAACCTAACCTAACCTAACCTAACCTAACCTAACCTAACCTAACCTAACCTAACCTAACCTAACCTAACCTAACCTAACCTAACCTAACCTAACCTAACCTAACCTAACCTAACCTAACCTAACCTAACCTAACCTAACCTAACCTAACCTAACCTAACCTAACCTAACCTTTTTTTTTTTTTTTTTTTTTTTTTTTTTTTTTTTTTTTTTTTTTTTTTTTTTTTTTTAAGTCCCCAAAAATGCATTTACGCATACCCCTCCGCTCGGGGGAGCAGAGGGGTTATGTGGGACTCGCCGCCCCCCACCATGACCACCGATGGGGCGGAATACCCACTAAAAAGGGACTGTCTTACCGCACAAACGCTGGGCCAAGGTGGTATCTACGTTTGTATGGCCCACCAAGACCCGTCGCGGCCGGCCGATGAACTGGGCCGATAGACTCGGGCGCATTGAGGCGCCCCCGACTGTGGCATCGTGCAATGCAGAGGCAAGTCCCCCGACTCACCCCCGCTGACACCACTAAAAGGGAACTTTCCCGACCTCCGAACAATGCTGACGAGCGAGTGACAGGCCTCTCCTGCTCTACCCGCCAGTTTCCTCCCGAAAAGACAGAGCATTCCTCACTGCTCCATCGGTTTCGCATCAGAAGCCTTCGAACGCCGCGAAGACCCGCGAGACGTTTTGGCTTTCTCGACCACTGGGGCGACCACTGGAGTGGCCGCTGGAACGACGACTTTTGCCGCCCTAACCGCTGGGGGGACGCAAGCATCACCCCCCATGACATGACCCGCATTTCGGCCGCTCTCAGCGCACACAGCGCATCGAGCCTGGCCTACACACTCAGCTGCCCTGTGGCCCGCCAGACCACAGCGGAAGCACAGACCGGAACGGTCGACGACTGACGGGCACATAGGACGTGTATGTCCTAGCCCCATACACTTATAGCAGCGCAGAGGCCGCTCTCCCAACAACTCAA
>OX421437.1:13935000-14180000 GCA_949126915.1 Musotima nitidalis | reverse complement strand
TATTGAATCTAATAGTATAAAAATAAAAGAATATTTAACCGAAAAAATAATATGAAATAACAATAAAGTTTAAATAAAAACAAATATAACTAAGTATAGGTACCTAACATTTTATTACTGGGAAATTTAATGAGAATAACAAATAATAACTACTCGTAGTCAAAAATGAGCAAATGTCTATGAATTACTTAATAAACAAATAGATTTAACTAACAAGTAATTAAACAGCGTCCTTCCTCCTCTCTCCTACACTATGCTGTGCCCGACAGGGTCCACAATTGATACTTTTGTACCTAAACTACCATCCTGTAACACATTGTTGGAACGCAATAAAGTATTGAGTAATTGAGTAATTGAGGTCCTTTTTTACAATTTTACATAAAGATTAAATAGTTTAACCATTATTGGTAACTTAATTTTATGAGTAAGTATACTTAACACGTTGACGGACACGCCGGTTATGACATTCATTAGGAACTTGCGCAGAATGACGCGCCGGTTATACCCTTCGATATTTTTTTGTACTCTAGAAGCACAACTGCTTTAGCAGACGAATTTCCATACTGCTACCATATAGTTCATCACCAAGTGCCCCCAAATTAAATTATTTGAATTGCTAGGTGTCACATAACATGTCTTTTTACCGCTTCCAACGTACTACTACTTGGAACATTTGTGTGCGCACTCACACTGACGCAGCGTTTATAGCAGCGGCCATTGTATGAGAATTTGTTCAGTTGGCTGCGGAGTGCGCCGCGGAGTGCACACGTCGGGAACGTGATTTACGCGCGGTTTCTGATCAACGTTTATGGTAAGTAGAATTGGTTTTATTGGAATTTTTATGAATAAATAATTAGACAATGTTAGTAATATTTAAATGAAACGTACTTTAGAACATAATAATGGATATAAATACAAATCCTTTTAATATTATAAATGCGAAAGTTTGTGAGGATGTATATATGTGTATGTGTATGTAGGTATGTTTGTTACTCTTTCAAGCAAAAACCACTGAACGGATTTGGCTAAAATTTGGTACAAAGATAGTTTATAACCTGGATTAACACAAAGGATAGTTTTTATCCCGATTTTATGTTCCCGTGGGATAATTTTCGAGTAGTAGCGGGTGAAGCCGCTGCGCTGGTAACAGCTAGTATTTCATAAATCATTATTAATATAATGATAAGAGGTTTCAACAAATGATTTATCCTAAAATATTGATGTAAATGACTTCTACTTATAAGTTCTACTTTTCAGATGTCTCGACAACGACTGAGAGGAGGTAAACCAAAAAATAACGATCCATTCGAACGGGAAAATGAACGCATTATGAAATTGTTCAATGAGACCTCATCAGATGAGCTATCTTGTGGTTCAGAGGAACCAGAAATATCGAGCAATGAAGAACAAGGATCGGTATCAAGTGAAAGCGAAGAGTCTGAACAGGATCCATATGATGATTGTGATGGCGAATATGGTTCAGACACAAATTACATACCAAATGAAGATAGCAGGTCATCAACAACTCACATATCTGACTCTGAAGAGGATGGTGATGGACAATTTAAACAGACAACTCAACGTATAAGAAGTGAACAAGTGCTTTCTGTTAAGTCTCCAGCTGTCTCAAATGATTTAGCTGAGCAAATTCACATTCCTACTTCGGTTGAGTCATCAGGTGATTTGACAGCTATTTCGTCCCCAGCTGTCACGCGAATTGGGCGAGATTCTGATGCATATGTGCCTTCTGTTGAATCTCCCATTACCTTAAAAGATTTAGGTGTCCACGTCTGTGTTCCGGCTTCAGTCGAGTCTCCAAGTGATGTTATTCCAACTTCGCCCCCGCTTATCATAAGAAATGCACTAGATACACACCAGCCACACTTAGACATACCTTCATATGATTCCGATACAACTCCACCAAGATCAGTTGAATCAATTACGATTTTACAGGATATTATTAGCTGGACGGACACTGAAAGTCCTGCATCGGCACAAAATATAAGGCAAAGGGCTGACGATCAGCAGCGACCTATGTTGCCTCTACTTGCAGACGCACAGAGCACTGATCATCAACGACCAACTACAACATCAGTTTCCGACGTATCTCGTTGTCCTCGTCAACGTTCTAGGTCATCTCCAATCGTAGAAGACGAATGGCAAGCAACAACCGCTCCGATACCAGAATTTCAGTTTGATGACACCATTATTGGACCACAATTTCCACTTGATGCAAATACAGCTCCAATTGAAATATTTGATCGTTTCTTTCCTCCGTCAGTGATTGAGCTGTGCTGACATTGTTTCTTCTAAAAAAATGACAAAGCCCAAGAAGTCGCTGCTTAGTAACCAAAACAATCTTCCAGAAGGAACGTCTACGGTGTCAAACATTCACTGGCCCGAATTAATACCCATACCAGAAAACTACAAAAGAAATAAAGTTTTTTTGAAGTGCCGTCTTTGCACTAAGAATAAAATTAAAAAAGAAACTAGCTATCGGTTCAAGGGATGCCTCCGTAAACCACCTTTGTGTCCTGGATGTTTCGAGCAATGGCATTCCCAAGCAGAAAATATCGACTGAAATAGTATTTCCTAAGTACATACTTAATTGATTTTTTTATAATTTTTGTTTTAATTAAAAACCTTGTGCTGTGATTAAAAGTGCCATTTTATTCTGAGTTTAAATATAAAAATATCACAAGATGTGATGTTTGTGCTGTGATTAAAATTAACCTAAGTAGATTAAAATTATATTAAAGATTTTAATTGCAATGTCGTTTAGAATTATTAAAATTAAGGAAAGTTTATGTTGTGATTAAAAGGGTCATTTTTATGTTGAAATAACTATTGTAATGTCGTTGTAATTTTTCCTACATTAAAATAAATAAAACCTTGTGTTTTTATTATCTACTGGTGCTCTTTTTATCATAATTATTTTGAAACTTTGTAGAAGAAGGGGTTAAAAATATTAAAGGCTATAGTCGCAGTATGCTGTATTTGAGTAAAATAACCGTTTACTACTGACGTAACGGCTGATGCCTTCGGAGGCTATAGCCGGCGCGTCCTATTTATATAGTTAAAGACTACATACCTGTGACGTAACGTTTGGAGCAGGCGAAGGCTATAGCCGGCGCGTCCTATTTATATAGTCAAATACTACATACCTGTGACGTAACGTTTGGAGCAGGCGAAGGCTATAGCCGGCGCGTCCTATTTATATAGTCAAAGACTACATACCTGCGACGTAACGTTTGAGGCAGGCGAAGGCTATGGCCGGTGCTGTCTTATTTAAATACGTTGTCTTTTTTACCGGTGACAGTACGGCTAAAGCCTTTCATACAAAAATCTTGTGTCAAGATAGGGTTACAAAATCAAGCAAAGTGTCCGCGAACGTGTTAAGGCGCTCTTTTACTGTTTTAAAACATTTTTGATTGATTGTACCGCCACCAATATAAAACATACAGTCCCAAAATTCATATATAATATAGTTGAACGTATTATTTAATGAATCCCAAAAACAGAAACACGATTGGTAATACTTCACTCGATAGAAAAAAATCTCAAAGATAGCTCCGTTTAACATTTTAAAAGAGCTGTAAGTCAGACAATACATTAATTAATGATATAAAAGTTTTACCAATAGATGTAACTTTTCATTATCTAGAGAATGACAAAAACACATATTTTTTATTTCATATATTTTTTGCGATAAAGGCAAAAAACCTTTAAAACGCATATAACGGGGAGCGCTCGCGCAGCTACGCTGTTACGGCAGTACCCAGGGGTAGGAAAGTCCAATAGTAAGAGCAATGACATTGTTTGAGTGGCGCCATCTTTTAACGTTTTTCCTCACTATTGCGTAAAAATATTTTTAAAGAATCTCGCTAGATGGCGCTTTCTCCAAAAGCAGCAGAGATTAATAATCGATTAAATTAAATTTTAGCTAAACCTTATAATTAGAACTTAAAACTTGTTGCTTGGTACAATTTATAAACATATTTAACTTTAGAAATTTACGTGATATTATTTTACCATTTAATTCTTTATTTATTCTAAACTCATGTTCATTACCTACTCGATTAACTCGATTTTAATCGATCTTGGGACCTGTCATGTCATTGTCATTTTTCATTGCATATGGCCGCTTGTTGTCTACTCGTGTGCACTTTGCAATATTGTCGTAAATTTTACTTGCTTAATTTTTAAGCATGCAAAACATTGGAATCAGAGTGATTTGATTTCATAAATTTTGTGCATGCTCAAATCACTCTGATTCTAATGTTTTGCATGCTTAAAATTTAAGTAAGCTGATACCTATCTATAGAATGCAAATGCATAGGTATGTATATTTGTCAAAAGTTGCGGAACAACACTTCCAGAGGGCACTAGGTTCAAACCGATTGGCAAAAAAAATCCAGGAGATGGCTCTCTATTACCTAGTTATTACATTTCTCTATGGCAGTACCCGTCGAGACCTTCCCGAGTGTGGTCACGTCGCTTTGCGTCAGCTCCGCGGATCCCGTGCGAACATTAGCCTATGAAAACTTTGTTTTGTAAAATTAGACTATTGATATTTGTATTTGAACAGTTGTAACTAGGTTTTATTTCATTATAATTATTATTTTAGTAGGTTATATTAATTAGGAAGTATTTGATTTAATTTTTTAAATAGTTAATAACTTAAAATGGGGAATAAAAGAAATAAATCAAGTTTCAAAAAGCTGTCTTATAGAAAAATGCTTCAATATAGATGGTAAGTACTACCTTTCAAACATATTTATTTAGTTGTACCATTATAGACAACTTTTTTAAATTACTTGTCGATTGATTTTTATCCTATTTGCTTGTTTAATAAATTACCTACTTAATTATTTCTAAGAATTATTTTTATACTTATACTTAGGATGTAAATAGTATCACAGTATAACAAAGAACAGTATGTTTTGAAGCCGGTTATGTAATGAAATACGAAATTGTTTTTTTATCCTATTTATCCGTTGCATAAATAACGAAATGTTTCTTGGGACGCATATTGTACCACAGTATAACAGAGAACAGTATTACTTCAAAGCCGGTTATGCAATGAATAGGAATTATTGATGTTTATTCTTTTATTCGTTTCATAAATAACTAAATGTTTCTTAGGTCGCATATTGTACCACAGTATAACAGAGAACAATATACCTACCTTTAAAACTGGTTATTCAATATTTCTAAAATAGATTTTTATTCTGTTTCATTAAGAACTTAATCATGTAATACTTTTTATAAAATTTGACCTATTTTTCAGTGCTTCCATGCGCCAGAAAAAAAAATCGAGTGATATGGTCTCAGGGGTTGAAAATAACTCTACACCTAACTATCAGAGTGAAAAGTAAGTATCACCACGGAGCTATTATCACATGAAATAAATACATTACACATACTCCTACACGTTGTTGTTTTAAATTTCAACCTTTCATCTCTGTTCTTAGTATTTCGTAGGTAAATAATAATAATCGTATTTGTTTTTAGAAAATTAGATAATACCTATGAAACACAATGTGGGATTGACGAGCTTACCACAAAATCTTTGGAAAAACTAAGTAATGTTGCCCCGACTGTCCAGTAAGTATTTGACTACATATGCATATGTGAAACAAATCTGCCTATATGAGAAATTCAAATTCAATAAATATAAAAGTACTAAAATATTATTATAGTATACAAAAACTCTCTAATCATATTTTTTGCAGTGCCAGTTAGTCAGGTAGTGCCAGCTAGAGTAACAATAGGGGTGGGAAGATATCAAAGTTAGTTAAAAGTTGGTACGTTTAAAATTTTATGTTTCAGTGATTCAGAAGAACTTAATATGACCAAAGAGAAGGAATATGATTTTCAACCAATAAGTGGAAGGAGGCTGATTGATATAAATTATTTCCTCAGTCAGTTACAAGATCAAGCACGCCACAATGGATTGTTTGATTGTAGGACTGAAAACTTTAGAATCGTGGGCGAGAAGAGGGTCGGTCTCATTTCAAAATATAAATTTGAATGTAACATGTGTCATGAAATTATGTTTATCAAATCTGAAGACACAGCAAATACGGAAAAGGTGAATGCAAATATAGCAGCTACTAGTGGCATTATAGCTTCAGGCATTGGCTATTCCCAGTTCCACGAAATTTTCTCAGCAATGGATGTTCCTGTTTTTTCTACCAAATATTATGCCCAGCTCCAGGATCAAGTGTATGAAAAATGGGAATTGGTTGCTGTTGAATCGATGGAAGCTGCTGCAATGCGTGAAAAAGAAGCGGCCATTGCTGAGGGTCGAACGAAAAGCGGCGTACCCTTAGTAGATGTGTATGTCGACGGATGTTGGTCTGCAAGGTCGTATGGTACCAATTTTAAAGCCTTATCAGGTGCTGCTGCCATAATAGGCAAAAAATTTGGTGAGGTGCTTTTTATTGGTGTTAAAAATAAGTATTGCCTACTTTGCGCACGTGCTGAAAAAAAACAGCGAACAGCGACAGAGCACACGTGTTTTAGAAATTATAGCGGTGCGTCTAGTTCAATGGAATCAGATATCATTGTAGAGGGTTTCCAATCATCTTTGGCGATGTATGGGGTAATTTACGCAAGGCTTATTGCGGATGGAGATTCTTCTACATATTCAAAAATATTAAAAGCCAATCCGTATGAACGTCATAACGTCACAGTGGAAAAAATAGAGTGCAGAAACCATATTCTGCGGAATTTTTGTAAAAAGCTCAGAAATATGACAAAGGAAACAAAATATGCACTCTCTTGCAGGAAAACTCTAACAAACGCACGAATCATGAGTATAAGAAAAGTAATTGTGACAGCAATATTGTATCACAATCAAGTTACGGATAAGTCCAAAGGTGCTTCAATTTCTTTACTACATGAAGATATTTGGAATTCGTTGGCGCATGCCTATGGAGACCATAAATTGTGCAAAAGTTTCTTTTGTGACAAAGACAAAAACGAAAACAATTGTTTAACTTTAATTAGAAATACGACATTTTTATTTCGAATTAATGCAATTCTCGCTAATGTTGCGGCTAAATCGCGCAGCTTAATCGAAAATGTTGATACGAATACAGTGGAGCGCTTCAACAGTGTGGTTGCTAAATTTGTAGGTGGTAAACGAATCAACTTCACACAAAGAAGAGGGTATCAAGCAAGATGCTCAGCAGCTGTTGTGTCTTTCAACGATGAATCTTCTATTTCCAAATTGCAAAAAGCTTTTGCAAACGCAAGTCCTAGAGGTAAATTAAAGGAAATGGAACACAAAAGAGCATTAAAAAGAAAGCTTAACAAGAAGCATCCAATAAAAAAAATTAGAAAAATTCTGGGGTCCAGTAACGTCGACCAACACGATTATGGACAAAATACATCAGCACCAGATTTGACGTCAACTGAATTGGAGCAAGCTAAGGATCTTTTTTTAAGCAATTTAAAAGACCTCGTAGAAGACAGGAACCATATTGAAAGGTCAACTGTATTGCAGGCTGATTGTAGTGATTGGCTTGAAATTAGAAAAAAAATTGTTACTGCCTCAACATTTGGCCCTATATGCAAAAGAAAGCTCACCACAGATACTTCGCCATTAGTAAAAAACATCTTATATAAAAAAAATATATCACATGTCCAATCGGTCGCTCATGGCCGGGAGAATGAAAGACACGCATTGCAACAAATTCAAGAACAAGAGTCAATAATAATTGAATCTTGCGGACTATTCATTGACAAAGAGTATCCGTTTATTGGTGCTACACCTGATGGTCTCGTTGGCAAGGACACAGTTGTAGAGGTAAAATGCCCTATCACGGCCTACAAAAAAGGACTACAAAATGCAATAAAAGAAAATAAAATTGATATTTTGCAATATGACAAAAAAACTGGAATAAATAAAATAAAGAAAACAAGTAATTGGTACTATCAAGTACAGGTAATATTATAATGTGTAATAAACTACCTGTGCAATGCACCCAATTTCAACCTCAAATAGTGATTAAATCTGCGGATAGTTTTTGGTTTCTGTTATGGGAGTTCTGCTTTAGAGGTATATTGAATTGTAACAGGCCGTTAGTTAATTATCAATTTATCAAGTAATAATAAGCTAATATTCACATCCAAAGTTCTGTCAATAATAAACAATTTTCTTACGTTTTCGCGTTGTGTGTAAGGTTTGGTGAAATTGAGTTGTATTATGGATGTTATTATAAAAAACACGTGCAACATTGCTATTTAAAAAAATTATAAAATTACAAAAATGATAAAATTTCATTTCAGGGTCAACTTCATGTGACAGGGCGACAACATTGCTTATTTGGTATTTGGTCAGGAGAAACAAAGCCCGTACATATTATAAAAATCAAACAGGATCACTCATTCTGGAAGGAAAAAATGGAATCCCAAATTATTCGTTTTTATATGAAATGTCTTTTGCCCGAAATTGTAGACCCCCGAAATACAAGAGGAATGGATATAAGAAAAATAAAATTACAAGAAGGCAAAGAAAATGCACCTGTAACATCACCTGAAAATATACCATCAACTGCTGAAGAAGGTTCTTCTTCCGTGTCGCATATAATAATAGATTGTCATAACTATTGAAAATTAAATATTCGTGTTTTTATACTATTTTTCATAAAATTTATAACCTCTGTACATATACACACCTAGTTACTAATACGTTATTCTGACTAAGTAAATAAAGTAAGAAAGTAATATACAAGTTCACGTCATGTTCCTACTGTATAAAATTTGACTGTGGCTCAACATACGCTGGGCCGGGTGGGGTCGCGAGTTCACATTTTGCGCGACTCGCGCGCGTCGTGCTTGCTTACGTTACGCTAGTATTTAGCGGGGGCTGAGGAAGCTTTTTTGCCTACAGCGCTCGGAAAACCTCGCCTTAACTTAAATAATTGTTAGGTATTTTTGTACTACTATCAGAATTGTATAGTTTATTTATTATTTTATTAATTAATAATTATTGTGCATAACGTTTGGCACAAGGGTTTGCAATGTAAGATCAAGCAATACCTCTTCCTCTCATACTTTCCAATGTTCAAGTCCTATCTCGAAGATTGCATATTCTATGTCAGAGAAGGTGATGAAGCAACAAAGTAAACATATGGCTGCAAAAGTGGAAAATAAAAGCGAGTTCTGCAAAGTCGGTGCTAGTGACATTCACTCTCAAAAAAGGGGACTGCCCACCCATAAAGTTGGGCCAGTGTCCTCTGCCCCAGAGTGACCATGTGAGATATCTTGGCTTACACATTGATCGCAGATTAATCAGGAAGAACCACATCAAATTCAAAATGCAGGAGCTTCAACTGAACTGGATGCTAGGAAGGAACTCGAGACTCTCTGGACATCAAATTGCTTATATACAAAGCCGTTCTGACACCCATTTGGACATATGGTCTGCAACTGTGGGGCAGTGCAAGCGCCTCCAACATAAGTATATTACAGCACCAACAAAACAAGATCCTAAGAACGATCGCAGAGGTTCCATGGTACATTACCAACAATGAAGTTCACGAGCACCTCGAAATTACTACCATCAAGGAGGAACTTCACAGTATTGCTTCTAAATACAAAGAGCGATTAATCGATCAACCTAATAAACTTGCTCGCCAACTCACTATGGAGCAGTAGGTATGTAAAACGACTTAAACGTCACCATATCCTAGAGCTAGAAGACCTGCAGTAGCTCTTGGCGACAGATGAGTAGATGCTTTCAATGGGAAGCCACTCAGCCTGACATCAGCACAGAACGGATTTGCTTATAGTCTTAGGATTAATCGCAAACAAAGAGATTTAATATAGGAATAGAGCG
The DNA here is from genome assembly GCA_949126915.1 of Musotima nitidalis. NCBI lineage: Eukaryota > Metazoa > Arthropoda > Insecta > Lepidoptera > Crambidae > Musotima > Musotima nitidalis. Next base: position 14,170,150 of record OX421437.1, on the reverse strand, counting down.
GCTATTAGAGACTATTTCATACAAAAAATTTGAGCTGGCGCGGAAGTAGCGCTATCTATCTAACGTTGAAAAGCAAAACAGCATATTAAAAACAATTAGAATAAGTTTTACCTACTCCACGGTAGGCGTCGCTCTGCAGTAGGGATGTTCCGTTTAGAATTCGACGTATCGATAATTTTGAAGAAGGTTAACCAAAATCGGTATAAAAAACATATAACATGAATAAGCAAGTAACAATTAGAATAGTACATAAAAATTCCGGTGTTTTCAATGATTCTTATTATTTATTTAGTAAAAGTGTTAACTTATTAAATTCAACACTACTAATTAAAAAAGACTATATCAATGACAAGACAATAAAAAAATTAGTATAAGTAAAAGTTATAATAAATTTATTTAAATATGTGATATGACAATTTTAAAAAAAATATGTAAAAATATAAATAAATAAATAAAAAATAACCTTCTGTGAAACGTTATGGAGTGCAATAAACATTGATTTGAAAGTTTTACTATTACAGTCCCCCAACGCAATGATTATTAAATCAGAATATTACTACTTATATTAAACTTATACTTACAATTTAAAAATATTATTTATTACATTAATCGATAAATAAAACGACATCACTTGAACATCACTAAATCATCTACTTCCGCATCGACAAGTGTGGCGGGATCCTAAAAGTAGTGCTTTTGCTTTTCACCGCTAGAGGTCGGCAAAGGGCATAGGTAATGTTCTAGAATAATTTATTGAAAATTATTATATAGTCTGATTATTGAGTAAATATAAAAAATACTTACGAAAATAAACTGTAATCACGTTCAGCCTTTTTACCATAACGGGATTTGCAATATCGCAATACGCAATTTGGCATATTTTCTATAAAATTTGTCAAATCTGTTCACGCACAAACACGACTACTCTAGAGGGCGCATAAAATCATACTGAGCGGCTTGTTACCATTTGGTAATATGTTGTGGATTACAGTTTTGATCTCAATGTCCTGTCTTTAGTAATAGTTAAATGTCTTTGATCGCAAATAAACACAAAAAAATATCACAAATTTTAGAAAACAAAACAAAACTGCATACAGGACGCTTCACTTTCCCGCCAAGAAGTCCTTGTATAACGTTAGAGCACTAAGCTGTGGTCACGGAACGAAGAGCCCTTAAAGGATGTTAAATAGTGCACGTTAATAATAATATTTAAGAACAACATTAACCTGTAATAAGTGCGCAAAACTAACCAAATATAACTTCAACACTAAAATATTTCACAAGTAGTACACAAATAATAAGAAAATTAATAGGCTGCATATCGCTTCTTTGCTTCAATAATGTGTTATCTCAAAAAACTAAATTTTACAGGAGACCGTTTTTAAAGCTTAGAAAATTATTGATGTCGAAACGGTTATGTTTTTTTTGATAACTTGAGGTTAATTACAAGTATTGATTTCTAAGCTTTCTGAAAATATAATAAAGGTCTGATCATTATGATAATTTAGTGAAAATTTTACAGTTTAAAAATGAGGGTGCTATAATGTCACATTTTTCGTGAAAATCTGTCATATCACGTGTGTTATAATTTGACATATCACGATTTTAGTGATATTATTTTTGTTAAGGTACTGGGTTAATTTAATATTAAATATTGTCGAAAAAAAAACATTTTAGTTTTTTCGTGGTTTTATTATTGAAAACGTTACATACTGAACAATAACACATAAAAAGCAAAAATAAGGATATAATATTATCATTTAGCACAAACCTTATCTATGCTTTATTTCTTATCAAATTATGTAAAAAAAAAAACAATCAACTTAAAAATTTAAATATTTCTTCCAAATTAATCAGTATGCAAACAATTACAATTAAATTACTTTTATCCGCAGAAACAATATTTAAAAATGATGTTCCTAACAAGTAAGTATTAAATGCAAAATAGGAACAATAAAGATATTTATTATGGCACTTGGTGAGGTTCTTATTTAAGAAAAATCACAGTTTAAATCATATTATTACGTTAATATCACTTTATATAACATAGTTTGTTTTGACTTAGGAACATCAGTTCATTAATAACAATGTTAATCAGTCTTAAAAACCAGCTATTACAAAAAATAAACTCGTCCCTTAAGTTACAAAGATTCATAAAAGAGCCTATTGTATCTTGGGATGAGATTTTTATTCACCAAATCCATTATATCAGTCTTTTTTTATTAGATATACCAGGTTTTTCGTAGGTTGCATTTTTCAATTCTTCTTATTATTCTTAGTCTTTTTGATTACCTTTTTTTGAACTCTCATCACCTGTAATCCTGCTACCTTGACTGATTTATTATTTTCATCTTTTAACAAAGAAAAGTTGATCTGATTGCTAAAATTATTTAAATCATAGAAATCGGCTAAATTCGTTGTCATGGAAGGGCTCACTTTTATTCCTCGAAGCCTTAATAGCGCCAATAAAGGCATCAGGGGTATACATAGGGCCAGATTTTAACTGCCATTTTATTTCTCCCTTATTTTGAGTGTGACCTTTAGTTAAATATTTATATGTCACTCATTTTGACTGTTAGTTAAATATTTATTTTTTTCTCAATTTCCTTCTTGTCTTTTTCTTTTTTTCCGGTATTATTTGAGCTAAAACCTGCGTTTGTCAACTCTTCGTGATTGCCGCTAATAATAGACAGTTCAATTTGTGTTGGGGGCGTATTATCATTGCATTCTTGTTCATTTTGTATCATATTACCTCTTTCATTCACTTCTTTATTGTCAGAACCTGAATTGTTAACTTCTAAGTTTGGGTCTTGACTGAATCGTCACTATCTGTAGTTTAAAAAAAATATGTATTTTTATTAAATAATACGATTAAATCAAGTAAAATTAACTTTATAAAAAGATGTGATAGATGATTTGCTTGACGAGCTACTTGATGTGCTACTTGAAAAACAGCTGCAACTAGTGGTAGAATCACAACGTTGTCGATTGAAAACTATCGGTTCAATGTTTTCTCTTGTTGCGTCATTATTTTATATACTTAAAGTTCTGTTATCCAAATTTGAAATATGGTCCTCTTTGTTCAAAGTTATTTCCTTTAAGTTTAACATTGAGTCCAATTCTAAAAAGAAAGTTACTTAGGTACATCTTGTATAATAGAAAACTGATTGGAGAGATATACATACTCACACACATTTACAAACAGTCATTCTCCCACATGAACCGCACACTTGTAAATTCTCACAGACATTATTACAGATGTTTACTTAATCATAGAATTAACGTTCTTTCAAAGTCAAAAGATTATGGTATTATGGTAAAAACTAAAATATTACGTACCTGTGTCAATAGCTGCAATCGGAATACTAAAATTCAGGGCTAAAGTTATTGCTAGTTCAACTAGCCTTTTAGACCGCGAACCCATCTGAAGAAAACAAGTGTATATAGTAATTTATCTTAGCTCAAACAACGTAATAATTAGTCATATTATTCGTCAATATAAATATTTATTTCTGGAAAAACGAAACATTAGAAAATATCTGAAACTAGTTTTTTAAATTATAAAAAGTTAAATCATATACAACGTTGCATCCCGATATAACACAACATTAAATTGTTATTTTTTCGGCAACAATGTGACATGAGAATTTGTAACAATTCACACTTCAAATAACATTTCTACAACATTATGTCAAATACAAATATCACAGTATAGAATAAAATAATTGTATTGCATAAATACATACCTTTGCAATTAAACAGTAATAATAATTTATCGTGATGTTACGATCTCGCCGAAAACCAAGAGCACTGTCCTCTTCCCGTGCGTAGTGACAACTGATTTGCTGCGTTGTTGAAACAAAACACTTGGAGAGAAAGGGACAACGTGATATCATGATGTAACACGGGTGCTCGGTCTTTTTCGCGCGTAGATTCTCGGTTATTGACGTAAAAAATATCGCGTTTTTAGAGAAAATAAAACCGAACACGGCGGTTTCAGTTATCAAATAAAAAAAAATCTTTTTTTTTGACTTACCACGTTATTGAAGCAAAGAAGCGATATTGTTGCGGTTGTATATTTGTCCAGCTTTTGCATGCAGACGTCAAACAAAAAAACTTTTAAATATCAAGAAGAATTTTGGCGCCCTGGCTAAATGTGCTAGACGCACGAAGTCATAATTTAAAAGAAGGAATTTTGGCGCCAACGCGGGAATGATTTATGGCGGCAGTAATTTATTTTCCAAAACTAGTGTATATTTGAGTTTTATGTGTAATGATAGTGCATTTTTAGACATATATTTTTTTCGGAAACTTACACAAGTGAAAGTGGAAGTGGCATAAAAATGTAAAGCCAGTTGTGTATTCTCAAAAAACTTGATTTATCAAATTACTTGACTGTTGCCCTGTACTAAACAAGTGAGTCCATATAAAAAATGCCGCACCCGCAGTGGAAGTTTTGGAGCCAACGCGGGAAAAGACATTGAGGTATTGTTTCTGTAGGGATTGGATGGTACTCCCCACCAGAGGGAAGATCTTCCACCCGAATAAATAAAATATAAGTAGTTTATTGTATTTAAGATTAATAGGATCGTTGAGATTCGCCAAATTTTTATACACCAAATAAAAATTCCATAATTTTTTTCTCAACACCGATGAAAGAGATCTGAGCAGTACTATAATCAGGAAATAAAAGCAAATTGATAAAGAAATCAAGGTTTGTCAGTTTAGGTTTTTTCTCAAGACTTATCAGTCTGTCGGTAACTCTTATAGGGGGGATCTATCAATCAGCCTGTCGTGATTCTAAAGGGGGAGGGGATTGTTCATCAATCAGTCTGTCGGTGACTCTCATGAGGCTTCCAAAAAGGCAAAGAAATTGAGAAGAATGCCTCAAGAAACTCATGTTGGCTATTTTTAAAGGCAGATGGCGGATTAATCCAGACTAATGGATGTGCCCAGGGACCATAGCCCAACCGATGATGGTTGGGTGTTGTATATATTGTATCGTTACGGGCTTTCATTTAAAGCTTTCACTGTTCAAAAAAAATTACTCGGAAAAAATTGTTTAAGATAATAAATTAAACAAAACATTTAAATAAATTGTTTATTTGCTTATGATCACATCCATGGTCCTACAGAAGAAAATGTGTTTTGACTAATAAAGTATATATCATCAAAGCATATTTTTATATTTAATCATACATTTCTCTAAAGCATTCTTATGGTTATTTATCACTTTATTATAATTTTAAAAAAATATAACTAACTGAGTAGACCTGACACAATGGCCATGCTTTTCAATATTATCTCCATCAATTTATAATTAAATAACTCGCAAACTAGATCATGCCAAGTTGTGTGATGAAAAGAAAACTGTATTTCATTGAATAACAATGAGACAATAATCTACTAGTAATAAAAATATAAAACATTTGAGCACACTATAGCTCACAAGTTACATTTTCGTCATATATTTTTATAAAATACATGTTAAATATTATATTTAGATAACTTGACTAGAAATCAGATATTGCTTTCCTATTATGTACAATAATCTATAATAACAACGCTATTGGAAATAGGTAACAACAAAAATGCAAATATTATTTTACATACAGCTAAATATTAAGATATCATTATCTTAAAAATAATGAACAACTAAATCAACTTAAGCAACCCATTTCTTTCACTTTAATAATCTGCAGTCCTTAAAGAACTGACTAAAATATCAACATTCACATTTAAAGCTGTGATCGGCAATAAAATAACACAGGCAGAAAACATACTTTTAAGGAGTTGATTATTCTATGAAAACACTATAAATATTGTGGAATTTTCATAAGATATACAGAAGTTTTTTAATTTTTACTGTAGAATATGTCTATTTCATAAATATCTCTGACAATCTCTTTTGATCATACTTTAATAGTCGAAATGTATTATCATTCAATCAGTAAGGGCCGAATATTGGACTAATACAGCATTCTTCCAGGCAAGAGAAATAGGACTTAACTCTGCACTCACTTGTTGTCAGTTGACTTAAAAATTATTAGTAGGTACATCTACCAATGCCATACTATCTATCCATAATTGTGGAAGAAATATAAAAATGTCATAAATTTTCAATTTTGCATCACTATCATTATCTATGTACAACAAAATTTAAGTAGGTATTGCTTTCCATGTATCACAATAATATTAACAATAAATTCAACATTGAATTAGTAATGTACATTAATTACAATAATACCATATGTACATCAGTTATAGAATGGTTGTTAATAAAATTCTAAAGAATGAAATCAACCATTCTATAACTGATATACTATAAACATTAGACATTATTCATAAAAAACCCTAAATTTTTTATTCTTCAAATATGTAACTTAGTGACATTTAGTAAACAAATAATCGCGAATATGTTTTTGTTTAATCACCATTCTGCCATACAAGACGAAACGAATCCTTTCAAATCTATGAAGAACTCACAAGTATTCGAGTTTTTTCTCTTTATACATTAATATATGAGCCATTACCGATGTATGCTGAGCCGTAAATCATTTTTGTCGGACCTCTCGCTCGCTCTCGGAGACCTTATGGAATATCACTTATTTGTTAAATATCCATATGTCTTTGTCATATTACTACGCAATGATGTTTTAAGGATCAGTTTACACGTCTGTAATGGATCAAGTACTAGGAGGTGCTGTAGTGTTTTCCCCCTCCATTGTGTCCGGGGCTTGCGAGGGGGGGGGGGGGGTCGGGGAGGGGAGGGTGTCAGTGAGTCTGCATGGCCCCCAGGAGGACCGCTTGGTGCTTGAGACGGGCCGCCACGCGCCGCGCCAGCGGGGGCGGCTGGGTCAGGCGCCGCGCCGCCTGCAACAAACACGACACAGACACCATTACGATACCGATGGATGGAGACCCTCCGACGGCCAGCGGGCGCGGTGTTTACCTGGGCGATCTTGTGCTGGTTCCTGCGGCAGTAGTCGTCGGTGTCGCGCTGCAGGTCCCGCAGGCGCGCCGGGTCGGCCTCGTCCATGGGCAGCGCCTGCAGCAGCGGCGGGTTGAGGCGGAAGTAGCCGCCCAGAGGCAGCACGTCGCTCAGCAGCTGGTGCACGCCTGCCCGGAACAGACACACGCATCATTAGGGGCCTTCTTTTTCATTTACGCCCTGTCTCCCGGCCGAAAGGACTCTTTGCGGCAGACGCGACCGCCGCATTCTTACCCACTAAAAATCTTCCGACGACTCCCGCCGCTGTTATAAAAGGGGCGGGGGGCCAGCACCAGGGGATTTGTAGTTTCTGGCACCCGCCCGCAGCCAAAGTCCGCGGATCAGAACCGAGGTGACCTCCTCAGTATGACGCATTGTGGAGCTCCCCCCTACCTCCTAGTGCGGCCATGACATGACTGGCCGACTTCTGGGGGGTCTACAGCTAGACGGAAGGAACCCCCTGCCCCCGCCGCCTAAAACCCCCCGGGCGCGGCCGGACGGGCCCTCCTGGCCTGCCCGCTGCGCCAACGGCGTAGCCGGAGAGCGAGCGGATCCCGCTCCGCGGCCTCCTTCTGCGACATCACCACTTTGCAGAAGGATGCCATCGTCTCCCACGCCGTCTCGCTGCCGACCATCATGCGAATGAATGCGAAGGCAGCGAGACATCGACCGCGGCCTCGCCCACGCAGGTCTTTCGCGCAGTCACAGTGGTGGCAACACCGGGTCGATTCCCCCCCGGCGACGTCACACAGATACCTCCCGAAACACCCGTGCCCGGAAAGTACCTGCGTGAGCCTGAACCTGAGTCATTGACCCCCATCGACGGCCGACCCACCGCTCCAAGGTGGGTCCGGCCGCCTCGAGGATACGGCGCCTCGATCCTTCAGCACGAAACTCGGCGCTCCGGAAGAGCTGCCGCCGCCATGCGCCCAGAGCCTGCCCCTGAGCGTCTCTCCGCCACCGCACCACAGCGTCCGGTGCGGGGCGGAGACCCTGGCCCCGGGATTGCGCGCCTCACCAGAACACCGCCGAGAGAACTTCTGCGTCGAGGTCCCACGGCAGTGACCCGGCGAGCGCGCAAGCCACCACCCTAGAAATGGTGCGATATCCCCTAACGACCCGAGTCGCCATGACCCTCTGCGACTGTTGCGGGACCTGTCGATGGCGACCCGATACGGAGCTCGCCCCAATTGGGATCGCACCACCCCCATGTACAGGCGACGGCACCTGCCGTCACTTCCTCCGAGATTGGGGATCAGGCGTGATAGGGCTCCCGCCGTGCTCACCAACCTCGGTGCTAGGTGCCGAAGGTGAGGTTCTAAGTTCCATCTGCTGTCGAGAAGGATGCCGAGATACTTCAGCGTGTTCCCGACAGGGATGGGAGTTTTTCAACCACAATACTGGCCGCCTCCGCGAACTATGGAAAATAATGACCTCGGATTTGTGCAGGGCCACCTCGAGCCCCGGCCGCCGTATCCTCTGGACCACCGCCGCGACGCCAACCGGCTCATTATCGAATTACCACATTTAACTCCAGGTTAGGAACCTAGGTACCAGATGAACGGGGAAGATCACCTAACTATCTAAACTTGACTTCACAGAAGTCGATTCTTGGGTGAGGCCCCGTAGGACCTAACGGTTTCGGGACGTTAAGTCCGATATGTCTAAAAAGTTACAAACGAGGCCTTGCACGTCTGCGACACGACAAACCTTTCAATTCTGTCCCGGCGCACGCATTTCCAGCGCCTCCAGGCTCTAGACTTCCGAGCGGGGTGTGAAATGGCATTCGTGCAAGTCGCCAACAGTGGATGCGCCCGGTCGTGCAATTAATCCACGGCAAAACGTACCTCACAGTGAAAGAATAGTCCCCGGGTGTACCTTCAGTGTCGGTGGCGGAGTCAAGGATCCTGTTGAACTTGTCCCGCCAGCTGGAGGCCTGCGGCTCGCGGTGGTCGCGGTGGTCGAGGCGGGTGCGGGCGGGGTGGGGCGTGCGGGGCGCGCGGCCCGTGCCGACGCTGACGAGGACGGCGCGCTGCATGGCGGCCGGGCCGAAGAGCAGGCGCGCCTCGTGCACGGCCACGCCGGCCGGGTTGTTGACCACGATGCCGCCGTCCTGGTGCAGCAGGCCGTGCAGGCGCGCCTCGCTGAAGTAGGTGGGCGCGGCGGCCGAGGCGCGCACGGCCTGCCACAGCGCGGCGCCGCTGCTGCCCGGGTGCAGCGCGCGCGCGCGGTACCGCGGCGAGTACGAGCGGAACACGAACGGGCACAGCCGCCCGCCCCACTGCACGCACGACACCAGCGCCAACTGCAACCCGCACACACACACGTACACACACACTAGTACACACCCACACGTACACACCCGGCTGGCTCCTGCCTTCCTAGTCTAGTACGCGTGTTCAAACCTCGGTGTTTTCCAATATCCCTGAGTACGTCAGTATACCTGCACTTCACACCAGAGGGATGAATTCGATTCCAACATAGGACAAATCCTTGTGTGCAGGAATATGAATATTTGTTCTAATCTGGGTGTTTCCTATGTACATTAAGTATATAATTACAAAAAAAGTATTTAAGTATGTTTATCCGTTCTTTAGTATCCTTAACACAACTTCTTAATGATGTTTCTTGGAACTAAACAATTGGTATGATTGTAAGAGTTTATTCATTATTGTCGCTTCCAAAACCAACTTCAAAACATAAAATCCTTCGAGTATCAATATCATTTTACAATCATACTTGTTGGCGTTTTTTGAGCGTTAATATATTAATATTAACAGGAGCGATTCCAATTTTATTCCTAGTGTTCCTATCGAAACTAACCTGCGGTGAAAATTTTCTGTTGATTTGCGACATGGTGAGGTCCCCGAGATTCTGCTTGAGTAGTTCCTCCCAGGCTGAAGTGTCGTAGTACGACTGCGACCACACTAGCCGAGACGTGCCTGTGTACAAGAAGATAACTTCGTTCTGATATATCCTTTACCTAATTTATATAAAATGTATGGTACATTGTATAAACTAGACTCCACTTAAATGGGACTAAGCCAAGTATTCAAACTGGAGATACTTTGCGATTTCTTATACGTATACAGCTGAACGACTGAGATGAGAAAAATAGTGCCGCAATATAATGTGGATTGTAAGGATTGTTTTATACTATCATGTTTTAATGCTCTGTGCATTCAAAGATTTGTTTTGTAACTTGGAGTTATTATCATATTGTTAAGCTTCACAAACGTTCACACAATAATCAATATGTAGATCGTGGTATAGCAGAAGTAGGAGTTACGTACCGCCGATGAGGGAGGTGTTTCCAAACATCTTCTTGGAGAGATTGAGGTACATGTCGTCCGCAGTTTCGAGGTTGCCCCGACCGGAGCCTGCAACAATTATGATATTTCGATAATGGTTACCGTTGTCGTTCGTATCTTACTTCATTTCGTTTTAAATTGTTCTGAAGTAAGTTTAAGAATGGTAAGATCATTTTCTTTATAAATGATTGTTCGGCTTTGTATTTGTTTATTACTTTATTATATTACGAACTTCAATCGACAGATAAGTTGCCATATGAATATATTGTAGCAAGCGTCTGCGCAAAATATGTAAACGGGGCCAGCTTGTGGCATTCAGAGGAAGACGTGTCGTATCACACTATAGTGAGTTATGACAAAGAGCACGCTAAAAGATGACATCGCGTGCATACTCTTAAGATTGGTTTCAACAAGCCAATGTACAATCAACAGGGAGCTATCCTTCAGTTGTTTGTTTACTGAAGTGTGTGGTGTGTGCGTGTGTGTGTGTACTGACCGATGACTGCGGCGATGATGGCGCCGGTGCTGACTCCGACGATGTAGTCGAAGAGTTGGTGCACGGGGCGGTCGGCCGCGGTTTCAAGCGCGCGCAGCATGCGCACGGCGGCCAGCCCGCGCACGCCGCCGCCGTCCAGCGACAGGATGCGCGGCCCGCCGCCCGCCCGCAGCGGCCCGTCGCCAGACAGCAGCCCCACCACGCCCACCAACGCGAGGGCCTGGAACGAGGGCCGGGTGAACCACACTCAAAGTGTAGTGTAGCTTTACTTCACGACACATTCAATTCGATTCGACTGTATATATTATGGAACAGAATAAGCCGTTAAAGAAGCGGATGTCAAAATCAAAATCTTTTTTCGAGTTTGGCTCGATAAGCTCTTATGAAGTATTATGAACGTCGACTTAAAACTTCCGCGTCAATGTACTGCGGACGGAACTCGTCAAGGTTAAATATTTCTACTCCAGATACATGAAAATGATGATTGAAAGATGAGCGGAAACTGCATAACTGCATGTGAGCATGTAATAATAAGATACAAAGATCTCATGACGAAAAGAGTAATGAGAATTAGAGTAGAGAAAAGGACGACGACCGACAAAGAGATGAATTGAATTCAAGAACGATATAATCAAGAAAGAATTAAATGAGCCGATGACAATGAATCAAGGTTGAATGGGAAAAAAGATATGCTGCGCCGACACTTGATAAACTAAGAGTAGGGCAGGAGGATGATGATCGGTTTAAATGGATTGTATTAGCAATTGTAATACAGCAGGCGCTAAACTTCAAGTCCTGATTCATTTGTCAGTAAAGTTAGTCTAAATGGCACATTTTATCGATGCAATGTTTTCTTGGTTACTTTTTAAGCGTGAACCTAATCTCTTAAGTTACTTACTGATTAAACTATAATCCAAGTTATTTCATCAGACAGAGCCAGTTCTGTATTTCGAATTTCTTAGTTGCTAATTTAAAAAAAATATTGTTTGAGATGAATCATCTCGTGTGATTTTTCCAACTGCATTCAATCTAATCTCTATCTAAGCCAGCAAATCTTCGCAGCTTGCAGTAAAGTCAGAAATGTGGTTGAAGTTTATACCATGGGCAGCAAGTATTTGACAAAGTATAGAGATTCCCACCACATTTCGTCGCAATACTGCATTCGAATTTACTATACACTATTTTTTTAAATGTGATTAGTATTGCATATAAATAAACAGAATGAATCGGTTGATAAGAATATCAGCGGATTCATGAGATTGCCATTCAATGTAAATGTCGAATCCCCCCGCACTGACGCTTATTGTGACAATCAATAAGCAAGCAAACAAGTTATCTTAAAATAAAATATTACTAAGAGTGCAAACGGCGCAGATTATTAGTTTGCATCAAAATCATCCCTTTGGCATCAGACGCCTATCTATGAACATGCATTAATGTTTCTATTAAAAGAATCACAACAAAAAATATTTATAAATAACTCTACGTATGGCGTGACTTGAACAAAGAGCTCATTAAAGCGACCTTACAATGCTCGTAGTTTTACATCAAATCAATGAACATCACCTTTTTCGTCCATTCACAAACTAATTACCAGTAAAATAAAAGGTTAGTGTGAACCTTTTCCACTGTAGTGGTTCTTCCCAATGGTTTTTACTGAAAACAGGGTCATAGAAATGGATTTCTATTGCCGAGTGGACGCTATTTTGGTCTGATTTATCCTAACTTTAAATTTTGTATTTTTATTGATTGTGTGTTATGGATCAACATAATTATAATTGTATTCCAATATTAATGTTTTTATAACTGATCTTATTATGTACCCAAATTCTACTTGTTCATTGAAGCGGAGCGAGGATGCAGAGCGAAGAAACGTACAAATTTAACCAATGGGATTGCATAAATCTTCGCTCCTCCTGTCTGCAAATCCCTTGTTCCGTTTCAGTGCACAGGAAGCCTTATACTTTAATATATTTCGCCTGCTTTAGGGATTGTGTAAGCGATGTATGATGTATGGTATGCGGTGTGTGAAAACTGTGTGTATATCCTTGGGTAGTAGGTGGTGTGACGGAAGCGGTACCTCATTGATGATGCCCTTGACCTCCTGTTCTTCAGGAACGTCGTCCTTGAGGTGGCGTTGTGCCCGCAGCAAAGCGCGAACTGCGCCTTCCTTCACACAAACAATAATAAAACAAATATATCAATGTATTAAGAGTCAATATTCACAATACTTTGAGAGTGTTTGTGAGCGTAGTATAATTATCGTAGTAATCTTACAGCTAATTTTCATAATACGAAAAATGTTCTGCCGTAGATTAAAATCACATACCCGAGACATTGCACAATAAAATGACCGAAACATACCATTTTATCAGAATCAACATTTTGTTTATTTACGATCCATCACCATTATATGGTAGTCGTTAGGTTAGAGGCCCTATTGGGCGGCCTAAAATATTCTTGAAGCAGCAGGACGCCACACAATCCGCATTGAGTCTGCGTAGTGGGGTATGACCCAATATCTCGCCTTGGTTCGTGAGACTCTTCTCATCATTCTGTGCTCAGAAGTGGGTGCTAATGGGCTGACATGATGATTGGACAAGTATTTTGTTTCATTTTTTACAGTACACGAATTTTGTACAGTTCACGAATCACAGTAGCATACCTGTGAGTTGTATGCTACTGTGATTCGTGTGCACCTGCATATTAATATATTAACGCTCAAAAGACACCTCGAATAAACTCTTAAAAACGCCAACAAGCATGATTGTAAAATAATATTGATACTTGAAGGATTTTAGGTTTTGAAGTTGGTTTTGGAAGTTTGTCTGTGTATTGATACCTTGATCGCATAGTCGCGCGCCTCCGGGTAATGCAGAAGATGGTCGACGCAGTGCAACGCGCGACGCCGCAGACTGGCCACACTGTCCGCCGTTAGCAGGCTCGATACCACGTACGCGGTGCGAGAGTGGATTGACGTCTGCACAATAAACAAATAAACACACACGCTTCACTACGGGGGACAACAAGTTTATAATAATAACTATACTGTAGCAATCAAATATCAATCAGCAGGATCAATCCGCACTGGGTCCGCGTGTTGCAGTATGACCTGAGACCCCTTACACCATAGTGTGAGCAAGGGCCCGTGCTCATCCACTACTGAGGACGTCAATGGGATAAAATGAACAAAATGTTGAACTAATGAGGAACCTTTATACGCCATAAAGTCTATAAGTGTGAAAGAAAGGCGTTAGCGCTTTCGTAGTTCTAAATGTTATTACCCTGCGTGTGTATGACATTATAGTATAATGGAAAACCCACGTACATGCTGTAACTTAATAAATTTATTTAGATAGTCCGCTGCGAAATCTACAAAATAACGCCTTACGTTAACCATATCATTAACATTAAACAAATATGAATAATGCCTTTAATACTTTTGCGTCCTCCTTTTTTTTTTTCGCGGTTTATTTTTACGGCAAAACAACGTTTGCCGAGTTAATAACATAATACCATAAATTATTGCATTTAAGTGAAAACAAAAAAAACAAACAATGAAGACTTTCGTTACAGATAGGCGAGATGTCCTTGAGTATTTTACGCATTACTTTATCTACGATACATTCTTATTTGCAATGCCGGGCAGAGGCATGAGCGAGGTCGACTTTAAGCCGATAGGACGTGTGTTTGTTTCTAGCTATCAAGCACGCGCCCAACTTTACGTAATAAGTTTTAACAAACATCAGAAGTGCAAAATTGATGGTATCTAAAAATTACATATACTAGATAATAATAATTATAAATAAAAATATCTAAATTCATTCATAACTTAAGCATTTATCACTGAAGAATAAAACTACAAAGATTCAGAAAATCTACATAATTAAGTGGCACCACCATACTTGCTTAGGCATGTTGCTATATGTTATACTGTTTTTGAAAAAAATATTACTAAATTTTCCTTGAGGTCTCATCTAAATTATATTTAATTTCCTCTTCTTTTTGGTGGAGAGCACACCTCCACTGTCTATAAGTTTAATATAATTCCTGTGTACAATACACTTATCCAACCTGTTCGTTCTTTTGGTATATGCTTATCAAATTTCATGACTAAAATTAAATTGTAGATTTAAAAAGAAAACAAAAGATTTTATATTTGACAAAGATAGATCGTAATATCTACTACATTCAATTCAAATCTAAACTACGAGTACAACATAATCATAAGAGATGAGATAAGTTACTTATTTTTTTGACAGTAAGTGCCACAGTATCAGTATCCTGATAACTGTTTATTTCAAAAAGTGTTTCACAGACGAACAAACATTATAGATAGTCTGGCAGGTCTTGTCCGATTAAAATAATTTTGACCTAAGAGACCTCAATGGTACCAGACTAAAATGTGAAACCATTTTTCCTGACACAGTTACTAGTCTTATCTATCGGTACCAAGTTAAAGCCTTTGTTTGTGTCTGCTAATCTCAATCTCCATTATCTAGGTTTGACATGCATCACATTGTACTCAAATTCTTTCTTGCTAGGCACATGCACTCCGCATGGAGGACAAGTGATATGACAAACAAATAAAAGCAAATCAGTCACACCACGACTGAATGGCATCTCTGATAAGGAAATAAACATATCATTTTATTAAGTAATATGGTCATTCAATCTGGTCCAGTCTAAGTGAATTTGGATTTGAGACTGTACTGTTAAGTTCATGTTTAATCAGTATTTGTATGCACCCTTTATTTAAAAGTCATAAATTTTGAGTTGACTACTTGTTAATGTAGTAAAAGAATAATGTAAGCACAAAATAAGTAAAGCATCTTGATTAATTTATAAATTGAAAATAATATAGTGGTTGTATGTAGGCAAACAAAATCAATAATACTAACTGTGGTTACTATAGGCTTATTAGCTTTCCAACTGGGCTCAGAGATCTTTCCGAAATGCAAGTTCTTGGTGAGCTTGAGTCCCTCCATGAGGCCAGCGAAGGACATGTCGCTGCCCACTCCCTCTGAGGGCTTTGCTTCTCTCTTCTCTGGCACTTCCTCCTTGGGCTTCCCAGCCTCCTTGGTCTCGGCTTCCTTCTGCACACTGATTCCTTGTGTTGTGTCTACACTAGAGGCTTTCACCACGTGCTGGCTGGCAGGCTGAGTATCTTTTAACTTTGCTAACACTGAGGCTTCAAATTTCTTTAATAAATCTGGAATATCAGATAAAGTACAATAAGTTTAAACAATATTTATCTAACTCTATAATATATTATTTTATACAATTTATATGTTTCTAAATCATTCCCGCATTTCAGAAAGAACAATATCTTTGTTAATTTATTTTCATTTAAAAGAACATGTACAATGGAGCTGCTTATTCCTCAAGAAACAGCAATTTTTTGTGTACTTATTTCTCATTTCTACACACATTCACACCTGATTCCCTGAAGGGGCAGCCAGAGCATATTATACGCCCACACTTCGCCAATTATATAGTTGGTCCCACGTAATAGGTAGCAAGCTTATTGCCTTTTACCGGGCATTGTTATGTTCGCCAGAGCCTCATCCGTTGATCGGCAGGTGCACCACTTGCAGGTAAGGTTAGCTTGGGCTCCTTTAGTAGGATCCCTACTTACATATGTTTAAAGTTAGTTGTATGTGGCTCCAAAAATGTATTGTATGATATTACCCTATTACATAGGCAAAACATACACACAAAATAGCCAAAAACAAGTAAGTAACCTACTGTGAAACTAACTTTTTTTATAATGAATTTAACTGATACACTGATAAGCAAATGAAGAATTTGTTATTAAATTAAAAAAAACTCACTCTCCCACTGTTCCGGAGTCACTGGTTTGATTTTCTGGATAAGTTTCTCAATTTCAGAGTTCACATTAACAGCGGAGAGGTAGTGTCTAATGACTCGCCACTGGTTCCCTAGTGACGACATGGTAGCTGTTCTAATTATGCAGCACTCAATAAAATTTATTCCGCATTCATTGGCACAAAATAACTTGTAATAGTTCGATGAACTATTATTGTCTCGTACTTGGGAACTCACTCCTGCAAAGCTTGTATTTTGCTCACTTTACACTTATCGCACACTGCACTGCATCAATTGACACAAATTAAATAAGTCTACGGTCTTTTACAAATACTAATAAGTTAGAACTGCGTAAAACTTGTAGAAAACCTTGAATTTAATAACATAAATAAATCGATGACAGCTCCCAATTCAGTCAGACAGTGACGTAAAATCGGACGATCTGTGCTGCCAACATCAGCGCACAATAACAAACAGCAGAAATTAACCCTTTCGCTTTCGCTTCAAATGACTTTTTAAATAGTTCAAACTTTTTTTGGTATTATATAGATAATAATTATTATCAGAACACAGCACTGGACAATTTTCACTGAAGTACTGCTGCATAAGATTAGTGACAGTCTTGTTATATACAGTAATCAAAACATGTTTGTGTATCGTGAGTAATAGTCACGTTGAGTGAGTGCGCTGCGCTGTCGAGGAACTACGACTGCCGTGTGACGAAGTTGGCCGCGAGTGGTGGCCGGGCCGGGCGAGCGGCACACCTCCACCCGCTGCAATGAAAACGTAAACAAACATCGTACGATATTGTTTTGAAACTCGTCCAATAATATTGGCAGTTCCGTTCTTTCGTCAGACGCAAAACCTAGTTATTGCAGCAAAAAACTTGTTACCTACATCATGTAGGTATAAATTCTTAGCTAGCAGAAACGAAGTTAGCACTTTTATTGCAGAGAAGTTTATTTGGCATTAACGGGCGGGAGAACAAAACTTATCAAGTTTGACGCCCTATTCTTCTCTACTCAAGCTCGCAGTGAATGGGCACGTTCTAGGTTGCCGTGCATATTGAGATATATGGAGGGCCAAACTTAAATAAAAATAATTACTTAGACTACTATGCGTGAGTTTTAGGGGGCCTCGTACGAAACTTGTAAAGGGCAATCTATTCTAAAGAGAATATTAATTATTATTTATTTATTATTTTACTGTACGCAAATTGTGTCGAGCTAGGATTTGCTAGGAGCATAATTAAAAATCTAAGGTCTATTGTATGGTAGTTAGTTACGCCAGCTATTAATAATTTTGTAGATTGTAGACAAAGACATTTATATGAAATCTCTTTGATTGTAGATAGATGCAGAGGAATAAATCTTTTTTCTGTGAATACAAATTAATGTAACGACAACAACTTCTACGTACTAGCCGTTTAGGTTCCTACCTGTATGTTAAGTATATTTTTAGAAGCATACATTGGTACAGACTCCTAGCACCTGTGACCTGCCTATTCTTAATAGAAGGGTGAATGGTAAAGTACGGTAGTGCCTACAAATACCTAGTTGCGTTATTTATTACAATCTAAAGATAGGGCATCAGGACAGTGATGCGACACCTGCTGCGCCATGTTTACGCTCTCCAAAAATCAAACAACAAATCAACAATTCCTAAAACGGTTGACGTGAGCTCGATAACAAACACCGAACTTAGATCGCACCTACTCGTCGATAACAGCCGCGCTGCGCAATGGTGACCTAGAAATTATAAACAGCCGCCCGCTAATATTAGTAAGTAGATATTTTTGCGAATGATTTGGGTCATGGATGTGTCATACCTACATAGTTCAGAGAATTGAAATATCTTGGAGTACAAATAGTTAAAGCAACTGTTATAGAATCTACTTTTTCAAACTTCTCAAGTCGAAGCAGTGACAAATAATCCGAGTCAAAACTCAAATTATGTATTTTTTTATTGTAATAATTATTAACTGAAACTGTTTATATAAAAAATATCTTTATTTATTGCTATGTAGTTAGATCAAAGTAAACAATTTGGACCAAACCATGCATAGCAAAATAAAAGATTAGTAGGATTTACGTATACGGACTTTATAATGTATTTTTTTATTACCTATATTATGTAAAGTAATAATTTTTTATTTTGTTTAAGAGTCTTTTTGAAAATCTTTTTCTGTGGGGATTAGAGACGTTTCGACTCCGAGGTCAACATTGTCGCATGTGCTCAAAATAATTGTTATAGTATTTCCTCATGCCGCCTCCGAAATAGTAAATTAGCCTAACTACTGACGACTCGACAATTATAAACTCCTGTACACTGCTTTATAAATGCATATATTTATCTACCATCCATAACTTACCCATGGTAATAATGGTTTATCAATATTTATACGAATATTCAAAATGAAATAACATCATACATAAAAGGTAAAAATAATAGGTCTACGTGTAGTTGGTATTATTTTACTTCTAATTAAATTTTTTCGCCTATTTGATCAATCAAAAATCATTAATTTCATAAACTATTAAGTACATAGTAGGTACCTACTTGAAAACGTTAAAATTAAAAATAAATATACAGGTTTATCAAAATATTATTACACTGAAATCACGAAGCTTAGATTCACTTACATGCAACAAAACAATTATAAAACAAAAAATATTTAAATGTGAGTGAATCTAAGTGCCAGTTTCGAGTCACCGCTCTGTAAGTAGAAGTGTCAAGAAACTCACAGGCTTATGCTCTTTTAAATTTATCAATTGGTTTGGTACTATAATCACAATCATCATTTGTCTCTTAAACTATACAATGCAATGTAATATAACATTAACAATATTCATGTTTTAAGTCATTCATATTAATTAATAGCCTGAATGAAACGGCAGTTTAATCCCAAGATTCCCAAGCGTTTCTATCTGCCTTATATTTTATTTGTATATAGTCTTTGATAGAATAGTATCCCTTTGAAGACAGCTTGCGTTTTATTGTTAATTTTTATATTTATTTCAACTTAATTGCTGTACGACTATAGGACAAATCTTTGTGTGCATAATCATGAATATTTATTCTAGTCTGGATGTTTTCCTATGGATATTAAGTATGTATTTACAAATAAAAGTATGTTTGTTTATACGTTATTTAGTATCCATAACACAAGTTCTTAATAATACTTACTTATCTTGGAACTAAATAATTGGTGTACCTAAGTGTCAGAAATATTTATTTATTTTCCTTAGGTATGTTGAAAAGTTTCAAAATACTTATTATTATTTAAAACTTTGGACACTTGACGTTGAAAAGTAGGTAATTGGTATCAGTATATGTCATTTGATAGCCAAGATAGTAATGGAATTTATTTATTTTATTTATTATTTATGTACATAAACATGAATATTTGTTCTGGTCTGGTCGCTTGTATTGATTGTACTTTATAAAAGGATTATATGTATCAGCATATTCAGCATCCTCAACTTAACCCATTAACGTCCCACTCCTGATCTGAGTGTGCCACCCCTTTCATCTTTATTTTAGAATCGCACACATTTACCTTTAAATGATTTATTTAGCCTAGTGGCAGGTACAGCTTATTCCTTGTATTTAGGTTATGTATTTATACAGTACATACTTATATATATTACCTAACATATACGGTGGTACGTAAATTGCACAAATTTGGCGGTTATCTGCGCAGTAACAATCGTAGAGAAAATAAAGAAAAGGACAAAAGTGATAAGAGCATATAAATTTAAAGATATATTGTCAACAAAATATCTCTGCGATGGAAGCGGTCTGGTCGTTACGTTGTCTAAAATATATTGAGCAAAGCGAAAAGGTTCGTGCGAGTTACGCGTTTACCAGTGGGGACTGGTCTGCTTATGTCAACTATATTTATTAGTAAGTGATATTGTGTCTTACTGAAAACTAGTGCATAACACAACTTTTTGCAGACTTACCAGGTTCCACAACTATACCGTGTTTTTGTACTGGCGGTAGATCAAAACTTAACGAGTTTCTTGCCTATTTCTTCCCCGATGGAGCTCCAATGCCCGCAATGAATGGGCGCAGTTTAATATTTGAGTTGACGTTCATAAGAGCTTTCATTAACTGATGTTGAGTGAAAAATTGACGTTGAATTTAGTTGTTGTAGACGAGAAGCCAAACCCCCCCGGACACGTTACTTTACTACGTTTACTGGCTCGCGTTCTAAAACTACCGTACTCAGTATCATACAGATTAATATGTGATCAATTGGATGAAAGCAGAAAGAAAACAGCAATAAGTTTAGGACTAAGTATATTTGTTGCAATATTCCCCGAGCGCGACGACTCCTCCAGACCCCGCGTGGGTGGTGGTGGTGGTGGCCACTCGCGCGCGGAGGGCGCGCAGCCGCGGGTTGATGTGGGCGTTGTGCAGCTCCGCCACCTGCGTGCTGCACGCCGCGGCCGGGTCGCCCGATGACGACAACTTGCCGATCCTGGCACCATACAATTATTGACTACTATACTAAAGTGACAGCGAAAATATAAATTCTTTGTCAACACACCACATTTATTATGACATCAAACGAAAAAGAAAAGAGATAACTGCAGCATATTTTATCCTTATTAGGCGTATACAGTTTTTTGTTGCAAAAATTGATAGTTAAGTCTTACGAGGGCGGCACTGAAAATTTTGGCACTTGAAATTTTTCAAGGAAGTGACACAACATTACTATTAAAAAATGTATTTGCTTTTCGAAGTATTCTCCGCGGAATTTGACACATTATTCCAACCAATCAAATCGAACCAATCTTTGAAGCAACCATTCCATTCGGAACTAGGGGGCTCCAACTTGGCCGTTTTGTAGGCGTCCATAGCTTACTCAGGTGATGAAAATCTTTGACCACGCAATTTATTCTATATTTTAGGGAATGTATAGAAATCATTAGGGCTTAGGGCGGGGCTGTACAGCGGAAGGTTTAATAATTATATGCTTTCTTGATATAAACATTATTTTGTTCTGTGCGCGGTAACCGTGCAAAACGAGAACTTGCCTTGTCGTGATGGAGGATGATGCGGCGATTGCAGTTCTCTTTACGGAGTTAAGAAACTAGCAAACAAATGCTAGCATACCATTCTGCATTAACAGTTCTTTGTCCCTCAAGAGTAATAATCGCAACGTGGCCGGTTTTGGAGACAAACGTGGCCACCATTTTTTTTGCCACTCCGTGAACCTCAGATCAAGTAAAAAAAGGTAGATAGCGCATGGCCATTGATTGCACTGAAGTCACAAAACTCAGCTCATTTGTGTAAATACACGCGCTCACGCACACACATGCGTAAAACTACGCTCATTTTATGTTAGTATCTCCCGAGACACCGAGTAGTAACTTTGTCAATAAAATGCCGTCCTGTGTGATTAAATGGTGCTAAAACAACACTAAAGCGAACGAAAAATCTGAAGAAATATTGTTTCACACATAAATTAACACAAAACTATATTTTTCTATGTTTCAAAATAATTTGTAGGTTATTCGGAAAAAATATTGACAAAATAACCCGAGTTGACGCAACCAGAGAGTGTTGCCAGTAGTTGATATTTCTAATACTCAACAAAAATGTGGGTACTAAAATGGGGTGCTTTGGCACGCATAAATAAATTCGTCATAATCATTTTTAATTTTGTTTGTTATTGTTCGGAGGTCCGGAGGAAAGATATTTTGAGTAATAAAAAAAAATTAAATTCAATAGACCCAGATTTATTTAATTCATTAAGTGAAAATATTACAAACATAAATTTATTTAATCACAAGAACAGAAAAAAGCTTAAAATTTTTTAAGTACACTCCAGTACGAAAGAGATTTTATCTAACACTCAACCATTATTCATCAAAGGCATATGAATACGTGAGGCAAAATTCTTGTCTGCCGCATCCAAGTAATAATATACACGTCATAATGACTACATCTTGCCTAATGGTAAGCAGTCGATGCAGTCCAATAAAAAATGAAAGCGCTTCAAACCGTGAAGTAAGCATGGTACAAAGCGCATCCACTCATGACGGCCTGCTAAAATGCCGATTCACGCCCCGCTTACAAGATCCGGGATTATAGGAAATAGGAAACACATGAGTCGGCAGTGAATTCCAGAGCTCAGTGGTCTTGCTCAGAAACGACCTCCCAAATTTCTTGGTTCGAGTGCTGATAGTCTGCACAGTATTAGGATGGTTTCTAAGACCAGCACGTGTTATTCGGGAGAGGAAAGGAGAGGGCGGGATGAGATCGAACAGCTCCTCAGAACACTCGCCATAGTAGTTCCGGTAGAAACTACTGAGAGATGCAATGATGAAAGAGACAATTAACCAGCACACATAATGGTCACTCAAATTTTAGGTTCGTTTACAGGTAATAGTAAAACTTTTAATAACTTAGAAAATGACCATTACTGTGCTGGTCATGGGCATAAAGTTAATTTAATCCGATTGGTAATAAAAAAATATTCGGACATAAGGCTGCATCATATTTCTAAAATAAATACACTGACGATAAAACTGAGCTCTAAGCCCCAAAAATTTAAAAAAACTTATACAGCATAACGGGTTTATTTTATTGTTTAGTTTATTTAGCCCCTCCCAAATATATAACTTTGTGTAATAAAAATACTTTACAAAAGCTGTCTGTTTTTTTACACACTACTATAAAGTTTAAAAAAAATATTAAAATATGCCTGATATATCGCAAAATTCTAATTTTCTTATTGCCTTGCGTCTGTTTGTCATTATGTCAAATTATACTATAAGTATTGTAATAATATTTACAATAAGTGTTTTAATTGAATTAAAATTCTACTTCGTACAGAGCTGAAATTTGCTGTTAGAAAATTTGAATTTGGTATATCACCGGGTAAATTGATTCTTGTAAATTTACTAACGTAAATCGCTTATATTGATTTATTTATTATTAATTAATTATACTTGTAATATCTGGGGAGATTTTCAAAAAGTGGCAACACTTCAGTAACTTACACATAGTTAAAAATATGGCTTCACTTTGTTATTAGTCGTAAGGTATATCTACCTTTTTTTTTACTTGATCTGAGCCGTGAACAAACAATTTTTGTTGGATTTAACTGATTTTCGCATACCCAAACTCGTGAATGATTTTTTGTTTTGGGTTCGTACGCGTATATCTAGGATTCGTCACCTGATACGATGTTGTATACAGCATGCTTGATCTGAGACAGCATGTTGAGGATCCTGCGGGGAATCTTTCGAGAGTGCTGACGCACCAAGTAATGCGAGCCGGTTTTCGCTCTTCACAGAGCGAATGCGGTATCCATCGGGAAAATAACTTTTATACACCTAATTCTTCATACAAGATTATTTGTATTTAACTCATGCCAATGTCTAAAGTTGTCTGAATTTCGCGGTATGTCACATGTCGATCTTTCTCAATCAGCTTACGCACAGCATCAACGTTTTCTTGGGTGACTGCAGTTTTTGGACGATCTTGACGGGTATCATCACTGAGCTTGACACGTCCACGTTGAAATTCAGCAAACCAGGGATAAATTGTGGTTTTGGGTGGGGCTTCATCACCAAATGCAGAAATCATCTGGTCAATAATACACTGTTTTTGTGTTAAACCACTTCGAAAGTTATATTAAATCATCGCTCTTGAACTTTTTCGAGTCAATTGCATTTTCTCAACGACTAAACAAGTTTGACAAGACCTTGTGACAAGACCAAGATTCTTATTTTAAATAAATAAATGGTATTGAATATTTAAAACTAAGTAGTTTTCAATTCAACAGATTTTAATATGACAGAAACAGTGGAAATATTCCATTCCCGATACTTTTAGTGCAGCCCTAGTATGTCTAAATTTTATTTAAAAATAAAACTTACTAAAATTTTAAAAATAAATAAACACGAGCACATATGATGTGATTTCGACAAGGGTTCCAGATCAGTATACGCAGGGGCGAGTCGAACTGCACTTGTTTCCAGCTGGGGTCTTTTTTACTACACTAACATTCAACATCGCAGTCCGTCCACCCGCTAGGGAGCACGGCTTTCCTCTCCGGAATCAAGATGAAAAGGATTCACGCTGACCCAGTGCAGATTGGCGAAGGCGGCAACGGAATTTGTAAATTGGTGAGTGGTGTGTATGTGTATTTATGCGTGCGTGTGTCATACCAGAACTCGTTGCCGGGATGCGCGTTGGAGTCCCACGGGTACGTGAGCAGCAGCAGGCGCGTCCTCAGCGGGCCGGGCAGCGCCGCGCTCGGGCTGCGGCTCCACACTCGCAGCGCCACGCCGCCTTCACACACACACACACACACACTTTATAGCAGCATTAAGGACCTGATCGTGCTGAAGAAATGTCTATACCACAGGCTCACAACGTAACCTCAGCTCATCAGTATCCCTCTACGGACCAAGGGCCCACAAACCGAGGTGGAGGATGACCTAAAACCCTATTTAGGTCATACTCCTAATATTAATGTTATCAAAGTCTAGTTCCACACAACATTCTTAACACAATTATTTAATGCTATTCTAAAGCGCGCTTTCATTCCTGAGCAATGGAAAACAGCTGAAATAATTCTTATACTTAAGCCTGGAAAGGAACCTTACTGGAAAGAAGTTACTTTATCACTTCATATCGCCCCATAAGTCTACTGCCTATAGCTTCTAAATTGCTGGAGACTCTTGTTATGAAAAGATTGCTACCGGAAATTAAAAAATCTAATATAATACCTTCGCACCAATTTGGATTTCGTGAGGGTCATGGAACGATTGAACAGGTCCATCGACTAGTGAATGAGATCAACAGAGCCTTTGAACAAAAAAAGTACTGCTCGGCTGCCTTTCTAGACATCTCGCAAGCTTCTGATCGGGTTTTGCACCAAGGCCTACTGTTCAAGATCCTGAAAACCCCTGCCACCAAAATACTATCTATTTTTAAAATCGTATCTTACACGACGTCACTTTTATGTAAAGCTGGGAGATGAAAATTCTGAGCTTCATGACATTAGGGCGGGAGTCCCACAAGGAAGTGTTATGGGACCAATCCTGTACCTTATATACACGTTTGACTTACCATTAGCACAAAACGTAGTCGTCGGCACCTTCGCCGATGATACTGCGGTGCTGGCTACTCACGAAGATCCCCAAATTGCATCCAACATGCTGCAGCGTAGCCTAAATGAGATATCTCTGTGGCTGCGCGACTGGCATCAAAGCGAATGAGTCCAAATCTGCACATATGACCTTTTCACTCCGACATGGCTTATGCCCTTCAGTCTTACTGAATGACATTCAAATACCTCAGTGCGAAGAAGTACGATATTTAGGTATAATCATGGATAGAAGATTAACATGGAAAAAGCATATTCTCAACAAAAGGAAAGCACTAGGCATACATCTGAGAAAAATGTACTGGCTGATGTCTCGACATTCAAAATTATCACTAGTGAATAAAATACTCCTATACAAATGCATTTTAAAGCCCGTGTGGTCCTACGGAGTTGAACTGTGGGGAACTGCATCAAACTCAAACCTAGAAATCCTCCAACGCTTTCAATCTAAAATGCTTCGCATCATTACAAAAGCACCTTGGTACATTACCAACAATCAGCTCCATAGCGACCTGAAAATACCGATGGTTAAGCAGAAGATACTTAATAGGCTAAAGATCTACGCAAAACGCACTAAAGCGCACCCAAACGCACTTGCTAGCAGCTTAATGGAAAGAAGTTCATCTAACAGACTAAAAAGAAAAGCCCTTCTAGACCTCGTATAACGTGTTGGCAATATGAAAATGGATTGGTCACTGGACTAATATCATTTCAAGACCCTTTTGAACCATTTAACCTCTAGCTAAATGCATAAGAATTAGGCAGATCGGAAGATAAAGATAATTAAAAAAAAAGTCTAGTTCCAAACATAATGATAGTAACTTACCGCATGGATGAGATTCATCTTTAAGGAACAGTTTCAATGGGGGATGTTTCGTGTTCCTGTCCCCGACGCTCGTGTCTGGTTTAAATAAAGCTATAACAAAAAAAGTTTATTGTTTTCAATAAAGCACATTCATAACCTGAATAAAAAATATTTTTTTTCGGGAATTTCACTTTTTCGTCACAAGTTAGGAAGTGCAAATTTCATTAAAATATAATATGTAAAAAAAGCAGTAGAAATTAGAAAATAAATTGATATTTTTTAATTCATTGTACCTACTTAACGATGAGTTACGAACACTTTCTTCGTAGTATTCGTAACTCGTGTTATCGGTTGAATTTAAACAAAAATACCGTTTGCTATGAGGTGTGTGTGTGCGTGTGCGTGTGTGTGTGCGTGTGTGTGTGGTGACCTGCGACGGGCCCCGTGGGCTGTATGTGGGCGAGGTTGACGTCGGCCACGCTCCGCAGCCGGCCCGCTCCCAGCAGCTCCCGCAGCCGCGCCGCCACGCTCGCCACCAACACATCCGCCTGGTGCGCGGACAGCTTCCACACGCCGAGACCTGCACACAGACCGCAACACTTCACACGCGCACCGATACATAATCATACAAGAGCGATTCCGGATGAGCTGTGCCCGGATAGTACACACATCCTCCTGCTCGGACCACCGTTGCTATGCTCTTTGAAGATGCGCGTACTTCACTCCGGCATCGCATGCTCGGTTCATCATTGGTGACGTTAATTTATCGGAAGATTGTCCAGGTTTACAAACACAACACGAACACGCCAACTTGGTGCGTGGACTTCAACTTCAACGCGCCGAGACCTGCTCGCCCGTCTCCCAACACATCTACACTAATATTATAAAGAGGAAAGATTTATATTTTTGTATGTAACGAATAATCTAAAAAAGTACTGGACCGATTTTAATAATTCTTTTTTCTGAGTAACATAGGCTAAATTTTAATTTGGAAAAAAATAGGGATCCGTAAGATATATGGGCTTTTCGGACACAAAGTGTAAAAAATCAACCAGAACAGTTGCTAATTTTGCGTACGCTGCCTAAAATATAGAAGATAGAACCACAAAATGTATGAATTAATTGTAGATCTTATAAATATCAACTAAAAAGTCCGCGACACACTATACCAATCTATGTCGAGTGAGGCACAACAACCATCTTGAATTTTTTTGGACTATATTTAAACGAATTTATTTTACTTATGCTATTAATCCTGATCAAAGTAAAGGTTTGGTTTTGAAGTTATGGCGAAATTAAATTATTACGATTTCTGCTGCACGGCGCCCTATCACGGGTCGGGGCTAACGACCATCAGTTTATTTTGTTACCTGAAAATAATTTAACGTCAAATATTGTTTATAGAGAAGCTCTACAATAATCGCTTTAGTTATCTATCCCAAAACAACTGTATGTACTTCGGGATTGGCGGTTGGAGTGAAAACTTAGCATTAATTCCATTTAAATATTTTCATCATTAACAACTTTAACATCCACATAAAGACAATCGACGCAGCCTACGGATAATGACTGCGTCATCGATGTGTCTGTGAATTATTTTGCTGAACGTGTCTTTTCTGGGTAGGCATTTTGCAGCGGTAACCGAAATCCACGCGGGCGGAGCCACGGGGGACCGCTAGTATTAAAGAAAGATGTTATATTATCGCTTGCTTTGTGCCTCGGAAAGCCGTTGGTCTCGGCTGTCATGATCATCTATGGCAGTCGTTATTAGGAAGTCAGTGCCTTCTAATATTCTGACAACTGGTTTAACCATATACCCAAAGATGTTTCCCTTTTGTTTGTGGACGTCAGATGGCAGTCGCTCCACGTAATAACTGAAGTTCAGCCAAATCTGGTAAAACCAGTGACCAGTGACCCTGGGCCCTGGGCTTAAGCCTGGGGCAACCGGGATAATGCTAGGCTATGATATGAAGGAAGATAATTATGTTATGGTGAGAACAGAGTACTTTATATTTAGGTATCGTCGGTCAAAGCCTAGCTACAATCATCTATTGGTTAGTAAAACCGCGTTAAAGGTGTTGCAACTTAGGGACGAACCTGCACCGATGACGTTCAGGAATGCTTGTTTATTTCGTTCTCGAGCACGAGCGTCTGCTTCCTGAAAACGAGAAAAAGACTCTTCTTTTCAGATATTACTGGAAAGGCTATTTGTAAATAAAATACAACTATGTACTGTACGTGAACTAGGGAATGCAATCCCGATCCCGCGTAGTTCTTCGGGATCAATCCCGAAGCATAATAGGACAAGATCCCGTTCGGGTTTGGGCGGCAGTGGTCAGCAACGCCATTCATCATGTTTCATTTGTTTGTTTACGTACGTCATAATTAATGTGCAGTTGTAATTGTTATTTTTCTTAAAATTACTCATTTTTTTTGTTAAAAAATATAACTTTAAGTTTCATGGTTCGAAAGCTAGGAGACCTGAAAACTCCTCTCTCAGAAAAGTTGATCTCTTCGATGAACAATCGTACGAACAGCGCATTAAAGCGACTGCAGTGCTGTTATATTTGAAACATCCAAATAATTATCAAGATTTTTGTTTTCTGTCAAATAATATCTTATTTTTTTTTTTTTTTATTCTATTCAGGATACAAACAGTCATTACCAGAGGTCGGAATTAGGTAGAGTTATTCATGTACTTACACTGATTTCACACAGCGAAAGAATATAGTGGATATGCCTCAAATCCCGGGATTAATTTTAAAGAATAGAAAAAATCCCGTTACTTTTTAATAAAAAGTTATTTACTTTTACTTTTTTAATTTAGACTACTGCACGCGCGACGTTGCCAAACTTACATCAATGATATTGGATGACCGAAGTTGCAAAATTTTGCATTTGAAATCCCGGGAAGGTCCACATTAATATCAACATTTCGATGCAAGTACATAAATAACTCTACCTAATTCCGACCTCTGGTCATTACACATAAAAGTTAATTTTAAACATAATTTGCTTAATACTAGACCTACAGATCCCTAAATTATATTATTTCCGAGTGGACAGCGGTCTGACAACTCGGGCGCATATTACGCTGAAATTGCAAAAAACTATGGGAACGAGTAAGTGAGAACCCCGTGACTTGACGTGAGCTCAGTTTAGCGGTGCAGGAGGCCACGCTCCTCGTTTCCACTCGGAAATGTGAAAATGTGAATTTTATCTATTACCTAATACAGAGTGAAAAGTGCTTATTTTATGGAATACACAAGAGATTACGTATTTTGCAAAACATAATGGAACACAAAGGTAAGTTTTTGCCCCAATTAAAAAATTGCCCCAAAACAAACAATTGTTGCAAAAATAAAAGAATGGGAGTTAAAATATGTACAGTAAAGTCAATTGAAATATAAACAAATAAATTATAACTAAATATTGCTATAGCTACTACTTTTTACAAATAAAAATTAGAACAATATCCACCTAATTAATTGTGTGCTAGTTCAAGGTCACAGAAACAAATTACACATTCAAAATTAAAAAGGAATATTCAGTAAGCCAGGCATGAAGTTACCCAACCAACAAAGTCGTTTATTCTAAATTTCATTTCCAAAAGTGAATTTGTGTTACACAGAAATCTTATTTGTCAGATTCTCTCGATTGTTTAGTTCCGACTTAGGATTTCAGTAACCTCCCGCCTAAACTTACTTAATGAAGTATTAAAAACATCAACATCCAGGAATTTTTTGTTATACAAAGTGCAAGCCCTCTTTATAAACATATTTCTTCCAAAACAAGTTCTACTCACTTCAACAGTAAACATATCTTTAGTACGGTTAGTTCTTTCATGTCTACGGGGTACACGAAACGGCACGCTTTTCAATAGTGAGGGGGTATCCACTGTACTATTCAATATTTTAAACAAATATATAGCATCGGCGCGATCTCGGCGATCACTCAGTGAAATGAAATTGTGATTTTTCATTGACAATTCGTAGTTTTCGTACACATTGCCTGTTCGATACTCCAGTGACTTTATCAGTTTTTTTTGCAATCTTTCCAATTTATTTTGGTGCACCCTTTGATAAGGGTTCCAGACAACACTAGCAAATTCCAAACGGCTACGCACGTAACTATTAAATAGCAATTTGTAAACACTAGTTCCTTTAAATGGTTTAGCTACACGCAAGATAAAACCCAGGAGTTTAAAAGACTTTTCAACAATATTGTCGATATGCGGAACAAAAGTCATTTTTGAATCCAAGATCACACCTAGGTCTCTAATTTGATTTACGCGCGTTAGTTCGGATCCGCAGAGCTTATAGTTGTATAATGTTTGATTCTTTTTTCTTGTAAATGTTATAGTAAAACACTTAGCAGGATTCAGAAACAGACTGTTATTGGTACAATATCCTATAAATCTAGTCAGATCCGCTTGAAGTGACGCGGCATCACTTTCATTGCGTATAACTTTGAATATTTTTGCGTCGTCTGCATAAAGCAGCACATTAGAATTAAATATCGATTTGGGCAAATCGTTGACATACAGAATAAATAATAGAGGGCCTAGGGGAGAGCCCTGTGGCACTCCTGAAGGGATGTTCCTGTATTCAGATCTGAAACCACTCAAAACAACTGCCTGGCTACGATTTCTGATATAAGAGGCTAACCAACGATACAGATCGCCATGAATCCCAAGCCGCCAAAGCTTACGCAGTAGTGTATCATGACAAATTTTGTCAAAACATTTAGAGAAGTCGGTGTATATTGCATCTACCTGACCACCTCCATCCATAGCCTCCAATACCTCTTGAGTTAGCGACAGCAAGTTGCTCTCGACACCGCGCCCCCTACAAAAACCGTGCTGGCTCGGAGTGATCACTCGATGTGCGGCCCTACGTAACTGGTCACAGACAATCTTTTCTTGTATTTTACCAAAATGACAGAGTTTCGATATAGGACGATAGTTCTCAATATTATCTCTTGCCCCACATTTAGGTATAGGTGTCACCCATGCATGCTTCCAAACATCCGGTACAATACCCGACCCAAAGGAAGTTTTATACAGCAGGGTCAATGGGACTGCTAATGCATCTGCACATTTTTTTATTAGTACCGGATGTATCCCATCTGGTCCTGCGCTTTTATCAATATTGATTCTTTTTAAATAATTACATATCGAGCTCTGTGTAATATCAATTGAGCCTATATCTAAGGGCGAACACAAAGTATCCAATTCAGATGGTACAGAGATTTCTGTGTCGGATTTTTCAAAAACTGAGAAAAAGTGATCGTTGAATAAATTGCAAATCTTCTGCCCATCACACGTAGAAGCACCCTTATATGTCATAGTGGGTGGTGTACCCTTATCCGCCCTGATTGCCTTTACATAAGACCAAAAATACTTTGAATTAGATTTAATTTTATTTTCTGCAAATTGTACATACTCTTTATGACATTGAATTTCCATATTCTTTGCTCTTTTTCTAAGTATTTTGTAACTTTTATAGTCTAATGGGTTGCTATACGTCTTCCATATTTTGTGATATTTCTTTTTTTCTTTTAAAAGCTTTTTTAAGGGTTTAGTATACCACACGGGTACCGAATGGGAACTCGTAATCTGTTTACGAGGCACAAATTTAGTCATAATCCCATACAGTACATCGTAAAATCTTGTGACCTTTTCATACATGTTCAATGATCCAAAAAGTTCGCTCCAACTAATTTTGTTTAACTCATTGTTAATAGCGAAAAAGTCCGCCGCATAAAAGTTATATGTGTAAGATGGAGTAGGCTTGACGAGATACAAATACTCCACTTCAACACGAAGCTCAAGAGATTTATGGTGTGAATCTTCAGATGTTAACGGCCAATGGCAACTGGTAACTGTACAGGAATCATTGTTACTCAATATTAAGTCGAGGATCCTATTGTTTGCATTTGGAACACCATTATATTGCCTTAATTCTGTGAAGGATAGAAAATCCCTCAGCTGATTGACAGTATAGTTTCCGCTTGAAGATAATGACTTACAATGAGATTCAGAATCAATCCAAACTGCGCCCGAAACATTAAAATCGCCCGTTATCAAAAATAAGTCATTTGGTCTATCATTAACCAATATGCCAGTAACATCAAAAAATGCATCCATTGTCTCGCGGTAGCCGGGGCCGTGCGGAACGTAAACACTGGCGATATTCATGAATCTATTATTATGTTTATTTAATGGCACAGATAGCCAGACGCAGTCAGAGCAGGCTCGTGGAGGGATCGGCCAATCGCGACGCACCGGCCGAAGGTCCGCTCGCACCGCGATGAGAACCCCACCACCGCGCCTCGACCCGCTATCAACCTCCGATCGGTCGCAACGAAAAACAACATATCTATCATCAAAAAATTCCCTATCGCAAAAATCGGAGGTTAACCAACTCTCTGTTATGCTAATAAAATCGTAGTCAGACAGCAGCACGTGAGACAAGAAATGATGCGACTTTGTTCGTAGGCCCCTTACATTTTGGTAATAACCAAATAATTTCCTAACTGGTGCATTCATTTTTAAATACAAGTTTAATACTTGAAATTACACAAGAATTTCGTAGACATGATTGAACTTCCCCATTAACTTTATCATCAAACAATAATTTAGATTTTAAATAAAAATGGTTTATCATGATAAGATACTTGCAAAGAGTTGATATAAGAAAAATATATATAATGTATAGCATTACATAGAACATACAATCATTTATTTTGTTATAATATACTTTCTTAAAATTCATGCTAAAAAATACATTAAAAATAATAACATTGTGAATTGTCTTGAATGGCTTGATCTAAATTAAATAATAGTGTAAGGTTTTAACGTGTATTAAAATAAATTTGTGTAAATTATTTGCAGTTGTAGTTAACCTCTTGGTAAACAGAATGGCCATTACAGTCACATGCGTTTTTGCACGATTGTAACAGTTGATAAGGTGCACATAATATGTAATACAAATAAGCATTCTGTTTAGAAGTAACCCTGATATAAATTGCTTGCTATAAGCTCTTTTTTCAAATTTTATGTAAAATGTAGTAAATAGGTTATGGAAAGGGTGCATTAAAAGTAAAACAAATGTGTTTTGTGCCATGTAAATAAATACGATTCTGTGGCAAATTATACTCTGACGTCATTTCAGTGCGTGTAGCACCGATTCAGACGTAATAGCAGTAACCTTGGACTTATCATTTTTTCGCATCAATATTTTGCAATCCCTTACCCAAAGAAACGAGTAACCTAACTCTGCTTTTCTCTGCCTAGCCTGTTTTAATAATAGCTTGTTGTGGGGGGTGAGATGGTCGGAGATGTAGATATTGAGCGCCGGTCCCGGAAGGCCTATATCAGCAGTGGTGAGGCCACGACGCGCGCGTACCGCCGCCAGCAGCTTGTCCTTGGCGAAGCGTCGAGTGAACTTTACTATGATGGCAGGAGGGCGCGGGTTGGCGGCCGAGTCGGTCGTCTCAAACCGTCGCACGCGCACAACTCCGTCTACGTCGCTCTCGTCCAGGGTGAGGCCCACTTTGCTGCATATGTTGTGCAGCAGGGTAGGGAGACTTTCGCCACTCTTAATAGGGACACCAGAAATCTCGACGTTGTTTAGCCGAGACAACTGGTCCTGCCTCTCGTGGGTGAGCTGCAATTCTACTATTTTTTGTTTGGCTCCTTCCAGCTCTGACTGAACTTTTGCCATCGCGCCCAGTCGGTTTTCAGTAATAGTTAATCTATCCTCCATGTTACTGACGCGAGACTCCATTTCCACAAACTGTATTTGGAAACTATGTATCCCGGCATTTACATTTCGTAATTCTTCCTTTATCGCAGTAAAGTCATATCTCAGCGCTTTTATTTCCTTCAACACCTCCAGCATGTTCGGATCCGTAACACTTTGCTGTGCGGGTTCGGTATCAAGTCTAATGGAGGTAGGTGTGACGTCGTCCGAGCCAAGGTCGTCGCAGGACATATCAGGGTAGCCATGCATCGCCGTGCCGAGTCCTGATGGTGCAGCCACTGGTTCGAACTGCCTCCTGGCAGGTGTGTCATCATTTTTTATCCGCCTGGCCGAAGTGTTGCACGAGGAACAATGCCACATATTCTTCACTGCGTTATAAGTAACTAACGGCATGTTAACGCATTTGTAGTGATAGTATCCCCTACAAACAGCGCAGGCCAATAATTCTGGTCGAGTTACTCGGATCTTACACGCAACGCAATTCATTTTTCTATTCAATTAGATATTTGATTTGTGTAAATAAACGTTACGTTTTAATTCGTTTGAGCAGGTAAACGAAATACGACAAGCGGTTTTGTTACTTAACACAATCAACATAAGGTTTAGATTTGCGGGCAGCGAACAGCTGTTCGATCAGCTGACAACAAGTAGGGTACTGTGTGTTAGCGTTGATTCACTTACGGTTAGTGGTTATTACAATCCGTGAGAAATCCTGGGTTCACTTGTAATATTTAGTCACTTTATAACTTGTCACAATATTATATATTATATTTTTCCAATAATTCACAGCTTATACACTATAATTATTTTTTTATCATCGGAGCACACAAGAAAGTTAAGTAACTAGGAATTCTTATATTAATAATTAACCTCAAAATCAGAAACAAGCAATTTTCATCGTTTTCAGTTATCCGAACTTAACTTTTTTTAAACTAGACGGGATCCCGAAAATTTCGGGACCTCCCGGGATTGATGTTTATAATCCCGCGGGATCCCGAATTTACGATCTCGAGTCGGGATTGCATTCTCTAATGTGAACATGGCCCTATGTTTCACAGAGACTACTGATTACAGGAAAGTTCCACCACCAGATCTGAAAACCGTTTTGAACTTTATTGACATCTTGTAATTATAAGACTCTTGAACAGAGCCCTAGACTTTGTTCTGGTACACCTGGGACAGGTTTCTATGTAACTTTTCTAAATTATGTGTTACATTATTTCGAGACTAGAATGAGCAACAACCTGCGCATCTTCTAGGGCCAAAGCTTTTTAAGCATTTTCTTTATGGCTTAGAAGAATAAACATATAGCTTTCACAAATAAACATCCTTACTATAATAATAATATAATAATAATAATAATAATAAGTAACGTGTACAATTGAAACTTACACGGCTAACAAGGCAAAGGTAACCCATTCACTATGGAGACGCGATCTAAAAAGTTATTGAGAGGGCCGCTTCCCGGGGGCGATCGCCGGGGCACACCTGGAGCTGACGCTGGGTGTCACAGCATGCGAACCGTCAGCGGTGCGGAGTTGAGCAGGCGGGCTCCCACCGGGTCTAACAGACTAGATGTTACAGCCGACAATAACAGACCGACAGACAATTGCAACACACAACCTCAAATTCATACTTTGCCACATATTTCAAGTAGAGTCAATAGTCCGGCTGCGGATGTTTCGCAGGAGGCACCTGCCACCCAACCTGCGACCACCAAAGCTGGTAAGATTAGAGTGCGTATGAAATGGGATGACGAAGTAAATAAATTCATTATGCGCACCTATCTTTACATTACCAAACTAGAAACTGATAAAACCATGTATTGCAATAGGTTATTTGAACAATTTAAATTAAAATTTTCTAATATTAGTAACATCGCAGAGAATATCCGACCAAAGACGTGTTATAATAAGGAATAAACTTTTATCCGAAGAACAGTTAAATCAAATTAGTAAAGAGGTCGCTTTAAAACTACAGGAAGACGAGTGTTTAGAAGATCAGGATATTGTTGCAGAACCACCGTCATATAATGTACTGCAACTAACAGATAATATCAACAATGTAGAAACATATCAACCACAAACAACATCCGATTATGTATCACCACTCACTCAAACATCAAACTCACAATCATACCAGTCTCACGTATCAACACAAACATTAGACCCATCCATAATATCACTTGCACATTTAAATGAATATGATACACATGATTCAGACTCCGACATAGACTCACTTATGAAAGAAGTAGAAGAAGAGTTAGAAACAGCCTTAACATTATACACAGGAACCGATCCACTATCTCGCCCTAAATTGCCGCGACTTCGAGAAAACAAAAAATTGTATAACTTAGTTGATATTTTTAATCAAGTTTTAAATAAATATTTTCGTATTGATAGCAACTTATCACACATACACACACTAATGTACTGCACAGCATTAGTTACTTGTAGACGTTTAGGGTATAAAATACATACAGATAACACTTACAATAGATCAAAGACACATTCAGAAAAGCCACCATGGCAAATAAGAATGGAGAAGGATATACAAAAACTAAGGGCTAATATCGGGGTACTTACACAATTTATACAGAATGTCAGATCAAAAAAAGTAATTAAGAAAGTAGAAATAATATTTAAAAATACTAAAATTCATTCAACACATGAAAGAAACAACATAAGACCAGAGGAATATTTAGATACACTTAAACAAAAATTAACAGTAAAGGCTCAAAGATTAAACAGATTTAAGAAGTCGCTACATAGGAAAATAGATAACAAGATTTTTAGTACAAATGAAAAAAGGTTTTATAGATCTCTCAATAGTAATCATGACTCTACCATTGCTGCTGCTACAGAAATACCTACTGAAACTGAACTTAAGAGCTATTGGACCGATATATGGAAAAAGCAGAATGATCACAACAATGAAGCAGATTGGATAAAAAGTGAGGAAGAAAATACTACAACTATTGAACCGATGACATTTACAGATATAGAAAGACTAGATATAGAAATGATAACTAAAGGGATGAAAAACTGGAAGGCTGCAGGGGTAGACGGAGTACATAATTTCTGGATTAAAAAGCTTTTTTCATTACATAGTATTTTAGCAAAAACCATAACAGATGTTATTACAGGAAATTCAGAAATTCCCGATTTCATAACTACAGGTGTAACTTACATGCTCCCAAAATCCGTAATAACCAATGACCCTGCTAAATATCGACCTATAACATGCTTACCTACAATATATAAATTAATAACTTCATGCATTTCTCACAAAATTAATAGTCATATAGAAACAAATAAATTAATAGCAGAAGAACAAAAAGGGTGTCGTAGAAATCATAGAGGATGCAAGGAGCAACTTATAATAGATTCTACAATTCTAAAACATGCTACTACTAATAATAGAAACTTATATATGACATATATAGATTATAAAAAAGCGTTTGATAGTGTACCTCATTCTTGGCTAATACGCGTTTTACAACTTTATAAAATCAATCCCAAACTGATTAATTTCTTAGAAAATGTTATGACTAGATGGAAAACCAAACTACATTTAACTAACGGCTCTCAAACTATAACTACTGGAGAAATTAAAATAGAAAATGGAATCTTTCAGGGGGACTCTTTGAGTCCTCTATGGTTTTGCCTGGCACTCAATCCCCTTTCTCAACTACTAAATAACTCTAATTGTGGCTATAAAATTACGTCTAACTGTACCATTAACCATTTAATGTATATGGATGACATCAAATTGTTCGCTAAATCAGTAAAAGAAATAGATAAACTCATCGAAATTACAACAAAATTCAGTAAAGATATTAACATGACTTTCGGTCTAGATAAATGCAAAACTCTTAATTTAAAGAAAGGGAAAATAAGCAATAGTACTAGTAACGTAAGCAACTACTTTACTAATATGGAAGAGAATGAAACTTATAAATATTTAGGCTTGCAGGAAGGTAGGATCATCAATCATACTCAAATTAAAAAAGATCTAACTAAAGAATATTTCAATAGATTAAATAAAATAAGTAAAAGAATGTTAACTTCTAAAAATCTAATTAAAGCTATCAATACTTACGCTATCCCTATACTTACTTACTCTTTCGGCATAGTCAAATGGTCAAACACAGACATAAAACAAATAGAAACTAAAACTAGAACTACACTCACAAAACACAACTACTTACATCCTAAATCCGCTATAGAGAGAATGACAGTTAAGAGACATAAGGGTGGGAGAGGGTTAATTGATGTGAGGATGCTGTGGCAGGGACAACTCCAAAAACTGCGAAATTTCTTCTTTAAAAAAGCGTTAACCAGTCGAATACACTTAGCTTCAATAGAATCGGATAAAAATTACACGCCTCTAAATTTGATAGATACGAATCAAGAATTTATTACTGTTCAAGAAAACGATGAGTCGAAAGTTAGGAACTGGCGCCAGAAAGAATTACATGGACGACATCTACATGATTTAGAACAACCACACGTAGACAACACAGCATCCAACAAATGGCTTAAGTTAGGTTCTCTGTTTCCAGAAACTGAAGGTTTCATCATCGCAATACAAGACCAGGTTATAAATACTAAAAATTTCAGAAAATACATTTTAAAAGACCCAAATACAGTAAACGATAAATGCAGAAAATGTCACCGTCTTCCTGAAACTATTCAACACATTACAGGCGCAAGCCCAACACTTACCCAAACCGACTACACACACCGACACAACCAAGTTGCCCACTTCATTCATCAGAAACTTGCAGTTAAACACGGATTTATAAATGGAAAATTGACACCTTATTACCAATACACACCAAAACCTGTACTGGAAAGCAGCAGCCACAAAATGTACTTCGACAGAGCAATATTAACAGATAAAACCATTCACAACAATAGACCGGATATTACATTAGTAGAGAAAAATAATAAAATAGCATACATTATAGATATAGCAGTTCCAAACACTCATAATTTACAGAAAACTATCACCGAAAAAATTCATAAATACACAGAATTAAAAGAAGAAATTATCAGAATTTGGAAATTAAATAAAGTATACATCGTGCCACTGGTGCTCTCCAGTACCGGAGTTATACCTAAATATCTCCTACAATCATTGAAAATATTAAATCTACCACAAAACACCTACATGACTATGCAGAAAGCCGCTATCCTAAACACTTGTCGAACTGTGAGAAAGTTTCTTCAAGAAGATTCCTGATAAATGATTCTCACTTGGTTTAGGCCCGTGAGTCTCGTTAAACACCAGAAAGTAAGATTTCTGAGAAAAAATAATATTCCAAAATAATAATAATAATAATAATATTATAAATGCGAAAGTAACTCTGTCTGTCTGTGTGTCTGTCTGTCTGTTACTCTTTCACGCCAAAACTACTGAACGGATTTAAATGAAATTTGGTATACAGATAGTCTAGACCCTGAGAAAGGATATAGGCTGCTTT
This sequence comes from Musotima nitidalis, assembly GCA_949126915.1. Taxonomy (NCBI): domain Eukaryota; kingdom Metazoa; phylum Arthropoda; class Insecta; order Lepidoptera; family Crambidae; genus Musotima; species Musotima nitidalis. Next base: position 14,130,331 of record OX421437.1, on the reverse strand, counting down.
TTATTGCGAAAAGGGGGTTGTAAATGCTACCCAAAGATACTATTCCACGCGGACGAAGTCACGGGTAACAGCTAGTATAACATATAGCTTCTTTAAAAAGATTTCCCATGATAGTTATTTTGTGCATATATTGTTTTTTTTTCTTATAGGTAATTTGAGATTTTGCGTTATAATCATAACCTGCTTAATTGGGACTTTAATTAACTTTTAATTGTGAAATACGTACCATTAACGCCACGTCGATAATTAGCAGCAGTCGTCTGAAACAAGTACACGATTTTGTAATGTAACATTGGTACTTCATAATCGTGGTCTCCTATTTGGAAGTGACTGACATTACTTTTCTTATGACTGCATTCACTGTTTGAATAGAGCCTATAGCTAGGTCCACTTTTACATTTGTAAATACCTAGTGCCAAAAGGAAATGTTTTTTTCCATTTATTTGGGTAAACAAACAGTGGCAATACATTATATTATATAACAGCCTAACTAGTACAATTGATACAATTGCCGCCAACACCGTTTACCACATTGTAATTAACAAAAGATTTGGTGTGTCGGCGAAGTAGTGCCTCTGCATATATATAGGGTACTATGCAAATAATCCGTCCGAACAATTACACTTTACTTAACACAGTGTTTACAATACGTACACTAACATTGTAAAACATGCAAACATACCTACAGATTGATATTCATTTTAATACATAAACTTACACATATACAATTAAATATATTTGATATAAATACACAGCATAGTTATACAATATTACACGACACCAGATCTTACATTATCACTCACTCAACTACTTTTTATGAATCAATGCGTGTTGCATTGTGAGCACCTGTCGGTCTACCACTGCGATTTATTTGGCTACTAACATTACAACAAGAAGGAGTGCTCTTAGCTCTATCATCGATATAAAGCTGAGTTCACAGATATCTGATCTTGAATAGTTAAGATATTCCGCACTGGCTCCGCATGATGGAGTTATTTTTCTCACTTTGCTTCGTGAGAGGAGGACCGCGTTCATTATGAATATTGCAAGATACAATATATATGAATAAACAATAAAAATTTACTGAAATACAGATTAAGCACGGACACGTCTAAAAGTCCGCCGTCTGCGCAGGTCGTCATATGAAAGCTGCCTGACCTGCAGTAGAGCTGGTTGTCAAAGGCTCCGGGCGGCACGCGCGCCCAGCGCTGCGACAACACGCGCGGGCCCCAACACGGCGCCGGCTGCACGGCCCGGCACAACGCGCTGTGCGTCACGCTCGGCATCTGCGGTGCACGAGGCACAAGCCTTCTTATAGTGATAAAGTAAAGGGCGTGCGACGGCCGTCATGAGTAGGTGTCTGTTTGGACTTGTGGCGACACGGTCAGTACAAGCGATGAATGGAACGTCTATTTAGAAGTGGCGTGTGTGGCGTCCTGGCTGTTCTGTGTAGGTCTGTGGGGAGCGAGCGGTAGTCCCCACCAAAGGGAAGATCCTTCATCGGGCGGATGGATGTGCTCGGGGGCCGCTTCTTCGCTTGTACGGTGTCGCTACAGGTCTATAACATGACTAGACGACCGACTCACCTGGTAGAATTCATCCCACATCTTCCTCCAGCTGGCCTTGGCATCGTCGCCGCCGCTGGCCGGCCCGTAGCCGTTCTCGGGCCGGTTCTGCTGCTCAGTCACCACCATGTCCTCGTACTCCATACGGTTCACGCGCTTTAAGCGAGGACCCACCACTCCTGGAATAAAAGACAGAATAGCTAATAAATCACTCATTTAGAAACCAAGTTGAGAAGGATTGAGATGATATTCTCCGCGGACCCAGTGCAGACTAATGTGCCTATAAAACTATGTAGCAACTTCAGAATCGTCGTGCAGGTAATTTACGTCTAAGGAGAGGTCTAAGAACTACTAAGAAGTCTGAATCCGGTTGCAAACGGTTTAAAATCCAGATTATTGCAAAAAATATCGGTCTTAGTTAACATTGGCATTATATTTTTTGCACATTGTTTCAGTAGCAACAACTTTTAAAAAGTATTCGGCATCTCCATACACAGGGAGTTTATCCTCACACGTAGGTTGCGGTACTTACGTTTCAAAGGAATCTGTTTTGCTGCGTACGCTTAGGTTTCCCCCGAAATTATAGAATGAGACTCTTCAAAAACCTTGTGTAGTGTGGAAAGAAAAACAATTCGCGACTTGACGACTAATGCGCCTATTTTGCATCGAAGAATGTCAGATGGCTCAGCCATCCTTGCTCCCTTAGAAACTCGTCATCGCCTCCCGGAAGCCGCCTGGTGTCTGCAGATAACTAGTCTTAACACACTCACCGATGGTGCCTGCCTCCTGCTAGACTGTTCCCTACCTTGTTGTGTCGCCTCCGTGGCTATCTGGTGTCTGCCTGGTGTCCCACACTCACCTATAATGACTGCCTCCTGCTCGACTCCTACTGGCTGCGGAACGCCGCGGTTGTCTCTGGCTCCGTCGTTTATACACTCGGTGTATCCCGACACGTACACCAGTGCGGAGAGCTTCATCTCGTCGTAACTGAGACACGCCTCCAGTTTCAGCGGCGCTGCCTCCGCGGATGTGCCTATTGCCTCCCACCCGTCCACTCTGCGACACCGGTGTGGTACTTTAGATTAGGAGAACGTACGACTACAGACGATACACTATACTACATTTGAATTAGTAAAATTAACCGTCGAAACGCAAAGAAAAAAAAGTAGAAAGTTAAGGATCAATTTTATTTTGCCTACATTTTCATTAAAACAGGATTACTCCTAAACCGCTTAGAACTTGTATTTTTCTCTTCTCAATTTCCTTCCGCTGAGTCCAGTACTTTTAGGAACCATGCTTAAATAGACATCAGAATATCAACTAGTTATTTTGATCTTATTAGACAAATTCAGTTGCAGCTACTGACGTTGCATTGATCAGCTGCTGAACAAAGGCCTCTCCAAATGTTCTTCACGTTGGTCGATTTCGTGCCGCCTGCTTTCACTAGCTTAACGAATAAAAGACAAATAAATTGAATTAGTCTTACCCTGTCTCCCCACTGATGAGTTTGTAATGATCCTGCGCCTTCATGAAGGTGATGGCTCGTTTTAGCAGGATCCTGTCGATGAGCTGCGGGACAGTCATGTCGCGGTACAGCTGCTGTTCGATACTGGACCCATATTTTCTACGAAACGAGATGGTGGTTTAATATTGGACAGTCTTACTGTTACCGGCCTCTAAGTGTCCGGCCTTTTCCCCGACGGCCTCCTTCGCCCTGCCGGGGGGTACTCAGCCCCCCAGCCACATCAAGGTGGAGACCGGGAAGATCTTACGGTACCTACCTAATTAGCCTCCAATAGGGTCAACACATTTGTATATAATCACCATCCACCTGCCTTACTCCGACGTTATTTGGAGTTTTCTTCTTTCAATCACCACAATCATTTGTTATGATTCTTCCACCCTCTTCTCGATTATATCACCTTTCATACTTTCAATACATTGGAAAAAGAGATATCCTTTTAGGTTGTCTTTTACCATCCGCTATCATTCATATTTATAACTCCTCACGCTATGACAAATTTCTTTAATTTTATCGTCACATGTGTTACTTTTATACAAGATATTACATATTTTTCATTATCTTATCCATTTTAGTCACTCTACACATCCATCCTATCATTTTCGTCCCCATTTTATACAATCTCTACATGCATCCAGCTTCTTAACGGTCCAGGACTCTATCCATACAACATAACAGGTCCTGAATAAAGTATTAGTAGATGTAGCCTAACTTTAAAACATCCGTGGGCCCCGTGAGTCACATGTTATCGCCTATAAGTGACCTGTTGCTGTTTTTCCCAACCTGGGGCGATTGTATGCTTAACGTGGAAAATATGAACTATAATAATTCGTTGTAACCTTTTATGAATGAGAAAGTTAGCCATTAAGGGTACAACTCGCTCGTGCACGATCGCGTAGGTGGACATCACATTCCGCTTCAGTCGGTCCGGAGGCGCGTGCGACTTCAGCTGCTGCAACCTGAAGCAAATTTGTGTATTTGAACATTATGCATACGTACCCGACCGTTAAACATTGTTTTTCATCATTCTTCATTCGTTTCATCTTTATTATCATTATTAGTTTTTATAAAATGTCGCTTTTTAGCATTTATTTCTTGCTGGGTTTATGTTTTAGAACCAATATTTATAACATTAAGATGTAAAATGTACAATATGAGGCAAGTAAAGAACTATTCTTGAGATATTCTTTAGGCCCGTGTTAACTATTCAGTACCTTATATTTATTATTCGCGTAGTATTCGTTAAAAAACCTCGAACTCAAATTAATTGTAATTTTGACTGCATGTAGGACCTAATGTAATTAAGAGCAGACTAGACTGAACCATGCATGGCATTGACAACATGAGCACTTTTTATTGTTCAATATCATACCATGTTTCGTGAAAATAAACGATTCATTATTATTTTAAAATACTTGTTCATATGTTGCGACTTTATCACGCAAATCAGATCATACAACACGCCCACTGCTAACATAGGCCTCGCCTTAGTGTCCAGATATCGCTATCGTCCAAATTAAATCATATATTTACATGAATGAGGCGAGTATGGAATGAAAGCCTGCTTTTCATATTTATAAACACTAAAATACGTATTTCTAAAAAAATATAAATGAAGACAATGTAACTTATAAGTATATATTTAAGTAATTTTACAAGTATTTTTATGATATAATTAAATCAATAGTCGAGCCTCAGAGCTTGTACTATGACGGGTAAGGTGTCATGTTTCATGTGGTGGCGCCTGCCTCCATGTCATTTTAGTCGTTAAATATGAATGTATATCTGTACCCGCCACAGCAACCGTTACCGGCCGTACCGGCTGGTCGGCCCGTACTTAATCCATCTTCAAATTCGATGTTCTTATCGCCGGTTGACACTAAAGAAATCTTTGCCATTATCAGCCAGTTAAAAAATAAAAAAAGTTGTGGCTACGATGAACTGCCACCTGCACTTGTAAAACAATGTGCAGGCGAACTAGCTTCACCATTAGTAGTTTTAATTAACCAATCATTCAGAAATGGTATATTTCCAGATTTGCTTAAAATATCAATAGTAAAGCCATTATTTAAAAAAGACGATAAATATGATTTAATTAATTACAGACCCATAGCGCTGTTATCAACCATTTCCAAAATATTCGAAACTGCAATGTCTCAGCGTCTGTATTCATATTGTGAAAAATTTAAAATTTTCAATGAAAGACAGAATGGATTCAGAAAAAATAAATCTACGACCCTTGCCGTATATAATTATATACAAAGCGTCCTCTCAATTATTAATAAAAAAAAGCGTGCGTTTGGCTTACTTCTTGATATGAGCAAAGCATACGATAGAGTAAAACATGATATACTGCTATCTAAACTACAAGGGATAGGCGTGAGAGGTATCGCTAATAAGTGGTTTGCTTCATATTTAAACAACAGATGCCAGTATGTCGAGATAGAACATCACGACAGTAAATCAGGTTACACAACAACTATACGCTCTCAAAAAACAAAAGTAGAAATGTCAATTCCACAGGGCAGCGTGCTCGCATGCGTCTTATTTTTGATTTACATAAACGATCTACCTAATGTAATCGATGTACCTTGCTCTTTGTTTGCAGATGACATATCCATAGTTATTCCCTTTGAAAGTAACCAAAACAATGATTTAAATGATATATTACATAAAACATTGTCAAAAGTTGATAACTGGTTAAAAGAGCATAACTTGCAAATTAACTTCAAAAACTAAATTAATGGAATTCAGACCTCATCAAAGAAACCCATTAGACATAAATTTTAAATTCAACGGTACTAAATTAGAGCAGGTTAACAACTACCCCCTTTTAGAAATTAGCATAGATTCTAATACAAACTGGAAAGAACATATAAATAAAGTGGCACTTAAACTGTCTAGATTCTCATATGCACTAAAAGAACTTAAAAAACTAACTAACTTGAGTTCAGCAAAGAGTGCTTACTATGCCTATGCACATTCCTGGCTAACCTACGGCATAATATTATGGGGTCATAGTTCAGAAATAATTAAATTATTTCGACTGCAAAAGAGATGCATAAGAGTATTGGGAAATTTATCTGTTATGGATAGCTGCAAACCTTTATTTAATAAATTTAATATACTAACATTGCCATCCCTATACATCTTTTCCATTTGTGAATTTGTTAGAAAATACCCTGATTTTTTTCCTTACCACCAACGTCCACTAAATCTGAGACCACAAAATAAATTAGCACAACCTACCAGCAATTATGAAATGTTTCGAAGTGGCCCCTTATCAATGTGTGTGAAAATTTATAACAGGTTACCAAATGAAATTAAAGATGTAAAGGACTTAACCAAATTTAAATTCTCATTAAAAAAATATCTCCAAAGAAACTGTTTTTATTCGTTGCAGGAGTTTTTTGCTGAAAATAATTTAGATAATAGTTAATTAGGTAGGTATGTTTTTCAACAAATATTTTTGTTACGTAAATTTTTAAGAATTTGTTAAATTACTATTACGAATTATATTTTATTTAATAATAAGTTACTTTTAATATATATAATAATATGTACTTGCTGTGCCCTTGCAGGGTCATGTTTGTTACCTTCTATCTTTGTTAACACCTGTATATGTACAACATGAATGCAATAAAGAACTTTGAACTTTGAACTTTTAAGGAAGCTGTCCCTTAAAAGCTACAATAGACCAATATCCCAGTCACCTCAGACCAATATATAACAATATCGTAAATAACATAATATCACAGATAATTTAATACCAAACAGATCTTCCTACTTTGCCTGTTCAAAAAAAACCACTTTTCATACCTGCTGCTGTGAAAAAGAGGCCTCGCTGTCAGCTTAGCGAATATCCATTCCCCTAGTTAATACTACACAAACGATCCGACAAATTTTATCATTTCTAAAATGACGCAGTTCTAAGGTATTCTACAAAGCTAGCAAGCTGTTTCCCGCTCACCTGACCGTGTGTATGGGGAAGGGTACGGGGAACTGCTGACTCCTCCGGATGAGGTCCTCCAGGTCCACCTCCTCGGCCGCCGCGGGGCATACCGCCGCGCACTGCCGCAGGAGCTTCTTGGCTGTGTCACTTACCGGAGGCTCTGCCCACTTCTCCTTATACCTGTCAGAAGGTTAATTGCAATTATATCTTCACACCGCGCCATTTTTCCAACCGTTACTATTGAAATTACACCTTTACTTACCGTCTATATGATTTCTCGTTACATTTTAAATAAGTAATGAGGACCCTAGTGAAATGCGTATTAAAACGGCAGGCAACTCAAGGCATTTTCGAAGCCCCGTTAGTTTATTGTGGATAAAGATAGTAGCCTAAAACTTTTGGAATCAATAAAGCTTAACATATCTATGGTATGAGATCTTGCGACTCATTAAGGGATAAGTTTAAGGAGATAGGCATAATGACTGTGTATTCACAGTACATTTAGGAAAACTTGCTGCATACTCATAAAATTAAAAGTAAGTTGAGTAAAAATAGTGAAATACATAATTTTAACTTAAGAAATAAAAATAAACTGGCTATGCCCAAGTATAGGCTCCATAAAGTTACAAATTTTTGCGGGGATCAGTATTCGCATGTACAATACGCTGCCAGATGATGTGACAAATTTATCAATAAATTTAAACATAAAGAGTAATTTGTGCCAGAAGGCTTATTATAGTGTGAAAGATTTTATGAACGACAAGTCTGCCAGGAAGTGACCTGAATTGCTCCTTTCTTTCTTAAGATAAAATTAGATATGTATGATCTTTAGATATTAGGTTTTGTTAGTTTTAAGAACAGCGGTAATCTTAACATTTTATTTCGTCAATTGTATTAGATCTTAAAATATAATTTGAAAAAAGCCGAGATGCGTTTCTTGAGGCATTCTTTGCAATCTTTTTACCTTTTTGGAAGCTTCGTTAAAGTCGCCGGCAGACTGACTGACTGACTGACGTACAATCCCCTCCCCTCTTTAGAATCACGACAGGCTAACTGACAGATCCCCCGATAAGAGTCACAGACAGACTGACAACTCTTGAGAAAAACCATAACAGACGAATAAACTGACTAACCTTGACAAATTCTGACAAAGAACCCATTTGCTTCTATTTCTTTATTATTGTACAGCTAATATCTCTTTCATTGTGGTTAAAAATATTTATCGATTTTCAATTTTGTGTCTGAATGTTTGACGAATCTAAATTATCATATTGAGCTTAAAGACAATAAAGTATATTTTATTTTATTTCATAACTGAGACATTGCTTATATAAAATAATAAATACAACTTATTCAAGGATACATTGGTTTGGTATTTAAGTATGTTTATCCGTTCTTTAGTATCCATAACACAAGTTCTTAGTGATAATTATCTTGGGACTAAATAATTGGTGTGATTGTAAGAAATATTTGTTTATTTATTTATAGATACTGTTATACTACTGAAATTCTACGAGTAAACGTAGGTTCCTTAGGTATAAGGGAAGTTTTAGAAGGAGCGATAAACATTTAGAAAATTGCTAGCGGGCGCTCGCGACTTGATCTGATTGAGCTACATGTCCACTTTCATATTTTTGGGTTCAAAATCAGCCTAAGTTACTTCTTGGGACATCAGCTGTCTGCCTGTGAATAAATACCGTCTATATTGGTTCAACTGATTCGGATTAAAAGTTTATTACTTAATACACAACTTTTATTGTCATAATACAAAAAGACACTCAAGTTTTATAAGTAAGTACACATAAAGAGAGATTTCTATCATAGCCGAGGAAATAAGGTATAAACATGAACATTTTAAAACGTGGCTTTTGTTTGTGCTACAAAATTAGAGTTAGTAAAAAGAATGGTTCTCAGAAGAAATTGCCCCATCATCTCTTCATGCAGCCAATAAAGCGTACGGCCACAATTGATTGATAAAATATATAATCATCATCATCTCAGCCATATGACGTTGACTCCTGAACAAAGGCCTCCTCAATAAATTTTCACATTAAGCGATCCTGAGTCGCCTGCATCCACCGTCTTCCCGCCGCCTTGACCAGAAGTCCCTCTACTACGTGTGCCAATTTCGCAAAATATTAACGCCCCATTAATAGTCTGTTCGTTTTCGTGCTATGTGGACAGGGCACTTAACACGAAAATATTATTATCAATAAGAATAAAAATTGCTCACCACACAATGCTGTCTAGCTGTTTTTCGACATCTCCCATTTTAAAACTGTAAAAAGAAATTGGACATGAAATTTACAAAACAAAATTATCTGACGAAGGTGATATTATTTTACATATTATCAATAGAAAATTGTAGCCATTAAAGCGCTTTAATGGCAACACAGCGCACCGGCCGGCAACACATAAGCAATATTACGCTGCGAAGTTAGTTGCGGGTGATATTTGTTCTGACGCTTCAGTTTCTTGGTACGAATCAGGTAGGCTAGATTATGTGCCGATCAGCTGAATGAACAAATAAAACTGTAGATACCTAATAAAATTATATGTATAATTATTCTCTGGATCCAGTACGATTTAGTAAGATATATCTACTATTTGCATAAGAAAGCTCTAATACATTAGTTAAGTAGGTATTTAGCGTAACAGGAAAATGAAAGATTTGTGTGTGACTCATTTGTTTTTCAGTGTCGTAATTTCATCCATAAATTACGTCACACGAATTTCGTGAAGTTTTGACTTCCCCTCCGTCCTTGTCACAGCTGGTCACACTAGTGAGACTCCCTCCTCCAGAGTGGGATGTCACATATTTTGCAATTATACAGCAAGAAATAATTACATTAAAACAGCAGTTCTTTAATTTTTTATAGGACCTGGATTTTGAAATTTAGAATCCCTCTTATTCTTCTAGTCACACCATGTCACACTTTCTCACATCTCACGTCACAGCCCCTAATGGACCTAATGTTTATTTAGATTATACTTTCTATCGGTTAAGTAAACAAACTAACGTCACCGGTAATTACAATATGTTATTGCGAAATACAACACCATATTTATCTGATATAAATAAAATAAAATATGTATAAAGTATAAATATACATATTTTATTTTCTTCATATTAGGTTAGATACACTTTTTTATACTTACTTTAGTTGAAAAACAATGTAAACACGGGAACCGCGGCGCGGCGAAGTCACGGCGCGTACTGACAGTTCTGCTGCTCGCAAACAACTAATCGAACGAACGAATCAATTATTAACGCACTTAGCCGTTTTCGTGAAGTCTGGTTCATTTAACTACTAACACAAATCACAACACAATAGCTCCACTTCAGGCCCCCTACGAGCTCCGGTGTCTTAAAAGTGTTATCTATGTGACGCACTCATGAATCACTTACTGTTTGGGATACATACACATGAAGATCTTTACGCCGCATTTCTCAGTAAAAAAGCTAAGACAGAAATGTCAGACAAGGTACTAATGACTTGTTTTACGCTTACAAACATAGGAAATCCCCTCACGGGCCACGGCAACAGGTTTTGGAAGGGGGTTCCGAGTGAGAGGCACTCTGTCAGAGGCAGGTGGGGTCAGTTCGACGCGCGGCCGACTGCGTGACGTCTGTGAGTACTGTTAGCTACGAGAACTTGAAACACCAGTAAACTACACTTAAATTACCTCTAAGGACTATAAAAGTGAATAATGGCGTACTACGCGAAATATTTTCTAATATCGGTAAGTAATTTTAAAACTATGTTTTCGTAAAGTTAAGTCAAAAATGTTATTGTCAGTTACGTTACGGTGGTTATGCGCTGGTGTTGTGTAAGTGAGGGGAAAGTGTGTCTGGGTCAGAGGATACGTGACTATCCATGTGTGATATGGACAAATTTTGAGAAGAATCCATTCATTTCTTCTGCCAAAAGTCTTATCTGCTATACTACAGTACTGTTATAGTAATAAAACAGTCAATAATAATGAATGTATTACTCGATATGATTCACTGTCCGTGAGCTACCATTATGAAACGATCATCACATTAGTTAATAGGGTAGTTATTTCATTATTACCTATGCATCTTTTTTGAAATACTTCGTTAGGTTAACTTCGATGTTGACTGTTTGTTATTATCTGCTACTTGGAATCTTGTCGCCCATTATTTAGAATGTTAAAATTATTAACGCTAAGCGAATTCATGTGATAACTAATTTACGTGTACAGAATATAACACAAGAGTATTTATTTATTTCTATATTTATGGCATTAGATTCGCTTTTTATAATTACAATTGTTTAAATAATATTGTGCAAGAAATATTTCATCATTATTATCAGGCTAAAGACGTAAACTACTGAACATAGACCTCCCTCGCCTCCCCTGCCTCCCCCGCCTCACCGCGACCACCTATTGTGACCGATTGCAGGCGGCATCCAACCCAACGTGAACTAGCAAATCTTATTAGACCACCCGTCCATCTTGCAGTTTGCCCTACTACACACGCTACGTGTCCAAGAAGTATTTAATAAACAAATTATATTAACTATTATTTTCACACCAAAGTTCAATAGAATCAATGGCTTATATCGAAAGATCTTTGCTCAGCACCCACAATAAGGAAATGTAACGTAAAAAATAGCCAGTAGGTAATGTTAAGATGTAACTCTGATGTGGTTGGATGGTTGGTTGCAGCTGCTGCTAGTGCTGTCGATGTCGGTGTTGGCGGAGAGCACGCTGCCGCAGCCGCGGGCTCCCAACTTCCAGTACTTCGAGAGGTGAGCCGCCTTCACACTTTACAGATGGAACTCGTAGTACTGTGATATATTGCCGCTACTATTTTATAGGAGTCAATATGTGACTGACACTGACTTTCGTCTGTGATTTAGTAAACGCCTACTTCTGGTGGAAAGTTATTTATTTATTTTAATAATATTATCTCAGGCCATTAACGTCCCATTACTGAGCGAGGGTCTCCGAGCGGACCTAGTTCGGATTTATAGTGTGTGGCGTCCTGCTGCCAGAGTTTGGAAACCGCCTAATAGTCCTTTGACTGGAGAATAACCAACATCTATAGCTCAATATTAAATGTCACATGAAACGGTAAGAAATTCCAGAACTGATCTCTAAAAGATCGTAGTTCTTTATTAGCATATAGTAAGGGTCAATGTCTAAGTAAGTCTCCATTAGTGTTTACTAGACTGATATAGTCCTTATAAAAGAGGAATTTTAATCAGACACTGTGATAAAATCAATGTTATGTTATCATCGGTTTCAGAGTATGATGCTTATACCTGCTTCAAAGTAAGACAAAATAATAATGTTGATTTTCTTAAAGAAACACTTTTTTTTCTACCTGACTTCGCGTAGGTCGTCGGTGCCACAAAATACGATTACTTATGATTCTAGCATCACCAAAGTTGTGCTCTAGACTTACGCTCAGGGCTCAGGATCTGATCACTGGTCTCACCAGATTTGGCTGAATTTCAGTCATACTGCCGTCTGACCTCCGCAACCCAGAGAGTAACTTCATTCCATGGTTAAACTGTCAGGATGTAAGAAGGATCTGACTTTATAATAACTACTTACTGCCACAGATGTTCAGGACTGCCGGGACCAGCGGCTTAACGTGTTTTCTAAGGCATGGAGCAAGCGATAATTACACATATAACTTTGAAAAAACGGGGGGCACCTATGTCTTATCAAGGGTGGCGCCGCTTTTAGAGGGAACATTATTCTATGGTTAAACCAGACACCAGATCCTATAACAGCGTGTATGTTGTCGCGCAGGCCCAACTACCGCTACCCGTACTACGACGAGGGCGGGCGCGGCAAGCTGCTGTACGGGTACGGCGGCGCCGAGCTCTTCCAGTACAAGGCCTTCTCGCCGCTCGAGGGCATCCACTGACCACCACCTCCACCACCTCCACCACCTCCACCACCTCTTGATCAGCGTTTCCTAGCCTTTAGTCGCGGACCTGATTTGGGTCACGGGTAGAATGTAGATGAGTCGCAGAAGGATATGTAGGGTTAAGTACTTTATCCTAAAAGATAATTCAAAGCTCGCGTCCCTAAGCTTCAAATAAGTAAATAATTTGGGTTGACAACTTAAAAGGTTAAAAAACGCTGCATTAGATGTATTAATTTTGACAGCTATAGAATACTGTATTCAATACTCTTAAGTACGAAAAGTCTTTGTTGGAAGATTTTTAGGGCAACATTTTATGAAACGCCTGGGCTTTAAAAAAATATTTGTTTGATGGATCTGGCTAAGTAATACAAAGACTGTTATTAATTGATCTATTCCTTCGATGGCGAATGAATGAATTTGAAACCATAATATTATATGCAGTGCCTGTACATGTTATGTAAATAAATTTATTAATTAAGTAGTTGAGTGTTACTTATTTCAGAACCAACTAATCCAAACTAGTACCTGTTTAGAGAATTTGCATGATAATTCAGGCCAGGAGGACCCGTCAAGCAGCGCCAGGAGGGTCTTAGGCAGCGGGGGCCGAGGGGCCCTTATTATCAAGCCATAGACCCTCCGAGAAGTCGGCCACACACGCTATGGTCGCACAAGGAGGTAGGAGGGGCGCGTCCACTGCGTCTCTCTGAGGAGGTCCTCTCGGTTTTGGTCCGGGGGACGTTGGCCGCGGGCGGGGTGTCAGAGCTGCAACCTAGGTACTGGCCCCCCGCCTCTTTCTCAACAAGCGGCGGGCGTCGTCGGATGATTTTTAGTGGGTATTACTGGCAGCCGCGTCTGCCGGTGGTGAGTCCCACACCCCCTTTCGGCCCCCCTTCGGCCGGGAGGCAGTGCGTAAATGCATTTTGTTACCGACGTTAATCAAAAAAAAAAAAGGTTGCAGTAACCGAAATTATACAAACAGAAAACAGAGCCATGTGCTGGACAGAGACAATTCATATGATTAGCAGCAAAATCTAATGTTATATTGATCTGAGTTAACGAATTGGTGTACGGATATACCGACTTAAGATTTTTTTGTACTTACCAATTTCGTCGAAATAAGAAACTTTTAGTAAAGTATTTGTATATGATGCTGATAAATACATGTATGTATATAGTTCTGGTATACACATACCAGAAATAGGCAGAGATCCCAAAAAAATACTTTTGTAATCACGCAGCTCGACCAGTGCTAAGATGTATTTCTAATCAATACCCAAGCGATATAAGAAACAAAGTATGGGTATGATTAACTAAGTATCTCTCTTCTGTAAAATCATAATATATCGCCATATTAAGTTACTAAATGACATAGAACATAACAGCACAAAGACGTAATAAAGCGCCGCAATCATTAAAACAAAAACCCAGTTTCACGCCCAGTTTAAAAGATCCGGGATTAAAGGAGCTGAAAGACACTATGGCCGGCAGAGGATCGACCAACCATAAGAGGAATTTAGCAGAAACTTTTCAAAAATGGGACAAATACTCCACACTCGATCGCGTAAGCACCTAAGTAGTAGTAGTTCGAAAGGGTAACCGCGGCCCGGGGACATAGCAGGTTCAAGAAGGAAAATGAATGGTTTTATTCCAGTAACAGTCTAACTCACTCTCCCGCTCCACCCATAGCGAAAGACGGTCATTTGATAAAGTAAAAAGTAAAAAAAATATTTATTTTATAAACTATTATACATAGTACTTGAAAAAATCATAATTAAAATATAAAAAAAAATCGAAATATTATTACACTAAATCACGAAGCTTAGATACACTTACATGCAACAAAAAAATTTAAAAATAAAAAATAATTAAGTGTAAGTGAATCTAAGTGCCAGTTCCGAGCCACTGCTCTGTAAGAAGAACTGGCAAGAAACTCACAGGCTATGCTCTTTTAAATATATCCATTGGTTTGGTACTAGAATTACAATCTTCATTTGTCTGTGAAGCTATACAATGCAATATAATATAACATTAACAATATTCATGTTTTAAGTCATTCATATTAGAATAGCCTGTATGAAACGGCAGTTTAATCCCAAGCATTTTTATATGCCATATAGTCTTTAATAGAATAGTATCACTTTGCAGACAGCTTGCGTTTTATTGTTAATTCAAATTTATTTAGGCTCAATTGCTGTATATTGCTTGGGATTTTATTGTAGAATCGCACACATTTACCTTTAAATGATTTGTTTATCTTTTGGAGCCTAGTGGCAGGTACAACTAATTTATGCTTATTCCTTGTGTTTAGGTTATGTTATTATTACAGCTTTTCTTATTAAATTGATCAGTATTCTTATGTACATATCAGGTTTTCATAAATAAATTAAACCGCTACTGTCAAAATACCAATTTCTTTAAACTTTTCCCTTTTCCATGTCCACACGGGAGATTATAAATTGCTCGAATAGCCCTCTTCTGCAGCACAAAGATAGTTTGAATATCTGCGGCACAACCCCACAGAAGAATACCATACGACATAACACTATGAAAATAGCTATGATAAACTAGCCTAGCTGTTACAACGTCTGTTAATTGGCGAATTTTCTTTACCGCGAATGCTGCAGAGCTAAGTCTACTCGACAATTCACCAATATGTGGACCCCACTGTAGCTTAGAGTCTAAAGTAATGCCTAAAAACTTAGTAGTTGATTTTCCATTCGAAAAAAAAGCACCTGAAAGCAGCGAATAGTTCAATAGTGATCGCCATTTGACTTAGGTTACACACCTTGTGTTAGAAATAATTGGTAAGTAAAATACTAATCCGCTGTATAGCATTTTCGATAAACTTAATTTTATACGACCGCTTAAGCTATTATTTGCACTGGTAAGTATGTAGTTAAGGCGAAGTGATTGCTAGAATAATGCAAGTAACTATGTATGTGTGGTGAGATGAGACTCTAGTCATAAAAACACTTAGACAAACTACTGTCGCCTGCAGAATTGGTCATTGTAGTGTATGACATTGGTGTGTTCTTTAGAATGAATTCTCAGGATTTCCGTAACAGCGCAGGCGCAAAGAATCTTTTATGAGCGTTGACGCAAAATGCATCGCGTCGAGTTTAGGTAAATGAGTAACTTGCACCGGCGGCAGCGACATCGACGTGAACGCAAGGTCATACGGCCGATGTATTGCTGTAGTCAAAAAATCATGTTGGGCCCTATCTTGTCTTGTTATATTACAACTTTGTTTAAAGTAGTCAATATTCCAAATATAATATAGTTTGTGATTTTTATGTTACATACATAATTAAAAACACAGCCATCTGGTCTAGTGGTTTTCCCTGATTACATAGGTGGTGAATGTTTATTTTTAATGTTGATATGTTTATATACTCTTCAATTGGTAATAATTTACTGTAATAAATAGTAATTTACATAAAGTAGATACTTTAAGAATTTGCCAAGTAATAATAATAATAGTCATCCATCCCAAATGAGTAAGAAATAGTAACTACATTACTTCAAAGGCCGGGAAAAAGGCAAATGCAGGTCGAGTATGAGGTAGAAAATGTACGAGGCAGGCAATCGCTATTCCGGCAGAAGCTTGAATAGTGCTTTTCTCAAAAAAAATGCAAAGAAAAAAAATCTAATTAGTACTTCTTCTAAAATAAGACGAACTCCAAATCAAAAACGTGTGATATCACAAGGTAAGTAAATAAGTATGTAAAGTAAAGTAAAGAGTTCTTTATTTCATAAACTATTACATAGCAATTGAAAAAGTCAAACCGAAATATAAATTAAAAAAAAATTAAATATTACTACACTGAAATCACGAAGCTTAATACACTTGCAAGCAAAAAAAAAATTAAGAAACAAAACTGACAAGAAACTCACAGGCTTTACTCTTTTAAATTATCAATCAAATATAACAATACAGAACACACATAGTGAATATTGGAAGATACTGAAAGGGTCCCCAGAAGCCGTAACCAATAAAGTAGCACTAAGGGAACCTTCCATCACAGTCAAGTATGTAATGTGAAACTGAGCTGAGCCTGTACAATAAGGGATGGTCACGACAATGATCTGGTTGACTTTGTATTCTACAAGTCGAAAATGTTCTTCTTCTTCTTTTTTAAATTGATGGCACTATAAAGTTAAAAATTTTAAACCCAAGCTTGTTTATCTGACAAGTAATCATTCACAGCATAATACCCCTTTTGAAGAAATTGCTTTTTAACTACAGTTTTAAAATTTGTCAATGGTAGATCAATGATTCCCTGTGGAATATTATTATAAAATCTGATACCATTACCCAAAAATATATTCTTTGTTTTGTGAAGTCGACAATTTGGCAGAGAGTGCTTATTTTTATATCTAGTATTAAAATTATGAGTTTTTGAATTTTCATCAAAGGTTTTAATGTTTTTGCGAACATACATTATATTATCGATCATATACTGTGATGCAACCGTTCATATGATAAATATTTAATACCGCTAATATTTTTAAACATCTCTCTGAGAGAATCTTTGGACTTAAGATTATAGATAGCTCTTATGGCGCGCTTATGTAGTACGAATATATTATGTATGTCCGCAGCAGATCCCCACAATAACATACCATATGACATAACGCTAACGTTTCTTCGTCTAGTGTTAGAAGTCTTATTTTTTTGATGGCATAGCATGCTGAGCTAATCCTTCCGGAAAATCCATTATATAGGGGTTCCTGAAGCCAGCCTACTCACCATTAGTGCTGATGACCATGGCTTGCCCTGTCACCATATTTATAGATGTACAATAGATAACGCAAGGAGCATGATTTGTATTAAAATCAAGCGTGCCGACTATTGAACACCTGGTGTCACGTCACTGCCAATATTGAGTGATGAGAAAACCAAACAGATTCATCAACAAAATGCTGCTAATTAAAAAAAATCAGACCTGAAATCGTTCCTGTTACTGAATTTAAAAAACAAAACAGGCGCGCGGACTGTAAAAAGCGGCGGGCGCTGTACATGCATTTGTGTTATTTAAGTCTGTGGCTGTCACAGTATATATTCTTTCCTGAAAGAGTCGTGCGCATCAGATAGTGAGTAGACAAGTGTATGAGTGTTTTGGGCTTGCTATGATATTTTGACCGTTTAGCGAGAAGCCTTATGTGCCCTTGATGGAAAATCGTATCTAGTTTTGCATTACTATTGTTCAGAGCACCCTTAAACATTTAGTCGCAGCTTGTTTGTCACCTACATATTACTTAAGCTACACATGCAATATGTGGCATTCTACGGGCACCTTACACCACTCATTCCAAGTAGAAGTAGAAATTATATGTTTTCTATGCGTAAATGGTTACTGCCGGACTTGCTTGTTGAACTGTGCCGAACAAGTAATTTTGACCATCAAGGAACTGTTGTTTAGTGGCTCGCATTTTATCCTATTGATTTAGGCAATTAACTAGACTTAAGACTAGATCGTGCATCTATTTCAACAACATTACTCAATATTTATCACACTCATGAATATAACCATTCATATCCACAAACAGCTGCGTTGAGATGATCTAGCTTAGCCTTAACTTTGGTTGAGGTTCAAAGCCTTGAGCAGACGTTAGCACAAACAGTCCGAGCATAAACTTGTTGTTTGCTGAATATCATGTAAATGCGTCAATATTTCCTTGTTATGTCACTCACCATGCGCCTCGAGTTTAATTCACACGTGCCTGTATCACAAAGACGCCAGGCTGTTAACTTTTAAATAGTTAAGATGTTTATAAAGTTAGCGATATTTCTTTCTGCAGCAGTTTGTTGTGACAGTGTTTACGTATACTCCAGTTTCTGGGCCCCCCTGTTCAACCCTAGGATATTGAACTATCGCGTGGAAGCTCCCTTTGATCCGAACGAAGGTATAAGGAACCGGGATGAGTATGTCAAAAACTATGGAGTGAGAGGAGAGAACTTGCTAGCCGACCTCGGGAACGGGAAGGGCCCCCCGAACGTCCCTCTAAAGCAGGTGAGGCCATTAACAAATGTTCAATAACTCTCGACAATTTTCGACAAAGTAACAAGATATTCTTAAAAACTGACTGTAAATTGTTTGTAACGAAAACTGTAAGAATTTAAAGTTGATTCCCTGGTCCACGGCCCGGGCTGCGGTGACCACTTTCCACCAGGTGGGCCCTACCTTGAGGTATAATAAAATCAAACAAAAATATAGAGCATTCAATTATTTTTGTAATCTTTAATAATGAAATTGATCAAGGGCGTTATTATTGTTTTAATTTTTTGCATAGGAAATAGGTGATTATAGTTCTCGAACCCATCTCGAGTAATATATAATATTAGTTATTAAAAGTCGCACTGTAGTTATTCTACAAAATATTTAACTTGATATTTTTATGCGACGACATTGTTAAAGGTTTTATTTCCTATTTCAACGAAGGATGACCATTTTCAGTTTAATTACTAAGGTATTTTCTTTAAAGTACATAACATACCAACATTGTTATGTAAATAAAATACCTTTTGGTATGGAGTCATTTTTCTAAATGATCACTGACATTATTCATTTTTCGTAGTTAGGTACATAATTACTTATTTACACTTCTAACTTGTGACCAAACTGCGAATAAATAAAAACATGCGAAGTTTTCTATAAAATGTTAATGTATAGCTGGAGCTGGCTAAATAAACATTATAGGGCGAATACCGGGGCCAGAGAAACCAAACAATGCTTCTGGAAAAACGTGGCTACCTAAGGATGTGTGGAGAAAATACTTCCTTTGAAAGATTTAAAGTTTAGGAGAGATTATTAAAAATAATTTCAATGTATTCTTTATGTAAAAGTTCCACAATTTTACGCATTCTAGACAATCGAGACGATCAAATGCTGGTGATCTGTCTGTCCATAATTGATACAGTGCCAATTAAAACATTTTAATGGCCTTTGTGTCCATCATCATGCCAAGGATTTTGCCGATGCCGATGTCTCGCGCTGTTTCCTGGCAAACGGTCTCCATGTCAGAACTTTTCTGTCACAACGTCCGGCGGTCGTCAGTTCTGCGTGCTATGTGCCCAGCCCACAATATTTTACATACATACATAAAATCACGCCTGTTTCCCCGAAGGGGTAGGCAGAGGCATATTATACGCCCACACAAATGTGTTGTTTGTCCCATGTAATAAATAGGTGGCGAATGTATTGCCGCTTACCGGGCACTTTTATGTTTGCCAGAGCCTCGTCCGTTAATCGGCAGGAGCACCACTTGCAGGTGAGGTTGGCTTGGGCTTCAAAGATGATGGTAGGATCCCTATACACCTCATATATTGCATACAGCAATAATATTTAAGTAGCACTAGCGATAATTCAGTTATCATTATTTTGGACGTCAGTTGTAACGGCGAATGTGTCGGTAAATAGATCGTGCACGCGCACCATACTCACAAGTCTAGGTAGGATTTGTGAATGTAACAAATATTTTTGACTTTAGACTTTAGTTCAGCGCAAAAGCGCTTCTAAGTATTTAGAAGTAGATATAGTTGACCCGATGTAAGGTAGGTACTCATGGACATTGTCAATATTTTTAGTGCAATAATGTACCTTCATTTGTAACTATTTAAGTAAACAATTTAATTACGTATAATTATAAGTTTAAATTTTTTATCACATTCGCAATATCTTATAATTTTTTATTATACATGCCACGCTCTTTTGCAAATCGTTTTTGATAATATCGTAATAGGCGAAACCGGTCGGGTGGATTGTTAAATTAATTAAATGAGTGGGTACCGATAGTTAAAATGATTGAACCCCATTTTAACACCAATAAAACGTTTCGTTACAAACATCATATAACTCATTTGAGGTGTGCAGAAACCTTGCTAAAACTATTCAACAGAGATATATATTTATAGTATAGTTGTAGAAAAGGGTGTATAAATAAGGATCGTTTCAACATCTTAGGAGTCCAAGCCACCCTCACCTGCCGTTCAACCGACGAGGCTCTGGCAAAACATAAGTTCCTAGTAAGCGGCAATAGGCTCGCCACCTATTATTTGGGACTAACTATAACATTGGCGACATGTGGGCTTATAATATGCCTCTGCCCTCGGGGAAACGGGCGTGATTGCATTGTATATATGAAAATAAATAAATATTTCTGACACTTACACCAATTATTTAGTTCCAAGATAAGTATCATTAAGAACTATAAATATACATAGAAACCCAGACCAGAACAAATATTCATATTTATAGACACAAATCTTTGTCCTGTGTGGGAATCGAACCCACGACCTCAGGAATGGAATGCGGGTATACTCGCCACCACGCCATATCGTATATATGTAAGAAAGTTTAACTTTGGCACAGAGATCTTTAGGTGAAATGTGTCGTGGAGTGGTGAGAGACTAAACGAGGTCCCATTCGCTGAGTCGTCCTCTATGACTTCTGAATATATGGTAGCATTAGACGCTAGACAGATGGCGCTAAGTGAGATGGTTTAAGTTACTATTAGTTAATTATCTAAGTTATGTTGACTTGACATACCTTTTTTGTCCCGAAACTTATAGGGACTTATACAACTGCATTTATGCGATAAAGACCGAACCTTCCTGTTTATTCGTGGTGTGGGTCGCTGTCACGAAAAAGCTATATTTTAAAAAAAGCAGGTAGGTACATTAGACTTTAATAATAATGTAGGATTTTCTGGCGGGAAAGTGAAGAGTCCTGTGTGTGGTTTTGTTTTATTTTCTAAAAATTGTGATATTTCGAACATTAATGTGTAATAACTGTGGATTATTAACCATCAAGTGTTTGTGAATTTACATGAGTGTTGGTAAATGAAACAAAACCGTGCAACATCACTTTTCAAATTCTCTCAAGAAGTTCATGTAAGATCTCAGTATAGTCCCACATCTTTACTGAGGACTGAAGGGAATTAGGGGGAGGGCATTTACCATTTTTATCACCACTCATTCTCATTATGTTATATTAATATATCTCTAACTTGACACTGGCTAAATGTTCAAACCACACAAAGCCATTTTTAAAGAAAATTGTATGTTTATGTGTTCCAGAATGCCGAAGCTGTGAAGTTTCAATATACGTACCCTGGAGCCGACCCAGCCGACACGCGATATGATTATTAAATTACAAGACATATAAATTAACTAAGATCATGTTTTTCAAAATAACTTATAACTATATGAGATAAATGTTCTGAAGTCAATGCAATTATTTAGACAACCCGTAGTATACTATGTTCTGGTAGTATTTGATATGACCTATGTCAGTTTTGAAGACATTGCATTAAACGCATAACACAGTGCTAGTTCAGGGTGTAGGCCTAACCATTCAGTTTCTGTTAAGTAGATAAACTAGGGGGAGACAACGAGCAGCTCAAGATTTATACTGTGTGTAATGATCAGAGGTCGGAATTAGGTAGAGTTATTCATGTACTTACACTGATTTCACACAGCGAAAGAATATAGTGGATATGCCTCAAATCCCGGGATTAATTTTAAAGAATAGAAAAAATCCCGTTACTTTTTAATAAAAAGTTATTTACTTTTACTTTTTTAATTTAGACTACTGCACGCGCGACGTTGGATGACCGAAATTGTTGGCCACACGGGATTGTCCATTTGAAATCCCGGGAAGGTCCACATTAATATCAACATTTCGATGCAAGTACATGAATAACTCTACCTAATTCCGACCTCTGGTAATGATATAAGTGCTCTCACTAATCAAATTTATTTATTTATTATGGACAACCAGTAGCTGTGACATTATTTTCTTATGTCTAAGTAAATATTTATTATAACAAGCTAAATGTACTACATTTGAAGGTGTCACAACATGCATATAAATACTCTAACAGGCTTATTATCAAAGTAAACTATAAGAAATAAAAATAAGATATGGGATGAGAACGAATTAAAATTAAGATTGGTTTAAACAATAAAATACAACAAAATTACAAGAAATTAGTATTTATTTCTTGTAATTTGGTTGTATCTCTATCTCTCAACAACCCCAAGTTTCCAATTATATTTGTTTTAATCTATGTTACATATAAATAAGCACATTTTATTTTCATCCCCTGTTTTATTGTCTTTAAACAAAGGGTAAAGCATATAAGATGTAGCTTGAGAGACCCTGTGCTAGTACTTAAAATTATTTAGTGTATGTATTTTTGGTGCTAGTATCACATTCAAAACGCAAATAGACAAGCATTTAATTAAAGTAAATTTGAATTTAGAATTCCTAGCCATATGCCGAATTATTGAGATCAAAGTGGCCAGTTTGATAAAACACCAAAAGGCTTAATGACACTTTATGTACTTTTTGAATAGCTAAAAAAATATGATTTTAGATAAAATAAAAGCTATAGATTGTAGTGCAAGAGTTTAAAAGAAAGTGGAATGTTTAATAATGCTTGTATAGACCAAGCTGGAAATAGTTATATTCATATCAATATGGGAATAGTTATCAATAAACAACAGCGGTCCAGTGTGGATGAGACAATATATGATTAATAAAATAATGTTTAATAAGAGTAAACACATAGTTTTATAAGCCAGTTATGTACTTTACCTATTTTAATCTCTTTAATATTCTTTCAAATTTATGATTAGAATATTATTTACTATACTAAATTATATCAAAACTATTATGTGTAATAAAAGTCATTACTATGTATTTGAAACTTATTTTATTATACCTTACAAAGTAACTTACCTACTAACAAACCCACTATACTAAATCATATCCGCCGCTTTTGGGTGCTGATGTAAAGGACATTGTTGCCTCTAATGAACGCATCTCCGTATTTGTTCTTCAGCTGCCCATTAACATACTCTTCTGTCTGTTCCAGAGCGATGTTCATGTAACCGTCCAAGCAGGCTAGGACACCTGGAATCATAATTGTTATAATAAATGTAGTGAAAGTGTACTCACAAAATATATATGTTATGAGCAGACAGTATGATAGTATTAAGCATTTTATGACAAAAACAATGCAGTACATAAGGTCAGAGTCAGATAGCGAAAATGAAATAGATTTCATAAATTTTGCCTTCGATATAACCTATAAGTTTGTTTTTATGTTCAAGTTTGGTTATATAAATGAACTATAAGTAATTAATTTAGTAGACTCTATTAAAGAGATCTATTATGCATGACAAATAGTATAATATTGAACTACTTACCTCGGTAATCGACACCGCTATTTAGTTTGACCACGACCGGTCGACCGTGTATCTGTTGGATGAAAGACGACAGTGCTTCTTTTCGACTCATTTTTTTGTTTAGTACAGTAAAATTGTTGTTGTTAAATGTTTGATGCAACGAACTTGCAGTTCGACTTTGTTAGAAATATTGAATTTATATAAACGAAGGTAAAATAACTAAACTTGTAAAACTAGCCGGTCACTGTCAGTCGCCATTTTTTTTCTTTTACATAATGGCTTCGTGCGTTTGGCACATTTAGCTAGTATCAAGTACAAGATACGTTAATAATATTAAATTCATAGTAAATGAGAATGAGTGGTGATAAAGTTGAAAAATATTAAATAAGATGCCCTCCCCTTGAGTCCTCAGTAAAGATGTGGGTCTATACTGAGACCTCACATGGACTTTTTGTGAGAATTTGAAAAGTGATGATGCACTGTTATGTTTAATTTACCAACGCTCATGTATGTTTACAAACACTTAACAGTAAATAATTCACCGTTATTACACATTAATGTTCGACATATCACAAATTTTATAAAATAATACAAAACTGCAGACATGACGCTTCACTTTCCCGCCAAGAAGTCTCATCAGTCGCCATACATTTTGTTGTCCTTGCTTTTGAAGACAAAAATACGCTTTTAAGCATCCTCAAGATCAAAGTGGTAATATGAAGAGTCAATCAAACATTAAAATTCTCGCTCTAACCATTCTATATTTTTTGCTTTTGCAAGTGTAAAAGGGCAAATTAAAATTATGCAATTATTTTAAGGTATTTTATTTTTCCTTACAACAGATACACACTCCTTTAGCAACCAATATCTAAATCTTATAATCTAAGTTTCATAAAACCTATGACTACGTCCGTTCCTTTGGATCTAAAGATGTCCAAATGAAGCCAGTGTAGTTGTTGATTTCTCGGTCCACGAGGGGGTATGGGCTGCTGTTACTCTTGTAGTAGTCAGACGGAGCGTGCATCACAAACTCCATCACATCAAGCTTGCGGGCTAGTTCTTCTTCAGGGCCTGCAATCATAAAACACTCCTCACAGTTATGCAAAACGGACATTATATGGAGATAGGACTTGTTAATACGAGTAGTATGCGGTCTTCTTTTTCAGCTTATTTCTGTCCACCGTTCACAAATGATTCCACTCTGTCTGGTTGTAGTGCACCTGATTCAGGAACTACCCACACAGTTTCTGATAACATCATACCTGTGTCTTCCAGCATGGGGCTACTAGTTTAGGATTTAGTAGCAGCATCTGCAGAGTAACTAAATTTATTTTTAGGGCATATTTATCACAAGTTCTGTGATGACACTACAGGCGCAATTGAAAGTATGTAAACTGATTCTCGAAATTAAAACACATCCCTGCAATACAGCATCCACCCAGGCAACATAAATACATTCAGGCTGAATTCTCACATAATTGGCACTTAAAATCATTAAATTTGTTTCTTTGCATGGTGTTCATATAGAAACAGAAAAACTATGCTGATACAGCAGCACTGGTATTCATGCAGCACCCATATGCTTAGAAGTTAACTTTTTTTGATGTTAGAGTTAATTCATTTAAAGTTTGAAGGGATATACCAATAATGTAAGTAGCTGGGTCAAAACCCTTAGCAGGAGGAGGGCTGGCAGTGGTGGGCAGCAACCAGGTTATGACTGCACTCTTCTCACAGTACTGGTCGGTCATGAACCCCCGGATTTGGGCGTAATAGATGCCTCCGTCAATGTCTATCATGGACACTATGTCGCCTACTTGCATGTACATTCCCTGTAAGACAAAGACAGACAGAAAGTCAGTATTTGTGTTACAAATTTCAAAGTTTTTATGATTGTTACTCAATTACACGCAAGAGAACATAGAAAATGTGTTACAATCACACCTTTTTCTTTTTTTATGAAAACTATATCCCATCGGAATAAAATTACCTTGTGAAAAACAGAATCACTGGTGACGACAGTGGCGGTGGCAGTAGGCGCTTTGACCGGCTGCCTTTTGAAGATGCTTCTGCGGCCCCTGCCGCGGGGCGCCGCTAGTTTAGGGGGCCCTGACACCGGCGTCTTCGGCTTATAACGCGTTGCGCGCGTGCTTTTTCTAGTACCTTTACCCGTAGCTTTAGCCGGTGTCGATTCTTCGGCCTTCCCATTTTTGCTATCTGTATCATCCTTATCATTTTTATCGTCAACCTCTGTCTTTACTGCAGATTCTACTTTCGCGTCTTTATTGGATGCGCTGTTGGCGAGGTGACACTCGTTGCATATTTGCCCATTTTCAGCGCTTCGCCAAAGCAACGAGTCGTTTGAGTTGCATTGAACGCACGTTGGTTTTGGCATTTTAATAAGCTGTTAACACTTATTTTGAACAAAAAGCTGAATCATGAAGTATTCTTATGCGACTAAAAATCTGAATTTTAATAATAAACAAATAGAAAATTCAGTGAAAAGTGAACTATGTAATAGGTTTAGATTTTTTATTTATTTACAAACAACTGTCACACTACGGTGACAGCAGCGCGTCCAGTCCAGTAGAATAAATATTACAAGGTTGGATTCCAACTTTTTACCTTTATCCAAAATTATACTGGCCTAAGTTACTTACTGGCCGAATTGAATGAATTTTTATATGCGTTTGGTTGGCACCCTGGATCATTCAGACTCACAAATCACGGGATCTAAGTTATTTATCTATACTGCAACTAAACGGCTGGATTGACTTGAATGAATTTTCGTGTATACATTCAATCATGCAGGACAACGCTTAGAACATTAAACCAACCGGAGACGCCATTGTCAGGCATTCCCCCCTACCAAACGTACAAGACCGCACATCATATCGGTTATATAAAACTAATTGCTGCGTGTTTTATGTCATACATAAACTGACAGCCGCGCGGAATGATCGTGAGCTGAAAATTCCGAATTGCTTTGTTTTTAAATGTTAAAAGAACCTTTAGTTTACAGAAGGATTTTTTCTATTTTTAAGTATTATTTTGATTCACTCAATCGTATCTATGTAGGGTAATTTTTAAAATTGTATTTTATAAAGTACTAGCGGTCGCCCGCGGCTCCGCCCACGTGGACGTCGGTTACCGCTGCAAAATGCCTACCCAGAAAAGACATGGTCAGCAAAATGATTCCCAGGTCAATTCACAGACACCGACACTAACATCGACGACGCAGTCATTATCCGCATAGCTGCATAGATTGTCTTTAAGTAAATGTCAAAGTTGTTAATGATGAAAATATTTACATGTAATTAATATAAAGTTTTCACTCCTACCGGCAATCCCGGAGTGCAACCCGTTGTTTTGGGATAGACAATTAAAGCGAATATATAAACAACATTTGACCTTTAATTATTTTCAGGTAACAAAATAAACTGATGGTCGGGAGTCCCGTGCAGGGCCCGTGATAGGCGCCGTGCAGCAGACATCGTAATAACTTAATTTCGACATAACTTCAAAATCAAACGTTCAATTTTGATTATTCCAAGACCAAATACTATCTACATAAACTGCACTTATTGATGAAATAATTCATTTAGATAAGGATTAATAGCAAAAATAAAATAAATGCGTTTAAATGTAGTCCAAAAAAAATTCAAGATTTATAAATAAAAAAATTGTTGTTGTGCCTCACCGGACATAGATAGAATCTTTCCTCTTTATAATATTAGTGTAGATGACAAGTACTTAATCAAACTTCTATTTCATGTTGGTTTTTTTGTTTATTATTAAAAAAATATATTTATGTACTATTTTTTGATGGCTTCGTACCATTAGCATATTTAGCCAGTGTCAAGTAAAATATACGAGTCCCGATGCAAAGAAGTTCGTCTAGTATGAAAAATAAGATAATATGAATTAATGTGAAGTGTTTTAGGTAAAGTAATTATGAAAGTTAAGTAGAAAGTAAACCACTTGAGTAAGATTTCAAAGTATCTTTAAAAACATTCAAGACCTTACGTAACATACATTAAGAAAATATTCTGAAACACATGTCGCAAAAGTGTTCGTCTACCATTAGCTCTCAAGCAAAATAATTCGTCTACGCCTTTGCTTTCAATTACAGCTTTAATGCGAAGAGGCATGGTCGCAACCAACGCTGCACACTCGTCGGTCGTAATTGACTCCCACACTGCCAAGAGTTTAGCCTTCAAGTCGCTCTTTGATCTTGATGGATTTTTGCGAAGGATGTTTTTCATTTTCCACCACAGGGTCTCAATTGGCGATAAGTCCAGGCTGTTAGATGGCCATTCGATGAATGGTAAGTTTTTTGACAGCAGCCATGTCTCAGTCTGTCAAGGACTTAGTTGTCGTCCTTGCAGTATGGCAGGAAACACCGTCTTGTTAAAAAAGGAGGGCAGTAGACTTTCTTCCGAAATAGTTTAATATCGTGTTGTATTGATGGAACCATCCACAAACTGGATTCCACCAACACCTTGTGCAGACATGCAGCCCCATATCATAAGAGACTCTGGAAACTTAAGTTTTCGTTTAATGCAACCAGTACCGCAAACGCTTCATGTTTATTTCGAACAATTTTTTCTATCATCGCCCACGGTGGTTCAAATTTGGACACGTTACTCCATATACTACGCCACTGATCAGAAGTCCAATTTAAGTGATCATGCGCAAACTTTAATCTCTTTTTTTTGCTGTGTAAAATCCGTAGCCCATTCTTTTCAACACTCTTTTGCAGGTATCAACTGAGACATATTTGTTATGTCATGTCTCTCCATTGCACCGTGAGTTCTCCAGCTCGAGCATGATGACGTTTTTGATAATTTTCTTATAGATTCTATTTTCTGCTTCACTGGTGATACGGGGTCGGCCAGTTTCCTTCAAGCAAGAAGTTTTCCATGCTTTTTATAGTGCTGAATGATAGATTGCACTGTAGATCTGGGCAGTGTCAAGTCTTTTGAGATTTGGTAACTTGGCAAATCGCCTCAACCCCACAAACTATTCGCTTTCGAAGTTCTTTACCCACTGGTTTGCCACGACCTATTTTGTGTTGGATTTTTCGAATTTATGCTATCCCACTTGTCAAAATGACTCAGAATTACTTTTCCATTCATAAATTTTGAAAAATAAATTTAAGGAAGGGAAGAAAAGTATTTAACTCAATGATAGACGAACTCTTTTGCATCGATTAACAACTAGCTGAACTATTTTGCTTACCATTTGCTCGAATTAAAAGCAGAATATCTCCTTATTAAAAATGCTGAAATAGTTTATTGCTTCAACATTAAAAAGTGCACAAGTAACCGACCATGAGATGGTAGAATATTTTTTTCTGGTTACGTAAGTAGACAAAACTAAGTTTGAAAAAATCTTTCTTCACGTTTTTCGTAATAGACGAACTATTATGCATCAGGGCTCGTATAATACTAATATCATAGGAAATGAAAATGAGTGGTGATAAAGATGATAAATGCTAAATGAGATGCCCTCCCCCTAAAACTGAGATCTCACATGGACTTCTTGAAAGAATTTTAAAAGTAATGTTGCACTGTTTCTCTTGTTATAATGTTTCATTTACCTGAACGTATATGAGCGTTCACAAACACTCAACGGTTGATATTCCACCGTTATTACACATTAACGTTCGAAATATCACAAATTTTACAAAATAAAACCGAAATTGCAGACATGACGTTCCACTTTCCCGCTAAGAAGTTCCCTTTTGTCAATTATCACATACATTCTTGTAGGGAGTGGATTGTACTCCCTAACAAAGGTTTATATTTCATATGCTTTTGTCTGTGTAATAGTACATTCACTTACGCTCCTATGTTTTCTAAAATTCTTCGTTCTTCCTGATTTATCAAAGACTTCTCTCAAATCAATTAAGAGTCCAGTTAAATCATTCTTTTTGAAATATCGATTTTGTGCTTACAATCTCTTGATCTTTTTACCAGTGGCTATTTTAAGTTTATATTCTTAGTATATTCCAGTTTTTATTTTAAGGTTTCTCTTCCTAGGAGTGTCAGAAATATTGGACTATTCAAAGAAGTGAATGGTGTTTCGAATTTGAAAAAAGGATTTTAGTTTTAGTTTGTTTCTAAAATCATTTCCAAGACCGTAACATATGCCAAACTTAATTTGGTATATTTAAAAAAAAAGACAATAAAAAAGATGATTTAAATTAGAATGTAATTATTACCTTTGGTGGAAAGCGGCTAGCAGTTACTTCGCAAAAATTGATTAAGACATTTTTTACATAAAATAATAATTTCTTTCCTCTTTTTTCGGATAGAAAATCTTTAAATTACTATTTCCCGCTATAGGTGGAGCGGAAGGGTGTGTCAGACTTTTACTGAATAACAACCATCCATATGGACTTCTTGGCGAGAAAGGGAAGCGTCATGTCTGCAGTTTTGTTTTATTTTCTAAAATTTGTGATATTTCTAACATTAATGTGTAATAACGGTGGATTATTGACCGTTAAGTGTTTGTGAATATACATAAGTGTTGGTAAATCAAACAAAGCAGTGCAACATCACTTTTCATATTCTCTCAAGGAGTCCATGTGAGATCTCAGTATAGTCCCATATCTTTACTGAGGACTCAAGGGGCTTAGGGGAGGGTATCTCATTTACCATTTATCATCTTTATCATGTCTCATTCTCATTTACTATGAATGAATTATATATTATTAATATATCACTTACTTGACACTGGCTAGATGTGCTAGACGCACGAAGCCATTATTTAAAAGAAAAGAAAAAAAAACCATCCATATTTTTTCTTGAGTTTGATCTGTCCCGGTAGTCTTGGACGCTCCCCAGGGTCTCAGTGTTTGCTAACATCTTAAATTATTTGGAAAATATGAACCCCTTTCATAAAAGTTTTGTTTTTTATTTCCAAAACTTTTTATTCTACAAAGCTCGACCACTGCAGAGTGAAACAAGATACAGTGATGGTACAAATGCTGCATCCAAAATGTTTGATGTATGTCTCTTCTGACGTGCCCGTGTCTCCCGTGATGCATGGCGCTCGTAAATAGTGCAGGCGACACACGGCCGACAGAAGCTTCCAGAAAATTGATTTATTCACAGAACACGGAATGACTTATCTCTGTTCAGGGATTTATTGCTGGTTTTATATCACTACCGCTTCATAGATAATTCTATTTTCCGATTAGCACTTTTCGATATTGAGTAAGTTATGAGAAGAGACTGTCGCGACTCCTTCACCTACAAGTTCTCTGTTTTTTCTTCCTTATAACATCGGCTGCCGTACCGACAAAATTTATCTTGCAATGCTTTCATTAAGACCGATAAACAGTTTACAATCAGCCATTAATTCGCTGCCATAGTTAAAATTGTAACCATCGTGCATGACGTAGCCTCAGACGTCTATACGCCTATGTTAGGCCTACATAGTATTCCATAATCGGAATCGCCAGACATCCACGCCTACCACCTATCTAGGTGATGTGCTGGTGCTTCGGGGGAGCTACCAGAGCTTGGATCAAGGCTCAATTGCTGCGAATTTACTAGTGAGTTGAGATCTCCACATTTATTTTAAAGCAAATTTGTAGACAGAAAAACGGATCAATTTTATAAATCAAGCTTACCTTCAAAATGCAGGACAAGTTTAACTGTGAGTCTGTGACCCGCATAAAAGACTGAAAAGATATAGCTTATATCCAATGTGTAGTAAGACCTTGATGAAAACTAACGGCATTCTACACGTCATAACAAGAGACATTACCTAAATATCGTTGAATTTTTTTATCATTTTTGGTTTTAAAAAACTGAAAGCAATAGACCGCGTTCCTGCGAGGCCCAAGCGTGCTCACGCTTTTATAACAAAAGCCTTCAAGAATAAGGCTTTAAATTTTTCTCAATTATAAATCTACAAATAAAGATTTTTTATTGACTTATTAATGCTTTTGATTTTCCAGGTATATCCTTAAAAATTCATTTTTTTTATTATCTTTTATAATAAAATATACCTACTTAAGTTTGTGCGGATATGATAAGGCCTTCTTTCAGATCATTAAAAGTTTTGGACGCAGAAGGCTCAGATCAAAACGGGCTCCGCCGTGGAAAACCTTTCAAACATTTAACTTTTAACGAGTTTCTTACACTTTATCTTGACGCTATATGTTGAAACCTATATTTTTTTGTTCGTAGACTATACGCAAACATTTAAAAAAAATGTGTATGATCAATGATCTGATCAAAGCAGCGGGGAGCCGGTGTATGCAGGCGAATCAGGATCGTTCAATCTAGAAATCTATTGGGGAGGCCTATGTTCGGCACTCAAGCTTGTGACCCACGTGATGAAAAGTGGTCACCATAGCCTGGCCTTGGACGCTTCACTATCACTTGACGCATATAACAGCTCTATTGAGCCTATAAAAGCTTTCGTTTTAATGCGACAAGTTATAATAACTACTTCCTGACAAATGTTAAGCAGTCAATGCAGTCTGAAAAAAATTATTGGGTCGACGTACTACAGAAGTTAACAGAACCTATCATTTATTTAATAACATCACAGGCCACAGCACAGAAGCCAGGACAAATAAAACAGCAGCTATTTTTATACAACAATGATTTTATTTAAGAAATCGCACAAGTGTTAAGAAAGTGAATAAGTTAATTAACTTAAAAGGAATGTCGTGACGTGAGTGTACTTAGTACTAAGCATGGCTTAAAGCTAAGTCTGACCGAAATGTACATAAATTCGTCAATTTCCACCTGGATTATTTATTTAACTAATTACAATACTTTTTATTATATGTTATGCAAATATGTTCGTAACTGTCATGCGATATTAGCACAGGATTCATAATTATAGGGTATCGTTTTTATGCTTAGATTATTTGATGCTTAGTTTTTCAACTTAGATCTTAAAATATTATATAAATATGAATGTTACGTAAATTTTTGAGGATATGTTATAATACTATTACGATTTATAAGTATTTAATTTAATAATAAGTTATAATAAGTTTATTTAGTTATAATTATGTACTTGCTGTGCCCTTGCAGGGTCATGTTTGTTACCTTCTATATCTGTTAACATCTGTATATGTACAACATTAATGCATTAGAGAACTTTGAACTTTGCGTTTTGCTGCCTTCGACAATGTCGACAACATACATAGATAGTTTTTATGAGACGGGTTCCACTTAAAGTGGTACAAGTAGGAGGGTGACAAAAAAGCTTTGCCTTACCTTAAAAATAACAACAATCCTACTAAATTGCACTATTATTCGACCCGGTGTGCGGAGATAGATAGGCTGTGATAAAGATGATGATCTAATATGGAACCTTGAGATAATGACACAAATTTTCTTAAATTTATAAAATACCGTCCACAGTTATAGATAAATCAATAAGTGGTTTCATTCTCAATCACTACAAAGCCTTATCTTTAGGCTTCAGGTGAATAATGCAACAATAAGCAGTTATTTTGGTACATTGTTATACTAATACATAATTTATAATTTCGGTCAGAAACTATCAACAATTCATATTACCAGCTAATGTCATAGATCTTGAGTATTTATAAATGAATTTATTTAAATAAATAACAATGTTTTGTGTTATGAAATGGCAAGAAATATCTAAATATATATAATATCTAAATATAAATATACAAATGGATATTATTGTTAACATACTACTACAAATTATTTATTTACAATTTAAGTTAAGTACGGTTTAAAAATGTATGCAGTTTAATTTCAAACTTTAAACAATAAATATTTTTAAGTACAGAACAAAATTGTTAAGTTGGTAGCATAATTTCTAAGAACTTTGTGAAAGAGTACTTTTTCTTATAATTCCATATAATGACAAATGTTTAAAAAAATACAATGATTTATTAGAATTACGTTCTCATTGCTTTGTAACAAAAGAAATCCATAAATTGAAAAAGAATTATAATGTATAGGATTCCTACTAAGATCCGAGAATCCTAAGCCAACCTCACCTGCAAGTGGTGCAGCTGCTGAACAATGAACGAGGCTCTGGCGAATATATAAGTTCCCGGTAGGCGGCAATAGGCTCGCCACCTATTACGTAGGACCAACAATATAATTGGCGAAGTGTGGGTGTATAATACGCCTTCGATTCTAGACTGGACTACTGAAAGGAGGATGCAGCGATGTGTGAGTCGCGAGGGAGGTGCGTGGGCGATGTTACGCCTCCTCTACACTACTCGCGAAGTTCCTCGGCGAAGGCACTGATCAGTTACACACATACAGCTAGGGGTATGCAACTCTGTCTCGTATAAAGTCTACGTTTAAGTAGTGGCGGGTGCCGTGAGTAGTCCGGCACACAACTCTGTCTAGTATACAGTGTATGGTCGAGCGATGCCGAGTGGTCAGTTACGGACGTGCACCTCTGTTTTGGAGACGCAGTTGTGTCAAAGTATATGCAACTCTGCCTCGAATAGAGTCTATATTGATTGCTGCTTGCCGCAAGTGCTGTGGCTCGTATCAGGTCTATGTTAAGTAATGTCTGTTGCGAGGGGAATATACAAATGGACCTCGTAAATATCAGTTACGCAACTCGGTCGTATAAAGTCTACGTGTAGTCCTTGGGTGCCGCGAGAGGTCAGCTCCGCACCTCTGCCTGGTATGAAGTGCGCGTTGAGTGGGGCCTGCCGCCGTCAGTTGCAGACGTGCACCTCGGTGCGGGAGACGCAGGTGTGGCAGGAGACGCTGCAGCACCAGTGGAAGCGGCAGCGGCACTTGGCGGCGCGCGTCAGCTGCACCGTGCTGTAGCCGCGCCCGCAGCACAGCGACTCGCACCCGTCCTCACCTGCACACGCAACAATACTGCTATCACTTTCTCAGATCCCCCCACCAGGGGAACGACCCGCTCGCTGGCGTTCACGGGGCCTCAGCCAATGCTGTCTCACCCTGTGGGCATGACCGCGCCGAGGGTCGTTGACCTGGTGGGGTGACGATATCCAACATGTCACATTAAAATAACCAGCAAATCCATAAAAAGATCCCCAATTTACTCCTCCCTCTCCCTTACGGGCACGTAAGGAAGAAGACGGAAGGAGTCCAAAAGACCCTGCTGGTATCACCAGCAGCGTTGAAAGCCCGGGCAAGGAGCTTATGCTCGAGGCCCGACACCACGAAGGAAAAAGTTTCTCAGACTAGGCTACTCCTATAAAAGTCACGTGTGGGAGCCTCGGGACGAGCTAACAGCGAGGAATTAGCAAGATTTTACTTCTTGCCATATTTACATTCACCGATGCAAGTTAAGTTGTGAAGTCATTTAAACC
Source organism: Musotima nitidalis (assembly GCA_949126915.1). Taxonomy (NCBI): domain Eukaryota; kingdom Metazoa; phylum Arthropoda; class Insecta; order Lepidoptera; family Crambidae; genus Musotima; species Musotima nitidalis. The sequence goes on along the minus strand of OX421437.1, from coordinate 14,094,870 downwards.
AATAATGTAACACTAAGAAAATAATACGATATTCTGCCTTACTTCAAAACCCAGGACGAAAGTGAAGGCCCGTGCTCAGCAGTACGACTGTATTGAGCTGAATGCATTTACAATTTCTTACTTTTTTGCTAGGTAAAAAGTTACACAAAGTATTACACAGTTAAAGAATTATCATCCTTTTGCTCTGCATCCAGTTTACCTGCAGTCGACGCAGAAAATATTTTCCTTTCATTCATATCGGAAAAAGTTACCGAGTTAAGAAGTAACACACAAATTATGTCTCATGTAATATGCCTACAGTGTTTTAGCAGCAACTGGACGAAATGCGGCTGAGCTCAGTACTGAAACGTTATTGACTGAGATAAAATAATTGTATATTCATTTCGAAAATTATTCTGGATCTTAGCTTTTTAACGTCCTACCAATGAATAGGGACCATCCCTCAGAAAGAAATTCAGGTCTTACTCCACCAAGAGGTGCCAGAGCGGCGGAGTGGCAGTGATGTGTAGCGTTCTCCTGATAGCAAATTTTCAAGTCATCTCATAATAGCTTAACGATTAATAGTGATTACTGGGACGAGTTATTTACGTACGCTCGATATTAACTGCCACACAAACGGTCACCCTATAAACTTGCTGTGGAGCTGCACTGTGGTGATCCTTTCCGGTCACCGAAGTAAAGTTCAATATTTCTATGGGTTTTACGCTATCACGTACCTATTGCATTGCTGTGCGAGTTTCCTCTACTCAAGCAGTGAGTCATAAGTTCATAAATATGACAGCTTTACTTATTGTTTTAATAGTGTATGTACCCTTATAGAAATATATGAAACAAATAATTACTGCAAAAAAGTTCCATGGTGTTGCTTTTTTCCAAAAAAAATCTTCCAGTAGACTAAAACTAAGCTTTATTGAGTCAAACTTGAGCAAAAGAAATTGATATTGAGTATGAAGTGTCAGGTGATACCCGTGGAGGTCCTGTTGCAGTGCCGGCCGTGGGTCCCGAGCGCGGCCGCGGCGGGGTCCGGCTCGCAGTACGGCGGGGACGCGCTCAGGTACACCAGCTCGGAGCGGCGCGCCGCCCGGCCCCAGCCGCCCGCGCGGGACCTGCTTCATACCGCGTGGTTATTTACATTAAGGTACATGAAAGAAAACATAATCTAGCTCTTAACATTAAAGACATTCTTTAAATATGAGGTAAGGTCTCCAAACATGAGGAAAGGTCCTTTTCAAAAGGAAAGAAGGAAAGTTTTCAAATCCGATGGAAGATCTCCAAACATTTCACACATCACACATGAGGAAAGATCTTCAGACATGTCCCTAAAAATATAAGGGAAGTTCTTCAAACAAGAGAAAAGATGCTAAGACATTGGGAAGACCCCAAACATGAGAAAAGATCCGCAAAGATGACTGAAAGTGCACCTCTAGTACGAGTATTACCCATAATATTGTTCGTAAGTAATGCACACGTCTCGGAGTAATTAGTTTTTATCATCTGTCCACCCAAATAGGATATGCCTTTTAGGTGTGAAATTATGTATGTATGTTTAAAATATTCACGACAGTTTTTATTCATGTAACGTTTTATTGAGCATAGATTTATATACACTATAACAATATAACACACAAATGCATATGTACGGTGGTCCGCTTGCGGTTGTAAACCGCCGCTCGCCACTCGTACAGTAAGAGGGAGGAGGGATTAGATGCTGTACCAGGGGGTACCCTGGCCACCAGCAGGGAGGAAGGAGTGCTGTACCAGGGGGTACCCTGGCCACCAGCGGAGAGGAAGGAGTGCTGTACCAGGGGGTAGCCCTGACCACCAGCGGAGGGGAAAGGACTGCTGTACCAGGGGGTAGCCCTGATCACCAGCAGGAAGGAAAGGGAATGCTGTACCAGGGGGTGCCCTGGCCACCAGCAGGAAGGGAAGGAACTGTACCGGGGTGTAGCCCCGGCCGACAGTAGGAGGTGTAGAGAGAGGAATGAGACCCAACACGGACGGTTGAAATCTGATTTATTGCTTATAATTGTATGGTTTATATATTAATTACATGTTGTGTACACATATAAAGATATAAAGATGTGCAACGTCTGTGTAAAGTGCCGACGCTGCACGTGGATGTTGCAACTGGGCCGACTCGCCGCTGACCACGCTGACGCCAAGTCCAATGTACAGGATGTAGACTTGTACAGCATATGATACGCGTGTCCAAATCTCGACCAATTGTCGGGGTTGGCCGCCGCTACTTCCAGTGATGATCTATGCGATGATGATGTTTGTGCTGATGTAAATAGATTTCACAGTAAACCAACCTCCTAAGTAAGAGTTGCGGCTGCCGCACGACAGTGGGTGGATGCGTGTAGGGCGCCTCCCGCAGGTCGCCGGCGGGCCCGCGCGGCGCCACGAGCCGGGCGCGGCCGTAGCGCTCCCGCAGCGCCGCGCCCACGGCCCCGAAGGCCGGCAGCGCGCGCCAGCACGTCCGCACCGCGCACGAACCAGACACGCCGTGGCACTTGCATTCGCGACGCACCATGTCCTTCACCAACTGGGGAAATCAACATATAATTATTTACATTGGGGTATGATGATGACGACGATTATGTCTTTCACCAATATCCCCAACATCAGCAAACAACTTGTACTTGTGAAAATATTGGGAATCTCGCGCAGACCAGTTTCGCGTGTCATTTACCAACTGGAGAAAGCAAATAATAATAATTGTGAAAAAAAACATTAAAGAATTCACAGCGGCCCATGTCCTATACCAACTGAATGTTTTCAAGATCAAGAATATCAAGAAGATCAAGAAGAATTAAGGAAAAGCGACGGACATATCATCAGCAGACAACATACACGCCTGATACCACGAAAACATAGACATTGGCGTATTATATGCTCACATTTCGAAGATTATATACATGGTCCCAGGTAGCAACTTGCAGGTGTGGTGAGCGTCCTACGGTCTTGGCGAGACCTCTAAACACCGAATTCAACAAACAGCCATTGAGAATACTTGCGATGGACTAAGGACGCCAACAAATAACCATAGTAAAAACATTGCAAACCTCGCAACGAACCGTGTCTTTATGTCTTTGACCGCGAACCAGCAAACGTAGGAGAGGACTGCCTCCCACCCGAAGAACCGAACATCTGGTCAGGGCGGCAAGAAACCGATGGATGCAAGCACATGGTCGATCCACGTGGATAACCATTGGGAAGGCCTATGTTCAGCATTGGACCTTATTTCGATGAAATTGGGGAAATTTCACCATCTATGAACATCAACAAATCACCTATTGAAAATAAATAGGTATTCTTACAACTTTGCTGTATAAGAGTTGGAAAATATAAGCCATAAACGAAGATCACGAAACTTTTCGGACTTAACAGTAAAACCTACAATAGTGATTCAGCCGTGAGCCTCACTAGTGCCGCTAATTGCCGACGTAATACTACCACTATAATACCAGTACCACCAGCACTCCATAAAAAGTACAAACACACAAACAAATGAAGTTTGAGCTTCCTCCGCAACGTCAGCGAACAGCGACACTACAGAGTCAGAATATGACAGTGAATTCTCGTAACGAAGGAAAGTATTTGCTATCAAATATACTAGTTGAACCAATATTTATAAAAGTTAAAACAAAAAGATGAACTAAAAGTTTGTCGTTGTAGAGAAAACAAAAAATATTATCTGTGTTTGCTGGCATTGTAAATTATACTGCTGTTACTTTGTAGACGCGTCATTTCAGAACGGCTCAACAAATTTGCCTTTATTTGCATTAAAATGTATTTGGTTTTATGTGTGGGAATTAGGAAAGATTCTCGAAGACTTATCTAATTTGGGAAAACCATATGTCTTTTCTTATGAAAATTAGATGAACTACATACATACATTCACGCTCGTTTCCCCGAAGGCAGATGCATATTATACGCCCAAACTTCGCCAATTATATAGTGGGTCCCACGTAATATAGGTGGCGAGCCTATTGCCACTGATAGGACACTGTTACGTGCCAGAGCCTTGTCCGTTGATCGGCAGGTGCACCACTTGCAGGTGAGGTTGGCTTGGGCTCCTTAGGCTTAGGTAGGATCCCTATTACTATAATATATGAACTATTACGTATGTTTGTAATAGATTTTATACGTTATTGACGTCTCTACACCAACTGTATCCTACAAACAAGTCCATACAACATGCAGTTGAATGAGATGAGTTGAAAAACGTAAAATAAGACGTTAATAAGGTATCGGGGACGGCAAACGGCGCGGACACATGCAGCCTAACTCTAATGCATCTGCAGTAATGCGCGGTAAGTACCAGTCATTTGTCCGCGCCTCGGGGAACCATTGCCGACTAACTTGCAACTTTTCTCACGGTTACAGCCGCACTTCGCCATAATTAACGACAATTATGAAGCTTCTGAGTACATCTGTCGGACATTTCCAATGTAATTTGAGGTTATTAGGAGCATTTCTGATAACTGCTCCGAGACGCACTTAGCAATGCAACCTATGATTTCACTGTAGTGTGTATGATTTATTTCTGTTCGGTCGCTCTCTACTTTTCGTGACCGTTTAAGCCTCTTTCTTGTGGTGATTTAAGAAAATAAGATATATTTTCTGAAATCTGACTTTTCATAAACGATAGGATAGCCATTTGGACGGGACCTTGGACTTGACTTCCTAAGTTTTGCACCTGTATGGCGTAAAGATCAAATGGCGGATGGGTAGGTGCTACTTGTAGGGGATTACAACTAATATAAAACGCTATATTCAGATTAATTATCATCATCATCATCATCTTAGCCCCTTAACCTCCCACTACTGAGCACGACCCTCTCACATACCAAGGTGCGAGGGTATTGGGTCATACTCCACCACGCTGACCCAGTGCGGATTGGCGGAGGCAGGTGTATGGCGTCCTGCTGTTAGAATTAATCATGCCGCCCATTAGGCATCTAACATGGCTTAACGACTACCACATGTAGTGATAGCCGGGACCAATGGCTTAACGTGCCTTCCGAAGCGCTCGATATCGAATGCCACACAAACGGTCACCCATCCAAGGACTGACCTCTGTAAACCACCGAGCACCACAGAGCTACGAGCGCTTCGATTAACTATATTTGTAACAAAATGAAAAGACTCTTTTATGATAGTCAACTAAATGGACCTTAATATTCACACTTAACCGAAATAGCCCGAGAGGGTGTAGCAACATGATGCTGGCAGACAGGCTCGCTGCGTGAAAATTGAGCTCCTCGCCGAGTGATGTATCGAGGATCTTTACTAGGGATTTTAACAAGGTTCGACTACGATTCCGAATAGCCGAAACCTCCGATTTATCAGTCTGCGCGTACGAACCAGGTGTATTGTTTGTTTTGTTTTCGTAAACTATGTTTTTAGCTTAACTACATTTGTAACTGGCGGGAGAAAAAACCAACCTTGACGATTTTCTTGCCCGTTCTTTTACGATCAAGCTCCCACCTGCAGTGAATGGGCGCGTTAAATTTTAAGTTTGACCTGTATAAGAGCTCTATTGAGTCAAACTTGAATAAATGATTAAGAATTTGTTTTTTTTTTATATCAGCACCCCTAAAAACTGCGTTAAAATTACAGCACTATCTTTATTTATGATGTAGAAAAATAATCAGGCTACGAAATTGATATTCGTCAATTAACTCGAATTCAAATAGCTTCCGTATCCGATTTAAGCTTTGAATTCAACTCCGATTCCGTTTCCGGTTCCGACATTCACAACTCAAATTTAGAAACTCCAATTCTGACTTCAGTTCCGATAAAACCACTTTCGTAACATCCCTAGTCTGACGTGCCGCTCCACACAACCTCGCGCATTCGTGACGATCGTTAAAACATTGCAGGATTCACTGTGCTCATTATTCGCATTCCTGACGAGGAGTTGAGTTTAGCGGTCATCAATAAGCTGTACACAAATTACTAAGTATAATTTAGTATTTACTTGGTTTGATTGATTTTCAGAGAATGTAGGTTATGGTTTAGTTATTCTAATATGTTTAGTTTGTACTAGCTGACGACTTACCTGCATAATAAACAGTTATCGCGTTCCAAATGATTTATTTATTTTGTTATCAATGTGTTCAAAATAAAAATTCATTTATTCAAGTTTGGCTCAATAGATAAACTAACGCGCCCATTCACTGCGGACGGGAGCTTGATCGTAAAAGAACGGGCAAGAAAATCGTCAAGGTTGGTTTTTTCTCCCGCCAGTTACAATTAAAATACATAATATTAAAACAATTGTGTTCTGCAGCCACAAGATTTAAAAGAAAAGAAGACAAAACTCTTTTTACCAGTATTAACATAATGTTAAACGAAGATTACAAAAAGTGAATTACCCTTTTAAATTAGATTTAAGGTTTTTTTAATTTATCTGGCTTTTAACTTGAGCAAGCAGTGATTTCAATTAATAGGGCACAAAGCATCATAATCAACGCTTCCCATAAAAGTTGATGCAATTTGAAGTGACAAGTTTCGTGGGATCAATCACGCGAGTAACTCTGGCTTGAATTTGTTTGATTTGAAGCTTGTCATCAAAATATTGTTTACCCAGTAACTGAATGAACAGGGTGAATAATGTGCATTAACTTGCAGTGCTCAAATAGTTATTTAACACTATATTTCACTATATTTTTTAGAATTCTTGTTTGAATACGGAATATTTTATCCAAATGGGTGTTGAGAGTTCTTCCATAACTACTTAAGCCGTAAGTGTAAGACACAATAGATTCACCTAAGGTTATTTACAAGAGAAGCCTAGCATGATAAGTTGTTTTATAATTTTTGAGTGTAAATTTCGCTAAAAACGCTTTAAGCTTTTTACAAACTATGTCTACATGTTTTTTCCAATTGAGTCCACTGTCGATTGTCAGGCTCAGATACACGTGGCTATCGAGAGTAAGACATCATGCTTCAATGTGTCGAAAGCTTTGCTGAAATCAACAAACAGCGCCGGAACGTCATTCAGATGTTGATTTATAGTCAGTAAATGTGCTCAATAGTTGGGCAATGCTCTTTCCAGGCTGAAACCCGAATTGATTTGGAGTGATTACACCTTTTTTATGGTAGAAAGTATGAATTTGGTTCGCTGTACATACATACAATCACGCCTGGCATATTATACGCCCACACTTCGCCAATTGTGCTGTTGGTCCCACGTAATAGGTGCCGAGCCTATTGCCGCTCACCGGGCACTTCTATGTTCGCCAGAGCCTCGTCTTTGAATCAGCAGGTGCACCACTTGCAGATAAGGTTGGCTTGGGCTTGGGCTCCAAAGATGATGGTACGACTTAGCCTACCATCATTAAGTGGTTCGCTGTATATTTTTCAATAATTTTATTTATGTCTGGAAGTAGTGTAATAGGTCTAAAATGATTAAAATCGTATATAAAAAATAATAATAAACAAACAGTCGTAAAATGACGCACATGATGAGTTTTTGAGAAAAGAAACGGGTTACAGTCAATTTAGTCTCCTTTGCAGGCGTTTGAGTGAAGAAGTGGGCTAGGAATACCTTCAGCATTAAGAGAAGGAGGGAGGAAGACGAGTAGTAGCTATCTCACCTTGTGGTTGTAGGGGGAGGGAGGGAGAGGAAAGAAGACGAGTAGGAGCTATCTCATCACCTTGTGGTTGTAGCGGGAGGCACAGCGAAGAAGGCGAGTAGGAGCTATCTCATCTTGTGGTTGTAGGGGTAGAGAGGGAGAGGGCGAGGGAAGAGGGCGAGAAGTAGGTGCGTCACCTTGCGGCCGGCGCGGTTGTTGTGCAGGTTCATGGCGGCGCGCGCGTCGTGCTCCAGCTCGCGCGCGTCCAGGAAGCGGCGCGCGAAGCGGCCGCCCCACGCCGCCGAGCCGCAGCCGCCCCACTCCCACTGCTCCGACGTCGACGCGAGCCGCCTTCTGAGGACCACGACACTCCAACACTATTAGTTATAAATAATTTATTGATTCAGGCGTTACTTTGCGGAAATTCATTGTAAGTGTGCACCGTACAAGCGATGAACAGAACGTAAAAGATGGATGGAAATCCTAAATCGCGCAAACGAAATTCCTCAGGCTCGTAACTATATATACAACACCCAACCATCAACGGTTGGGCCGCGGCCCCCGGGCACATCCATCCGCACGGTGGAAGATCTTCCCTTTAGTGGGGAGCACGTCATCCGCTCCCTACATAAGCATGATATGCAAGTGTAAGAAAGAGTGATTCACTCTCGTTTCAGCGTTGGTCGTGAAGACATCGTTGTTATGAGATACCCTGTGTAAGGGCGAAACACGTGTCGTGTTGAATACTTCCTCGAAATTACTTACTTTCCTGGAAATTATAGTAGCGCGGGAATTGTTACAAAGATATTTTTAATCCATCACTTGCTTACTATTAATTATTATTATATTATATTATCATCATATCCTGCCCTGCTCCCATTTTATTTGAAGTCTGTGAAGCATATCTGTTTATGCTCTTATAAACGACAATTTAAAAACTAAGGCGCCCATTTAAAGCACGCAAAAGCTCATTTGGAGACAAATAGGGCACTAAACTCGTTAAGTTTTGTCTAGCCAGCAACTAAGATCTCCATTAAAGGACTAAATACATTTCCAAGGCTGAGATCTTTCTCATCCTTGGAAGGCCCCCTCGACATTCGACGATGCCAGCTGCATCATTTCCAATACTCCAAAAGAAGCCTCCATCTTCTATAGAAATCAGGGAAGGCAGGGGTAATAGAATAAATATTGGTTCTTAACAATTAAACTACCCACTAAAGAAACTGTGGTTGAGTCGAGCGCTTAGAGTAGGAACTGAAAACCGCGATATAATGTTCCAAAAATTTGTATCGGGTACAAAAACAAATTAAACATTTTGTACTGTAAATCCACTCGTCTTCGTATGTCCCTACCTGCCCGAGCTGCAGCTGCAAGTCGGCAGGTCGCCGCGCGCGCAGGCCGCGCCCAGCGCGTGCGTCACGCCCGCCGACGTGATGGCGTATGTGAAGGCTGCCTCCTTTGTACCTGACGACAACAGGCTTTATTAGTGTTCATTGGAAAAAGTGAAGCCGCATGGTACCGGCCTAGAATTGTGAAGTGGTCCTCTCGTCTCACCGGGACCCGTAAGGCTGCCTGTCCACTAAAGCGAAGCGAGGATGCGGAGCGGAGAAACGGACAAATATTAACCAATAAGATTTCATCAAATCTTCGCTCCTCTCCTGTCCGTGATTCCTATTGGATAATATTTGTCCGTTTCTCCACTCCGCATCCTCGCTCCGCTTCAGTGGACAGGCAGCCTAAGAGTTAACGAAGAGAAATCTTACCGGATGACGGGCAGCAGCGTAATACTACGACTACGACCTTCCAGCAAACTGTTTGTCGTTACCTATTGAGGTGATGCTACTAGATTTAATCGCCAGCTTTATTCGTAAGAAACTTTCTTTAGCTTACACAAATTAATTTCGGTACGGCATTACAACAATTCCTTTATCATTATTCGCTGAACAACTTAATTACAAGCCGACCTCGCAACAACCGCCGATACATAAAGACGCGGCTATCGGGTCTCGGACAGAGTTATCGGCACTCACTGCCACGTACAACCAACACCATGTGACGTACAGCAGGACACTTACAAACTCAACCAAAAGGGCTAGGCTACAAGGTATTTTTCTTGGGCTCTTGTACTTGCAAGATTTCATGAGTCGATAAATAGAGGTATTCCAGTACTAATTGAGTTATTAGCACGTCCGGATAAGAAGGAGATGCGATAGAGAGCCGGCGAATCCAGTTTCGTGATCGATTGCTGCTTTGTCGCCGATAGGGCACATTTGCTGGCTTGTCGAGTGGAAATGGACGCTGCGACATTAAGAGATTACGTTCCTTTTCCACATGCTGAAGTGTATGTTTTGCATTTGGATAAGTAGTGGGGAAACAATACAGGAAATATATTAGGTCGGGGAAAAAGTCTTTTCGCATAACGTAGGTATAAACTTATTATAAAATTTTTTTGACTGTACTATTTGTGTCTGGCTGGTTTTGGTAACATTAAAAAGGTTCCGTTATAAAGAAAAGAAAAAAATAAAAAAAAGTTGTTTCCCGCTATTTTTCATTTGTTTTTCTCGCCGTAAAAATGAGTGAATCTAATGAAGAAATTCGATACATTTTAAAATTTTATTATAAAAAAGGCAAAAATGCAACTCAAGCAGTGAAAAAAATTTGTGATGTTTATGGACCTGATGCAGTGTCAGTAAGAGTAGCACAAATTTGGTTCAAACGTTTTCAGTCCGGAAATTTTGATGTTAAAGATGCACCTCGCTCTGGTCGCCCTGTTACGAATAAAATGGACGCCATTTTTGAAAGAGTGGAGCAAGATCGGCATATTAGTAGTTACGATGTAGCTGAAGAACTGGGAATTGACCACAAAACAGTTTTGACCCATTTGAAGAAAGCTGGTTATACAAAATAGCTCGATATTTGGGTGCCACATGAGCTCACTCAAAGAAACTTAATGAACCGTGTACTCATTTGCGATTCATTATTGAGACGTAATGAAACCGAGCCGTTTTTGAAGAGATTGATAACTGGCGATGAAAAGTGGATCACGTACGACAAGAACGTGCGAAAAAGGTCGTGGTCGAAAGTTGGCCAGGCTTCACAGACTGTGGCCAAACCTGGCCTAACACGAAATAAGGTGATGCTGTGTGTATGGTGGGATTGGAAGGGCATTGTTTATTATGAGCTTTTACCGCCCGGCAAAACCATCGATTCTGATCTTTACTGCCAGCAACTGATGAGATTAAAGGAAGCAGTCGAGAGAAAACGGCCGGAATTGATCAACAGGAAGGGTGTGGTCTTTCATCACGATAACGCTAGACCACACACATCTTTAGCCACTCAGCAAAAATTAAGAGAGTTCGACTGGGAGGTCCTAGTGCATCCACCATATAGCCCTGACCTTGCGCCTTCAGATTTTCACCTGTTTCGGTCTCTGCAGAATTCTTTAGGTTCTGTAAGGTTGACCTCAAGAGAGGACTGCCAAAACTATTTGTCCCGTTTTTTTGATCAGAAGTCCCAAAGTTTCTACAGTAACGGGATAATGTCTCTGCCCACAAAATGGCAGAAAGTTATTCAACAAAACGGTACATATATATTGTAAATAAATGTAAATAAACTTTGAAAAAAATGTCTTGACTTTTCATACAAAAATACGAAAAGACTTTTTCCCCAACCTATTATATTATAGACTTAATTAAATATTCTTGAACATCACACCTAGCGCTTTTAGTTCGAGAGCGAATAAACATAATTAAATACTTTTTCATGCATGCAATAAGAAATACACAGTAAGATTCAAGTACACAAATATTTGGTCTGTACGGGAATAGAACCAGCGACCTTATAGCGAAGTACAGGTCAGACCTCCACACCATACATTCGTCACTAATATACTATTTCGAACGCGGGGCGGAAGTTTGCTATGAGAAAAGTTAACAAGAACCCTGGTAAGGCTCTGGTGTCCTGCCCGTGTATACATTGCTGTAGTTCGAGAAATGGTTGTTAAAGACTTATCAATTGATAACACTGATACAAGATATTAAAATGCTAGTAATTTTCGCAAAATAGTATCTACACGGGCCTAAATGTAAGAAAACTATAATCATTTAATTCTTTACACAATTATTAGATAATACATCTGATTTATGTTATTGCTGTATTATTTAATGACACATAAAATACAACTAAAATATACATACATAATTATATAAAATCACATAAAAGATTGTCCAATTAATGTCGACATCTTGTAACATCAGCTTTCTACAAAACTTACACAACACGAACAATAAAACCTTTTTAATTAAATAAACTGTTCATTAGCGGGACTGTAGGTAGCTGTCCGTCATCAAATTCAACAAGATCCCATACAAACAGCGGTCCCATACAAATGTGCGAGGTGCGTTTACAACCCACGACCATACATACAACTGTCTCTCAATTAACACTCAAATAAATTGAATAAATAAAACTCAATCGAATTGACAGTCCAACAACACCACGGAATGCGGGAGGCTCCTTTACACCCAGCGATCTCTTTTGAAATGGAAAAATATTTGATGGAAAACATTATGGAGCCTTAAATATCATAGCGTAACTTGCTTTGATTTTATTGACATAAAAAGTTGCTTTAGTTTGTTATTTACAGTAGTAGTAGATAAATAATATACATACTAACATTAGGCTAAGTCATACTTCTACTAACAAAATATGGATTGTTATTTATCTGAAATAAAATGTTTGAATTGAATTGAATAATTAGATTTACTTTGGTTTGTGGTTAAGTTTTTGCACTTATTATATCTATCTATGTTTGTATTTGGTTTCATTTTAATTATACTATGTAACTAACGTACTATTACATTTGTAAATTATTATTAGTAAATAACAATAAATTTTAATTAGTAAAAAACTAATGAATGAAATATTAAGGCAATTGCTCTATAAAATTACGTTTATAGAGCAATGCCTTAATATTTCATCAATTTGTTTATTCGTGAAAGTGACACAAACGTAAATTACGCATCTATTTATTAATTTTATTTATTATACCATATATCCATAAAATTATTTTGTTCTTGGCTAAACATTAGGACTAGAAATATATTAAAAAATATGCCGATGAGTTTTAGAGATTTCTTTAAAGAACATCAATCCACATCAGCATTTTGTGGCCATATTTTTTTAACAGACAAGGTTATATGTATTTATCCTACTTTGCTTTTCCCTCCAATGTATGTTTTCTAACATCAATACATCGGTCCTTTTTATAAAAAAATCTTTATGTCTAAGTTTTTATCCTAACTTGTCTACTTTTGTATAAATTAAGTTTAAAGAGTATTCGTTTATTGATTTCTGTATGCATTTATATGCTAATCTTGTATGTGTATTTATAATTATAAGCAATATCTTGTTTTTTAAGCACGCTAAAAATGGTATTTATTAGGTTTATGATTACCGTGTAGGCTCATAGTGGCTAAAAATGTCTGTAACATTAGTTTTGCGAATCTTTATTAAAAAAAAATTGCTATTTCGTATTCTTCGAGATATGGCATTCACAAATTATTATAATTCTCGCAACTTAACCAGACTTCGGCGCATTATTTGAAATATATCTATAGAACAACTATATTGACAGACAGTAAGATTGACCATTAATCTGAACGTCCGAGCTGACAAATGGGTCACTGGTACCTGTAACGAGATAATTTATTAAGTAGTGAATGGAAACGGTTATTTCGTCATTTACAAACGGCTTTGAAAATGTGTAGAGTTAATTGTTTGTTGAGAAGTCGTGTTCATTAATCAATATCCTATATTTCGTTAAGATCATTAATTTACGTGAAGTATTCGAATTGGTTACCTGAGTTGCTGATTACTTAACATTATCCTACTCGAAATCTTAGTTTCTTAGGATTCATAATTGGTGTTGAATACTTACATTTTATAAAATATTAACCGTTTAGAATAGGAATTACACATGACTTGGACAATAATACAGAATTATTTTACTATTTAAAACACAGCACACATCCTACCTACAACCTAATTCCAACCCATACCTATGTGATACTTTAATCTCGACTCCAGGAAAACAATGTGTGTGTAAAGTATAAAAAATAAATAAAATCGAATGTAACTGAATAGTGCTCCAGTCCTACCAGCCACCTAATTATTTTTATAAAGAGCCAAGCTGTATTATGCGCTATTTATTTTCATAATTAACAAACAACCACATTATAAGCCCAAAATCGTGCTTCCTGTCGTGGCATGTAAATAAGAGTCGTGCGCAATTAGGCTTGCAGTATAAATCACGCCCACGAGGCGGCGACGACGCGTCGACGACTCGTCGGAGCAGATTATGTCGTCGGGAGCCCTTGCCTGATTTATGCCACTCGCCAACAACCAACCCGTCAACCAACAAGTACCAATGGCCTTTTACTTAGGAATTTTGCATTTTATATCGACGTTTTATAATGAACAGCGCATGCTTGTGGCTCTTGTTTGTAAATCATTGAAAGATATATTGCAAGTTATTATTTACAAAAATATTTTGACACCTAGTCTTATAACGTCAACTGACTGAGAAACAATAGGTTTTTTTTAGTGTCTGGAACTGACTGGTTCAACCTGTTAACTTTTGCGAGTTCAGTATTTTCTTAAGTGTGTTGACTTATGTAAGTTTATTAATATTTCTTTTTGTTTTTACTTTGTAGCACTGCCTTTTACGCTCTTTGCTAATCCTATGGTTAACTGGTGGCGAATCCTTCGGCATTAAGTTCACATTTATCTTACTATTTTGTGTGCAATTAAAATTAAATTAAAACATAAAATTCTTAGACATAACTAAGTAGTAAAAGTCAGCAACGTAGGCATGTGGCATATTATAGTGAACTGTGATGTCTCCGTGTTGACTCCAAGACTCCAGAGACGCCTCTAGTAAAGTCTCCAGTACTGTAGTGGAGCAAGACTTTGACTTTATTGACTATGACGGTACCATACTGTACTCCACTTTGAATGTGACGATTTGACGAAAACGTTGCAATTGTGCACATAATTTGATTTATTAATTGACACTGGCAAATGACCTACACGAGTGAGTCCATATAAAATACAATGAAAAAAATCAAAGCAAAAAATGAAATATACCTATCTTTCTTTATTACATTGAGGCGGACCGTTAATACCTCCGATCCTCATGTTTTCTCAACGTGATAAGGCCAGGCATTGTCACGACTCGGAACGGGACTAGATAGTCTAGGTACTAATAAGGGTACTGGCAGTACTCGAGTACCGTCAGCATCATATATATAGAGCAAAAGTCAAAAAAGTCAAAAGTCAAAAATACTTTATTTCATAAACTATTACATAGTACTTGAAAACGTCAAAATTATAAAAAAATAACAAAAACAAATAAAATATAACTATACTAAAATCACGAAGCTTAGATTCACTTGCAACCAAATAATTTAAAAAAACAAAAAACATTTAAGTGCAAGCGAATCTAAGTGCCAGTTCCGAGCCACCGCTCTGTAAGAAGAACTGGCAAGAAACTCACAGGCTATGCTCTTTTAAATTATCGATTGGTTAGTAACAATCTTCATTTGTCTGTGACGCTATACAATGCAACATAATATAACAATATTCATGCTTTAAGTCATTCATATTAGAATAGCCTGTATGAAACGGCGGTTTAATCCCAAGCATTTTTATCAGCCATATAGTCTTTAATAGAATAATATCCCTTTGAAGACAGCTTGCGTTTTATTGTTAATTTAAATTTATTTAGGCTTAATTGCTGTATATTGCTTGGGATTTTATTATAGAATCGCACACATTGACCTTTAAAAGATTTGTTAATTTTTTGGAGCCTAGTGGCAGGTACAACTAGTTTATGCTTATTTCTTGTGTTTAGGTTATGTATATCACTTTTCTTACTCAATTTATCAAAATTTTTGTGTACATATACTAGGTTTTCATAAACAAACTGACCCGCCACTGTCAAAATACCAATTTCTTTAAATTTATCCCTTAGTGAATGTCTACATGGTAGATTATAAATTGCTCGTATGGCCCTCTTCTGCAGTACAAAAATATTTTGAATATCTGCGGCACAACCCCACAGAAGAATACCATACGACATAACACTATGAAAATAGCAATGATAAACAAGCCTAGCTGTTTCAACGTCTGTTAATTGGCGAATTTTCTTTACCGCGTATGCAGCAGAGCTGAGTCTATTCGACAATTCACCAATATGTGGGCCCCACTGTAACTTAGAATCTAATATAACACCCAAAAATTTGGTGGTATCCACAAGGGTCAACTCATCTTCCTTTATTTTAATAGTGGTGTTTACTTGTCTGACGTTAGGCGTCACGAATTTAATGCATTTCGTTTTAGCCCCATTTAATAATAAATTGTTAACGTCAAACCAGTGCACCACCTTTGAGCGGTGGACTGTAGTTGGGAAGATTGCTGGCATCCATAGGTCGCTGGTTCAAAACCGTCTCGAAGGACCACTGATTGACTCTGAACTAACTGTGTTCTAAAGTAGCTACTATTATTGGGAAATAAATTAAAAAATACTTTACATTATAATAAAATAGATATGCTTGCGAGATGTAATATCGTACACCACCATCTATTGATGAAATTAAGAACTAAACATTGTATGGAGACTTTAATGTTCCGATAACTCAAACGCTTGCGCGATGTAAATACGTACATGGCTGTATCTAGTTTCAACCACTTTATTAAAGTGGTCACAAACAGTTGGTAACATTCAAAGCGCCATGAAGATTGACACAGTCGTCTGTATTGGCAAAAAAGAAAAGGGCGTGTTCCATATATATGGCGCTTTGGGTCATCTCTGTCGTGCGCCACTCTTAAGCTTGGGGTCAGGGTCTGCTTACCGGTCGAATCAGACTTGGCTGAATTGGCGCGACCGACTGCCGTCCGACCTTCATAACTCAGAAGGAAACATCATTTTATGGTTAAACCAGCTGTCAGGATATAGAAGACACTGACTTCCTCATCACAACTGCCATAGTTATTGAGCTTACCATGCTTTCCGAGGCAGGAGGAAGCGATAATTATGCACATAGCTTTGAAAACGTGCGTTATTATGCACATAGCTTTGGAAACATGCGTTATTATGCACACACCTTTGAAAACGTGCGTTATTATGCACATAGCTTTGAAAACGTGCGTTATTATGCACATAGCTTTGAAAACGTGCGTTATTATGCACATAGCTTTGAAAACGTGCGTTATTATGCACATAGCTTTGAAAACGTGCGTTATTATGCACATAGCTTTGAAAATGTGCGTTATTATGCACATAGCTTTGAAAACGTGCGTTATTATGCACACACCTTTGAAAACGTGCGTTATTATGCACATAGCTTTGAAATCATGCGTTATTATGCACATAGCTTTGAAAACGTGCGTTATTGCTTATATCAGCTAAGGTTTGATCCCGAGACAACTGAATTGCACTCTATTGGTCCCACTACTAGACTACCGCTGTTATATATGGCACGGTGGGTGTTACCACTTATTTGCCGCTGACTGTACTGCGGCGGTTTAGATAAGGCGGGACGATGGAGCACCCTCGGTGGGACCATGCTATATGCCCTATATTAATTTTTATCTGACAATGAATTCACTTAGATTGTTTCCCACAATCTACAAATTTCGCGATCCGAAATTCTGGATTATAATTTTAAACAGAAAAGTTTATTACTTTCTTGACTAACTTTTGCATACCTCGTGGTGAGGTGCTTGTGTTACAATCATCATGCGAGATATCATGTAGGAACTACTCGGAACCCCATTACAGCGCGGATTGGCGGAGGGCTGTCAGAATTTTTCGAAACCCCTGACATGGTCTTTAACGTGGCATAACGACTACCACACATAATGATACCTATGGGATACCTCCCTCATGCCCAAAAAACACGAAACAAAGACATTTAATGTCAAAGGAATGATCACCCATTCAAGAACTGACCTCTGATATGCTTTACTTCGGTGATTACTTCTAAACCCCTGATCTTGGGAACTATGAGAGCTTAAACATAATGGGGCTTATTACAAAACGAGATCTGAAGTTAGAACAGATTTAAAATTAGTGCTGTCACTGTCTTTATCCTATTAAATGAAAGTGACAGCACTAGTTTTAAACTTGGTCTAACTTTAGATCACTTTTTGTAAAAGCCCCAATATGTGTATAGAATGACAAGTGAACTTCAATGTTGTAATGAGAACTTATTTATTTATTTATTTATTAAGGACAACCAACAAATCTTACACTAAAACAACCACAATAAGTAAGCAAGGAGTTCTTACTCCAGCTAAGTGCAGATTCAATTACAGGTTGCCACGACTTGCAATGTGAGGTCAATCTATATTGCTATACTGGTAGTACTCTAGTTAAAAGAAAAGAATTTTAATATAATAGGTTGGGGAAAAAGTCTTTTCGTATTTTTGTATGAAAAGTCAAGACATTTTTTTCAAAGTTTATTTACATTTATTTACAATATATATGTACCGTTTTGTTGAATAACTTTCTGCCATTTTGTGGGCAGAGACATTATCCCGTTACTGTAGAAACTTTGGGACTTCTGATCAAAAAAACGGGACAAATAGTTTTGGCAGTCCTCTCTTGAGGTCAACCTTACAGAACCTAAAGAATTCTGCAGAGACCGAAACAGGTGAAAATCTGAAGGCGCAAGGTCAGGGCTATATGGTGGATGCACTAGGACCTCCCAGTCGAACTCTCTTAATTTTTGCTGAGTGGCTAAAGATGTGTGTGGTCTAGCGTTATCGTGATGAAAGACCACACCCTTCCTGTTGATCAATTCCGGCCGTTTTCTCTCGACTGCTTCCTTTAATCTCATCAGTTGCTGGCAGTAAAGATCAGAATCGATGGTTTTGCCGGGCGGTAAAAGCTCATAATAAACAATGCCCTTCCAATCCCACCATACACACAGCATCACCTTATTTCGTGTTAGGCCAGGTTTGGCCACAGTCTGTGAAGCCTGGCCAACTTTCGACCACGACCTTTTTCGCACGTTCTTGTCGTACGTGATCCACTTTTCATCGCCAGTTATCAATCTCTTCAAAAACGGCTCGGTTTCATTACGTCTCAATAATGAATCGCAAATGAGTACACGGTTCATTAAGTTTCTTTGAGTGAGCTCGTGTGGCACCCAAATATCGAGCTTTTTTGTATAAGCAGCTTTCTTCAAATGGGTCAAAACTGTTTTGTGGTCAATTCCCAGTTCTTCAGCTACATCGTAACTACTAATATGCCGATCTTGCTCCACTCTTTCAAAAATGGCGTCCATTTTATTCGTAACAGGGCGACCAGAGCGAGGTGCTTCTTTAACATCAAAATTTCCGGACTGAAAACGTTTGAACCAAATTTGTACTACTCTTACTGACACTGCATCAGGTCCATAAACATCACAAATTTTTTTCACTGCTTGAGTTGCATTTTTGCCTTTTTTATAATAAAATTTTAAAATGTATCGAATTTCTTCATTGGATTCACTCATTTTTACGGAGAGAAAAACAAATGAAAAATAGCGGGAAACAACTTTTTTTGATTTTTTTCTTTTCTTTATAATGGAACCTTTTTAATGTTACCAAAACCAGCCAGACACAAATAGTACAGTCAAAAAAATTTTATAATAAGTTTATACCTACGTTATGCGAAAAGACTTTTTCCCCGACCTAATATATTTTTTGAATCTTATGAAATCTTTTGAACCTAATATCAATTAGCTTATGAAGATTTTATAAAGCAATTAAAATAAAATAAGCTACACTGTTAGTCAGTTTACAATTATAACATCCATTCGAAACGCCAATTAATTAAACAAATATAGTTTTGTATAGTGGGACGATCCGCGCACGATTGAGAGGCACGAGCGTATTAAGTTACGAGCGAGATATTAAGTTATGTTTGAAGTGCTGCTTCCACAAATGCCTCCGGGCACATATTCCATATTTAGTACACCTCGGTCATATAAAACTATGAATAGTTATACTAACTGGTGTAATCAATTAAAAGATACTCAATAATAATTAAAGGCTAGTAATATCTTTTTGTTTAACATTTCAACATACAAACTGTTTGTAGTATGTACTCGGTACAAAATATATTTTATTTCTATAAGATAAATTGTTTGATAAATTATGATGAATTCTTCAGTTTAATTGTTGGTGTTCATTATTAAATGATTTCTCAATGTAACGACGTACTGTAGGGTATAATTGGATATTTTACATACAGATAATATTATTTAAAATCATAATTATATGTTTGATAGGTATTTCGTGATGTTAAATACAGAACCGAATGTCGAAGTTGCAGTAACCAGCTTTTAATGCAATCGCGCGGAATTATCTTTATGATAAACGCATAACTAGGTCCCACTGCACTACCAGTTGTACTGCCAATTAAGTTCTTTCACCACCTAACTCATTTTTAGGAACTTTCCAGGAGATACAAAAAACCTATAAAATGGATATATTTGGGGTGTCTTGCACAACGGCTACTAATCATGATTAAAGCTAAATCTATTTAAACATCGTCCTGTCCCTCTCAACAACTTGAAAATGAAAGGGACATTTTATTAAGCCTAATTAAATTTAAATTAACAATAAAACGCAAGCTGTCTTCAAAGGGATACTATTCTATCAAAGACTATATGGCTGATAAAAATGCTTGGGATTAAACTGCCGTTTCTTTCATACAGGCTATTCTAATATGAATGACTTAAAACTTAATATTGTTAATGTTATATTATATTGCATTGTATAGCTTCACAGACAAATGAAGATTGTAACTAACCAATTGATAATTTAAAAGAGCATAGCCTGTGAGTTTCTTGCCAGTTCTTCTTACAGAGCGGTGGCTCGGAACTGGCACTTAGATTCACTTACACTTAAATATTTTTTGTTTTTTTAATTGTTTGTTTGCAAGTGAATCTAAGCTTCGTGATTTTAGTATAATTATATTTTGATTGTTTTTGTTATTTTTTTATAATTTTGACGTTTTCAAGTACTATGTATAGTTTGTGAAATAAAAAAGTTTTTTGATTTTGATTTTTACAATAGCTTTAGCACTACACATTATTAGTGACTGTTGTGCCGGCCTTATTATTATTTCTTATATGCATCGAACTTAATAAAATGTTCTCACAAAACCTGTTCATAGGTTACTGCGAGTTTAATATCACACATACACATTATGACTTACTTTCGTGTTGTTATTTTCCCGTCATTTGAAAGGTTCGTTCGTAACGTGGTATTGCCGTAATTTGAAAGGTTCATATGGGGGAAACGACGCTTCGACTGAAATGACATTGAAATGTCTAAACCTTCAAAAAATTGTTATGTGACGATAGAATGTAAACGACGTTATGTAAGTTCTTACTATAGCCAATTAGTTCTTAAGTGAGTTAGTATCTATTCAATAAACCTAAACAGTAAATTAAGGAAATATAAATATAAGAATACCTAACGTATGATTGATGGCAAAACGTTCGTTCAACAACACACGCACAGATTATTATGTAATTTATAAATAATAGTTTTAATAATATGCTTACTCACGATATCATAAAACGCTTGTTGTAATGGGGTTTCGAAGAATCCGCAATTATGGGGAACTTGGCGTAATTATCTAGATTTATTTATTATCCGTTTATAATGATTACAGTAACAATTTTACTAGAAGGATAAATTATTACAGAAATGTTTTATCCTTGCTTATTTATCCTTTATTGCACATAACATACCCATTGAAGAAAATACAGTCACTAATAAATTATACAAAGATGAGCTTATTTATGTATGACATTTATTTCAGCCAATCCTAGCAACAGAAAAAATAAAGGATGGTTAATAGATTAGACGACTTATTATATACTCATTCGCTCAGAGATAGTGTAGCTTCCTATCAGTTAAATACTTTCTTACATCGTTAATAAGGATCGTAGTTAAGTGGTTTTAAAGATCATCTTCTACAATTAATCACATAATTCAACATAAATAAATCAGACTTAACATTTGTGCAGTTGTGCTTTTATAGTCATCATCATCAGTCCATGAACCTCCCACTACTGGACATGAGGGTATAGATTAAAAGGCAAGGGGTTGCACAACAGATCCGGCTTAGGGGCAAGGTAAAGCTCGCATGTGGCTTGCGGGTGCAGATAAGATACAGCTCGAGGAGTACGTATCATTTGTGTCGCACGTCTCGTCTCGTCTCGTTGGTATCGTACGTTTCTCTGGTGGATGTCTCACCTCTGGGCAGCACGTGCCCGAGCCGGCCGTCGTCGCCCACGCCGGAGCAGTTCCAGCGGCGCCCCGCCAGCTGCGTGCGGCACTCCTCGTATGCCATGCTGCAACAATCAATAACACTACTTCGTATCATAGTGAATCACCTCAGGCCAGCGCTATCCCATACCTTTTTGAACAAAAGAAGAAAGAACGTTGGAGGGTTTATTGCGCAAGGGTGCTAGTTGGGCTAAAGACGCCTCTGCATACTTCTGGAGTATGTCGGCAATAAGGGTTTAACAGATTTAGCTCAGTGGCAAGTCCAGGCGAGTTTAAATTCAAATAACCTATGACTTTTCGAGTTATGTTCATAATTATGGCATGCTTCGTGCCTCAGAAAGCACGTTAAGCCGTTGGTCCTGGAAGTCAAGAACATCTATGGCATTCGTTATTACGAAGTCAGTGATATTTAATATAAGGATATTAAAAATCAGTTGGTAACCTTAATATGCTTAAAAGCATATAATGATGTTTCCACTAAGCTACGGTTATTAGACTCGTAAAACTTGTAGATACACCAGTGAGCAGACTCTGGGTCTTAAGCGTAAGGCTAGGATGTCGGTGATGATGATGATGAGGGCTTGAAGATGCTTTGTGGAAGGTACTCATTACCTGAGGCCGGTGCCGAGCGCGGCCACCGCGGCGGGCGCGGCGTGGCACAGCGCGCGCTGCTTGTCGGTGAGGCCCCGCGCACACACCAGGCTCGCGCCCAGCAGCGCGCCGCCACCACCGCCACCACCGCCCACGACTGGACACATCCTGCAACAAACATATTACCGTTCAAATCTCAATTCAGATACAGTAGTCAGCACGTCGGAATAAAAATGGCCGTTGTAAAAAGAAAGAAAGTGACTAATCGCATGCGCAAACGCAGTGTCTCCGCGTTGCTATAACTTCGCGTCACTCCTCATGACCACGACGCTCTTCGATTGAGAACCGATAATGTGATATTGCACATTCCAGGTCACGCCACCGATTATACATATAATGCGTGGGTCTATAAAGATCCTACTAAGACCTGTGGAGCCCAAGCCACCCTCAACTGGAAGTAATGCACCTGATACGAACGAGGCCCTGGCGAACATAAAAAATTGCGGTAAGCGGCAATAGACTCGCCACCTATTACATAAGTCTAATTATGATTGGCGAACCTGCTTACCACTTCGGGGAAACAGACGTTATATTATTATGTATTATATATAAATAAATAAATATTTTCTAACAATTACACCAATTATTTAGTTCCAAGATAAGTATCATTAAGAACTTGTGTAATGGATACTAAAAAACGACTATACATACATGTATACTATTTTTTTTCGTACATTCTGTACATTCATACTAAATTCTTAATATACATAGGGAAACGCCCAGACCAGAACAAATATTCATGTTCATGCCAACAAATATTTGTCCTGTGTAGGAGTCGAAACCACGACCTTGGAGAGGAGAGCGGGTATACACGTCACCACGCCATATCGGTCGTCAAATATCTATATTATAATGCAATTTAACAAACGTTGTGTAATTTTAACACGGTAAAAAAGGGTTAAATAGAATGTATTCACTACTGCCATTAGTGTTTCAATGTACTCTATGGTTAGTGAGGCTGTGGTACCCACAAATCAGTTTCCCATAACCCGCGCATTACCGTGCGGAAATTAGCCTCGGTTCGTGGTTATCAATTGGTTAAGATAAGTGGGCCGCTTTAGATTTAGCCTGTTTCGTTGTTAAGGGCTACACGTACGCCTCGGTAGAGTATTTTTTACATGTATTCATTTATAAGTTTAGCTGTCCTCTGGTACTTCCTGTGTTGGTTTTGTCCCGTCACTGTCTATGCTTTGTATGTAAAGGCGTTAGTCCCGGTAATCAAAATCATCGATTCAAATAAAGCTCATCGATTTAAAAACAAACGCACCCATTCGCTGCGGACCGAAGCTTGATCGTAAAATAATGGGCAAGAAAATGGACAAGTTCTCACTTATCATTTTTGTGGTGGCCATGTTTGAGTCTCTACTGGGCGTCCTGGAAAATTCTAAAAGCAGGACGTGGAGTATCAACTGGGTCCCTCTCACCTTGATACTTAAGAAGAAGAGAAAATAATGATGACACTTCGTTCCCACCTATTCTTAACGTTTCACATATTTCGTAGTCCTTTTAAAGTTCTCGGAAACCAGACACTTAGTGTAGGTTTGGCACTGTTCTCCCCCGACTGGTCTCCACCTTGTCGTGGTAAGGGGGCTGAATACCTCCGGGTAGGGCGCAGAGGACGCTAAGGAAAAGGTAACACCCAGTGATTGGCGACTCTGGGTGCCCTTAGTAATTAATACCGGGGCGGAAACTAAGAGGGACCTGTGGAGGGCGCAGCGGGCGGGCCAGGAGGCCCGTCCAGCAGCGCCAGGAGGGTCTTAGGCAGTGGGGGCCCCTGCTGTCTAACCATAGACCCTCCAAGAAGTCGGCCACACACGCTATGGTCGCACAAGGAGGTAGGAGGGGCGCGTCCACTGCGTCTGAGGAGGTCCTCCCGGTTTTGGTCCGGGGACGTTAGCCGCGGGCGGGGTTTCAGAGCTGCAACCCAGGTACTGGCCCCCGCCTCTTTCTTAACAAGCGGCGGGCGTCGCCGAAAGATTTTTAGTGGTTATTACTGCTGGCGGTCGTGTCTGCGGTTGGTGAGTCCCACACACCTCTCTCGGTCCCCCTTTGACCGAGAGACAGTGCATCGCATTTTGTTACCGACGAAAAAAAAAGAAGGGTTTGGCACTGTTGAGCAGAGTTGGTAGCCCTAACATTGACCTCCAGTTTAATAGTTGGTAGTTGACCATAGTATCCACTGCCCAGTTTCCGCGGGAAGTGAACATTAATTGGTTGCCATTGTTAATGTCGCGTCAGTCGCACTGCGATTCAGGTAACCAGCACCATGGAGCGACGTGGAACGATGTGTTCTAACGTAATATAAATATTTTCTGTCTATTATTTAGTTCCAAGATAAGTATCATTGTGTTATGGGTATTATATTATATTAATATTTTTTCTTTTGTACATACATATTTATTATATTATAGGAAATACCAAGACCAGAACAAATATTTATAATTATGCTCACAAAGATTGGTCCTGTGTGAATCGAACCCATGCCCTCATGAGCGGAATCAGGTATACTGACCTGCACGCCATATCGCCTCACGTATCCCATTCAAAACCATAGCAATCTGCCGGTTGTGCCCTAGAGTTATGCTTAGGTCCCAGGTCTGGGTCTGCTCTCACTGGCTCTCACTGGTTTCAAGATTTGATTTAGCTATTGCACGGAGCGACTGCTGTATGTCTTTTAAACTTTTATCAATATATATAATCGAGCAAAAAAACATATACGGAATGCAAAAAGTCATTGATCGGGAGTTTTGAGCGCCCACGTGGAAAAAGACATTGCGGTAGTATTTTATTTTTCAAAACTAGTATGAATTCGAGTTATATGTGTGTATACATAAATACACATACATACCTTAACGCCTGTTTCCCCGAAGGGGTAGGCAGAGGCATATTAATACGCCCACACTTCGCCAATTATATAGTTGGTCTCACGTAATAGGTGGCGAGCCTATTTCCGCTTATCGGCACTGTTTTGTTCACCAGAGCCTCGTCCGTTGGTCGGCAGGTGCACCGCTTGCAGGTGAGGTTGGCTTGGGCTCCTTAGGTCTTGGTAGGATTCCTACGCACCCGCACTACTACTACGTACGCATATGTGTATATATAGTAGATTTTAAGACAGCTTCTTTGGCAATGTACACAAATGTAGGAAAGTGTTATATTGCAGTGTACTGTGATTGTCCGTGTTGATTTCAAAACTCCCTAGAAGCATCTAGTAAAGTGTCTACTACTTTAATGGGGTATCACTCGGACTTGACTCGACTATGACGGACTTTACTTGACTTTGACTGTACTGAATAACGAAAATGATACATTTATTGCAAATAACTTGATATATTATTTTACTTGACACTGGCAAATATCTACTCTAAACGAGTTACTGAGTCCATATACAAGAGAGATAAAAAGTTCCTGATCAAACAAGTGCCATAAACAAACATACATACATGCAAACATACATATATACATACAATCACGCCTGTTTTCCCGCAGGGATAGGCAGAGGCATATAATACGACCACACAGTTCGCGAACAGTGTTGTTGGTCCCATGTTTGGTTATTAACATTATTGTTGGAAAACGATTATTTTTGGTGTTCAATAAACTATTAATGACCTACCTTTCTATACCCTTTTCGTATATATAATAATATAAGTGCGAGACAGTTTTGTTTGCTGACAATACGTCTATGATATTTAAAGTCTCAAAACTCAAGTAAAACAATCTCAAGTAAAACTAAATGTGTAATGTTCTCATTGCCAAATGTTACACAAAATTCGACTTACTTAAAAATAAATGGCATAAAATATTGAGTTATTAAATGACACAAAGTTCTTAGGCATCATGATAGAATTGCAGTGAAACCCCTATATAATGGATTTGTCCGGAAGACTTAGCTCAGCATGCTATGCCCTCAAAAAGATAACACTTCTAACAGACGAAGAAACAGCTAAATTAGTTTATTTTAGCTATTTTCATAGCATTATGTCATATGGTATGTTATTGTGGGGATCTGCTGCGGACATACATAATATATTCGTACTACAAAAGCGCCATAAGAGATATCTGCACTGGGTCAGCGTGATGCAGTAGGGACCATAGAAATCTTAATAATATAACAATTGAATCAATGACTTTATATATATTTTTATTTTATTTATTTATTATTATTATTATTTTTTATTTTTTTTTTCCAATTGATCTTGGTACAACATACTAACGTATGTCTTAGTCGTTAAGGATCACTTTGCGATGCGGTGATTTGGCATATTGGGGTGGCCTGGTGTGCGGGCGTCCGCACCTACTTAATTCGAGTTCGAGATGTCACTCGATCATAAGGTACTGCCAGAATACCAGCGCTGCCGCGCCAGCGGCAGCTTATGCTGAGGCGGTGCCTTATTGACATCACACTCTGTTTTTTCTTTCCTACTTCTTTTTGTGATTTTATATTGTGTTTATAGTTCTGTTTGTTTTCTTGTGTTCTGTGTACTCTATTTGTAGTATGTATTTATTGTATGTTTATATTGTGTGTATGTCAATAAAAACTTTTCTATTCTATTCTATAACCATAAAAGTGCGGTGGTGTATCGTATGGCACCAGTCCATCATTTTCCGTTTCAACGCTCACGGACGTTGAAGCAAAAAAAATTATTAAATAGCCGTTTACATTCGTTATATCTATATCGTACCACACTGCAAATCAATGTACTCGTCCATAGTGAATGACTACGTCATTCTCGAACTCTTTGTTGTACAGTCGAGCACTGGCATAACTCAAACTCATCATCATCATCATCATCATCTCAACCCATTAACGTCCCACTACTGAGCACGAGCCTCCTCTCACATACCAAGGTGCTAAGGTATTGGGTCATACTCCACCACGCTGATTCAGTGCGGATTGGCGGAGGCAGGTGTATGGCGTCCTGCTGTTAGAATTTATCAAGCCGCCCATGAGGCCTCTAACATGGCTTAACGACTACCACATTTAGTGATAACCGGGACCAACGGCTTAACGTGCCTTCCGAAGCACGGAAGCGCTCGATATCAAATGCCACACAAACGGTCACCCATCCAAGGACTGACCTCTGTAAACTCTGCTGTACTTCGGTGATCGTTTCCGACCACCGAGCACCGCAGAGCTACGAGCGCTTCCAAACTTCTATAACTCAAACTCATGTGAATGACAAATTCTCGAATTGGACTTTTTGGCGGAAAAGTGAAGCGAAGAAACATCTACAGTTTTGTTTTATTTTCTAAAATTTGTGATTTTCGAACATTAATTTGTAATAACGGTGGATTATTAACCGTTAAGTGTTAGTGAACGGACATAAGTGTTGGTAAATGAAACAAAACAGTGCAACATCACTTTTTAAATTCTTTCAAGAAGTCCATGTGAGATCTCAGTATAGTCCCACATCTTTACTAAAGACTCAAGGGGTTCAGGGGAAGGGCATCTCATTTTCCATTTATTATCTTTATCACCACTCATTCTCATTTACTATGATTTATATGTCATTAATATATCTCTTACTTGACACTGGCTTAATGTGCTAAATGCACGAAGCCATAATTGTTTTTTTTAAATCTCGAATTGGCGACATTTGTTCCGATAGTTTGATTTCTAGTGTCTTATTATTTAGATTTCTATGACCATTACCCCCTCACTATGGTTTGTGAGAGGAGACCCGTGCTCAGCAGTAAGACGTTAATTGACTGAGATAATGATGATGTTCAAATTAGGCGCTCGTAAACGTTCGTTTCAGCGGCCAAGGAATCAGTTTTCTATAAAGTTCGAGTTTAAACCTCAGTATCGTGCGCCCAATCACATGTTATCGTTATTAATTTGCCACGAGGGGTTAACGGGATCTTTAGCAAAGAGTGGCTAACATATAAAAAATATTTGCCCATTTTTCAGAAACCTTATATTTCGTGACACCTGTCAGCGTGTCGAGAGTGTGAATTGTCGGTTTGTCTGTCACACGGGCGCGTTAATTGGCACCTCTCATTACCGGCCCGGTCTTAATGAAATATGCAGACAAGCGGACCGTTTGTACAGGCTGTGCAGGAAAAGACAACAGCTTATATATGCACAATAACAATGTATGCTGATAAATTGTTTTTGTGCATGTGTATGGGGAAAAATGGCCGTTATAAAGGTGGATGAAAGAATACTGTTTTCCTTTTTAAATGTGACACGTCATTATGACTACATCCTGCCTAATGAAAAGCAGTCGGTGCAGTCCAAATAAAAATGAAAGCGCATCATACAGTGAAATATTCACGGTTCAAAGCGCATCCACTCATGACGGCCTGCTTAAATGCCGTTTCACACCCCGCTTAAAAGACCCGAGATCATAGGAAATAGGAAACGTATAAGCCGGTAGCGAATTCTTGAGCTTAGTGGTATTGTTCAGAAACTTCTTCCCGAATTTCTTGGTTCGAGTGCTGATAGACTGCTTAGTATGAGGATGGTTTCTAAGACCAGCACGTGTTGTTCGGGAGGGGAAAGGAGAGGGCGGGATGGAATGGGTATGTCATAAGGAATGCGACTGAAAAAATTAAAGTAAACAATTTGTCATGTTATATATGGTGCTGTGTGTTACTGGCCTAGAATAGTGCCAGCCCCTATCATCTCACGGGGAGTCGTTAGAGTCGACGAAGAGAACTGACTTAAACTGCGATCACCAAGCCGCCTGCCCAGCGTGGTGATTATGGGCAAATACACACAATAGAATGTTATCTATTGGGGAGGACATGTTCAGCAGTGGGGTCTTCATAAGGCTGATATGATGATGATAATATGTTTAATTAATGAGTAAAAGATCAAGAGAGTGATATGAGAAGAGAAGTTATGAATATAAAAGTTACTGGGTGGGGAGGAAGAAAACGACTAAAACATATGGATGAGGTTTGTCCAGAACGAACAAAAGGCGTTCAATGGAAGGGTATGTATATATCTATCTTTAAACACATCTATATCATTATATACCTATTGTTTTTACTACATATGTTTATTACTTACGAATTAAAATACTTCTTAATGAAATTAACTAAAATTATGAAATTCTCCTCTACACCCTATGTATATAAATTTGCAGTTACCTTTCAAACTACAGACTCGTTACAATAACAAATGTTGTTTTACGAGAATAGAGTCGAATTCGGTTTGTGGCGGAAATTGCAATTGTTGTCCAAAGTGCGTGTGGGAGGCTGTGATAAATGAAAGGGAAACGAGAGGTGGAGGGAAACCGCGCTAATGGGGGACATTACCATACAGGGCCAGAGACACAGGCTCTATTGATGTGCTGCATGAAGCGTCTGTAGCTGAGGTAGTCGAAGTGCAGAAAAGCAAAGTAAAAGTAAAATAAAGTAAAAAAATTATTTATTTCATAAACTATTATACATAGTACTTGAAAACGTCATGATTAAAAATGAAAAAAAAAACAATCGAAATAATATTACACTAAATCACGAAGCTTAGATTCACTTACATGCGACAAAACAATTTAAAAACAAAAAATAATTAAGTGTAAGTGAATCTAAGTGCCAGTTCCGAGCCACCGCTCTGTAAGAAGAACTGGCAAGAAACTCACAGGCTATGCTCTTTTAAATATGTCGATTAGTTTGGTACTAGAATTACAATCTTCATTTGTCTGTGAAGCTATACAATGCAATATAACATAACATTTACAATATTCATGTTTTAAGTCATTCATATTAGAATAGCCTGTATGAAACGGCAGTTTAATCCCAAGCATTTTTATCTGCCATATAGTCTTTAATAGTTTCAAATGTCAAAGTTTCAATAAGTCCTTAGATAGGTGTGTCGGAAAGTTTCGGCTCTTTACAATAACTGGTGTATACATTTTTGAACCATGTCGGCTAGTCAGTCAACAGCAATACTTCTATACAGTAGGAGATAAACAGTAGGGCTGATATATATCTCGCCGCCGCCGTGGGAACGATCGTATAGTTAATACAGTTAACCTCAATCTATATAAAAATAACGCATTCCAAGTACATGGCCATTAAAGTTTACAATCCGTCGAAATTAAAAGTGCTTTAAGACAGTACATATGAAACAGCACTTAAAAAATATTATGATTATAAAATCTTTTTATGAAATTTTAGAATATTGAAAAGACAAATTCATTATAATTTATTTTCTGAATCTTCTAGAATTGTTTGAGTTTAATTTGCACACTTTATTATATAGTTTATATAATTTGTTTTATGTAAAATTTTGTTGTCCTAAAACATCACAATGCCTTTAAAAGGTAAATTTAAAACATGAGAACATCCATCAGCTTCATCATAATCTTAAATTGTATGTGTTGTACTACTTGTGTTATAAGTTAATGAGGAGTAAATGAATATGAAGACACGTTAAGATATTGGCCCTGGTTTTGGTGGTGATTGGGTCGTTTCCATCTATCTTTACTTGGTACGCGGGGTGGGTGGAGTAATTTCTAATTTAGTCCAACCCAGTAGTGGGTTGAGATGGTGATAATCTCTAAATGTGAAGTCTATGGATCATTACGTAAGCTTACATAATGATGATTATGGTGCATGGTTTAGTAATGGATTGATGATTACTATTGAACTATATTTATTCAGTTAGCAATTAAACCTCTAGCACTGATAACTCTATTTATAATACTTGATGACTATTAATTTATATCCGATATTAAAATAATAATTAATACTATAAAATTCAATAGATAGGTCATTAAGAATGTTCCTCAAACACGAGTGTAGTACATAGTTCCAGCGCGGCCCACTAGGGGGCGTTCCCAATTAGCCGGCTGTTAGTTCACGTTAATTAGTGCAGTAAGTCAGCATTAGGCAGGCAGGCGACAGGCTGGTTATAGGGAGATTGTTATTTTGGTTATTGGATGCTTATAAAATAACTTAAAAAAAAAAAAATTGGATTAAGATTTTTTATTTTTGAATAAAGTCTTTGGAAAGAGAGAGTAGAGTGAAGACGTCAGTATAGTATGTATTTATTGATAGCACGCTCCGACCAGTAGGTGTCGTAGAAGGTGACCGCAGGAGCAGAATATCAAGCGATTGCGTATTAAGCCCTGTATATTGTAAGGCAAACTGTACATATTTTTCAAAGCCATTCTACTTAAAGAATGTAGTTTACATCAAATTCTACAAAATCAAATAACAGACACCAAACTCCCTTCCGGGTGTTGCTATGAATCTCTAACAATAATCGACCTGCCAAAAAACTGAAAATGCGGATCGAGGATAATAGTATTTAATAAGCCCAAAGAGAGAGAAAGGACTTATGTCTGGCCTTATGTGGCCACATACATACAGAAAACGGCGAGAGACTGGTGTACTTTGACGACCGATATGGCGTGGTGGCGAGAATATCTGCTCTCCGCTCCTAAGGTCGTAGGTTCGATTCCCACGCAGAACAAATCTTTATGTGCATGAAGATGAATTTTTGATCTGATCTTGGTGTTTTCCTATGTATATTAAGTATGTTTTAAAAAAAAAGTATTTATGTATGTTTATCGTTATTTTGTATACATAACACAAGTTTTTAATGATACTTTTCTTAGAACTAAATAATTGGTGTAATTGTCAGAAAAATATTTATTTATTTATTTATATAGTCTCAGACCTGGTCATCCATGGTGGAGAGTATGTCATCCAATGAAAGTACATATGACGTTTAAAATTAAGATGAGACTTGTCCAATAAGGCCTCACAATTAGACAAAGGCCTGTTTGATTTCATGGAAATGCAAAACTATTTTGTAACAACTTCCTTGTGGAAAACCGGTGGCGCCTAGTTATTGACAATAACGAATACCTGGATCTCAGGAAATCCATTAATCAGCATTGCATGCGGCGCTCTCATAAACATCAAACTATCGGATCGGTTCCAATCTTTCTAATCATAACTGGATCAGTCTCCAGTCAGCTAGGTGTCATATTTCTAAGCAATCGGCAGGCGATCGGCACTTTACACCTACTGTACAATCTTTGAACGTACACCAAGTAACTATGTCGCGTGTCAGCATTTTGACCCGACAAGCATGTTCAAATCGTGGCGTAATTATAATTTCCTTCTATTCATCTACTTTGTACTCTGTGTTTTAACGATCATCTTACCAATCACACGTATTCACTCACACCATTTACCATTTAGTCTGTAGCTCTCTTTCACTGTTCTCGTCTAATAAACTCTCAGTAATTCTTACCAGTGATTTTATATTCACCAACCCTTTCTCTAAGTGTACGACCGTACACCTACTGATCGATAGACTTCTCTATTTTTTGAATAGCTTTTGTATAAAACAGAATGAGCATAATTATGTCGAAGCGCTTGTAGCTCTGCGGTCTCGATGGTCGGAAACGATCACGAAAGTACAGCAGAGTTTACAGAGTACAGTCCTTGGATGGGTGACCGTTTGTGTGGCATTTGATATCGAGCGCTTCCGTGCTTCGGAAGGCACATTAAGCCGTTGGTCCCGGTTATCACTAAATGTGATAGTCGTTAAGCCATGCTAGAGGCCTAATGGGCGGCTTGAAAAATTCTAACAGCAGGACGCCATACACAGCTCCGCCAATCCGCACTGCGTCAGCGTGGTGGAGTATGACCCAATACCCTCGCACCTTGGTATGTGAGAGGAGGCTCGTGCTCAGTAGTGGGACGTTAATGGGCTGTGATGATGATGATGATGTCGGACTTGATATTGTAATTTGTTAAATTTAACAGTGACATGTGGTAGCTAGACTTTCAAGAATTCTACAACCCCATGTCTTATCTGAGGGCGCTTTAGAAGGCGATAAGGGAATGAGATCTCACCTAGTGCCTATGTGGGCGATTCACACGTGACCTGGATAGTGCTAAAAGTGAACTTCGCCAAAACTAATTAAATCACTTTTACTGACCTTTCTACTGACCCCAAATGGGATAGGTATTTATGTAGGTGTGTACTATATTTTCTCGAAGATGCAAAGAAAAAAAAAATTTTAGGCGAACTGTATCATTTCTATCAACAAGAATGTAATAAAAACTAAAAGTTATGGATTTAAATTCCTCCTGTCATGTTTCGGAAACAACCAAAGCTTACCTTTAAGAGTGGCCCCTTATCAACATACGGCTGTTATCGGCAGACACTCCGCGCTATCTGTAACGGGGGTTTAATTTGTGACCATTCAGCTAATGCCGATTAATAGACTCAATGGACGAATAACGGGTTGTCTAGTGTCGGACTGATAAAGGTGTGATCCTTTGAAGAGGCTTTTTGGGTTCCTTGGTGAAATTGCAAAAAAGAACCCTACAATTTTCCTATGAGAAACTTTATCTATGTCAATGTTTAGTCATTACGTCACCATATTTTGTGAATAGGTTAGATTTTGATTTAATCTTTGCTTTGCCACTAACTACTGCAACTATGAGGTACAAAGTATAATTTACTTATAATATTAATAACATAATTAATTAACTCAGATGTACCTTACGAAATTTCTCAAACGAGCTCCCTCTTATAAATTTTTACCATTAAGTGTTTTTTGACATTTGTGTACCATGTAAAAGGCGGAAGTATAGTAATACTTTGATTTTATTTGTTTGACATTATTCTTAATGTGATTTTATCGTGAGGCAAATTTTCAAACTGCTTATGTCCTTTTGTACAAACTTTATAGGAGGAAGTAAAAACTTTTTTTTGTATATAGTTAACGCACTAATTGAATGTAGGTGTTATTCCAAGTCGTTCATAACTTATTAAATCCTATGTGAAATGGCATTTTTTAACAAGTCACAATGAAAAATAAAATAGAATATTTTAAAGCTTAATTGTAAGTATTAACAGAGAGGTTGTATTTAATATAATATACTTAATCTAAAACAGGGTAACATAATTATTAAAAATAAAAACTAAAAACTATAAATAAAAGATGTCTTCCAACTGTGGGCCCATGGGTACGGTGCCAAGAATGCTGGCAACGTTTCCTCTTTGGATTGCCAGGCCAATACGCTGGCAGAAGAAGCTGCCAGCCTTCTTGTCACCGGAAGCAGCAATGAGGCGAGCACTTAATTCTTTCACGAGCTGCTTTGCTTCCGGCCCCCATGGACCCAATGTCTCCACCGCAAACGGAACAAAAAGAAAGTTAGGCCCTAAATTTCCGTATTTGTTCCGTTTGCGATTTTCAGCACTTACCGCAGCAGCCCCGACACGACGCGAAGTTGCGCATACATGTGAGGGAGCCACGGTGTCTGCACAGGTCGCATCCCACACCAGCGGCCTGCCAAGCTTCCATGGGCCGATAGTCATACCGTCAGGTCTTTTGCCATCGCTGCGAGAGATACCAGTTGGCTCTAAGACAGCAGGTAACCCAACGGTGGCAAAAGCACTGCGGATGATGTTATTGAGAGAGGAGTGCCGTAATATACGACCAGCACTGCGGGCGCATGAAAGACCATGATGGCCAAGCTCGTCAACGGCCTCCCCACAAACACAACGATGAGGGTGGACTACCCTGGCGCCAAGGCGGAGACAAACCGCTAGAGTAAGAGACGGCCCGTCCAACAAGGTACCGACATTGGCAGACGGTAATGCCTGGAGCCAGTGACCTGACTCTCTTTCGGAGACTGCAGTGAGACGAGCAATTTCTGCTGAATTGACAGAAGAAGACAGAAGGCCATCAAAATTTTTTTTACATAGAGGCTCGTCCCAGTGCCTCTGCGACTGTGGCAGTAGAGGGAAGTCGGAACTTTGGCAGGAGGATTGCCAGGCGTTTTTAGCATCTGCCCCGCACGACAACTCTACGGAACCCAAAGAAGGGTTGATAATCTTCCGGTAGAGATTGTGCGTACTATGAGCAGAAGACAAAAACGCCGGCAGTGCCACGCTAGATACATTTCTTACACCTAGACCTCCGAACCGTACAGGGAGGGAAGCCTGACTCCAAACGCGGTCATTCATTGGACAATTTAGAATTTTGACTAAAGTATTTCTTATCAGATTATCCAAATTTGATAACAAAGAAGGAAAACGCCAGAATTGAGCGCATCGGAGAACATAATAGGTTGGGGAAAAAGTCTTTTCGTATTTTTGTATGAAAAGTCAAGACATTTTTTTCAAAGTTTATTTACATTTATTTACAATATATATGTACCGTTTTGTTGAATAACTTTCTGCCATTGTGTGGGCAGAGACATTATCCCGTTACTGTAGAAACTTTGGGACTTCTGATCAAAAAAACGGGACAAATAGTTTTGGCAGTCCTCTCTTGAGGTCAACCTTACAGAACCTAAAGAATTCTGCAGAGACCGAAACAGGTGAAAATCTGAAGGCGCAAGGTCAGGGCTATATGGTGGATGCACTAGGACCTCCCAGTCGAACTCTCTTAATTTTTGCTGAGTGGCTAAAGATGTGTGTGGTCTAGCGTTATCGTGATGAAAGACCACACCCTTCCTGTTGATCAATTCCGGCCGTTTTCTCTCGACTGCTTCCTTTAATCTCATCAGTTGCTGGCAGTAAAGATCAGAATCGATGGTTTTGCCGGGCGGTAAAAGCTCATAATAAACAATGCCCTTCCAATCCCACCATACACACAGCATCACCTTATTTCGTGTTAGGCCAGGTTTGGCCACAGTCTGTGAAGCCTGGCCAACTTTCGACCACGACCTTTTTCGCACGTTCTTGTCGTACGTGATCCACTTTTCATCGCCAGTTATCAATCTCTTCAAAAACGGCTCGGTTTCATTACGTCTCAATAATGAATCGCAAATGAGTACACGGTTCATTAAGTTTCTTTGAGTGAGCTCGTGTGGCACCCAAATATCGAGCTTTTTTGTATAACCAGCTTTCTTCAAATGGGTCAAAACTGTTTTGTGGTCAATTCCCAGTTCTTCAGCTACATCGTAACTACTAATATGCCGATCTTGCTCCACTCTTTCAAAAATGGCGTCCATTTTATTCGTAACAGGGCGACCAGAGCGAGGTTCATCTTTAACATCAAAATTTCCGGACTGAAAACGTTTGAACCAAATTTGTGCTACTGTATCATCGAGATTAAAGCCGAAAAGTTCTTGTTATTTTAGAAATATTTTGAGAACAGTTTCATATTGTATTATCATATTGTAGTGTGTTATTAATGCCCGCTAACTATCTATATTAATTATAATATCCCACTTCAGGAAGGAATTTCTTTTAGAAATAAGTCCACCTTTGTACATCGTCTTTTTCACATAAGGCTTTTTTTTGTTATTGTTTGTTTTTTGTGCAATAAAGAATATATATATAAAGGTAAATTTTAATTATTAGGCACGGAACCCGCGTTTTGCACTTGTACGATTCCACTCGGCCGCGGTTTTAGGAGTAGTAACGGACCGTCTCTGGTTCAGTGAAGTTTCCTAAGTGTAACTTTAGATGTCGTAAAATGCGAATGGAATGTAATTTACTGTCCCATACGTAGCATAGTTTAAAACATCTATACCTCGAATATCATCTATTGCAAGGCGTAAGTAAAGTTAAAATAAAATGCATGCCGGTTTGTGACGCCACACAGGAGTATTTACATTACTAAAGCTAATAATATCAAATATAAAATATATATGTTTTCAATTATAATTATGTCAATTTTATATTACCTATTGATAACATAAGTGATTATTTTATATAACTCGTAATCACGTCATAGTAGAACTACGCAATTTTCGGTAACTCGATCTTTCGGGTACCAGGGGCTCCCGTAATTCTTTAAAATATATAGCGAATGTTTGAAGAGCTTTTGAACCCATCCCTAGCCCTCTCCTATCTTTTCTCGAACTACACGTGCTGGTATCAATTTGAATAGCTGAATAGTCTATCAGCACTCGAACCAACAATTTAGTAAGTCGGTTCGGTGTAAGACCGTGGAGCTTTGAAATTCTATGCCGGCATGTTTTTCCCAGCTTAGTCTCGGGTCGTTAAAGCTGGACGTGAACGGCATTTATGAAGGCCATCATGAGTGGCTGCGCTTGTTGCACGGTGTGATTTTGGACTGCATTAACTGCTTTACATCATGCAGAATGTAATCAGTATGACGCGTCACAGTCACAAAAAATTTACTTGTTTGTTTTAACATGTGGCATATTCATTTATCGTTTGTGTTATTCAACCTTAAATAAGGAAATGACAGTTAATGTCACTCGAGTGTTAATATATTCCGGTTAAAGTCGGTACCCCGTATTACACGACAAAAGTACGATTCGTCAAGGCACCAGCTCACCCCGACTGCCGGCCGGCATGGCTAATCACCGCGTGGATTGATGATGATGTGACGAACGCCTTGAGTGGCCGATCACCCTACACCACACCTAACAGACATCAAAATGTCTGTCACGTTATGCAACGGGAAATAAGCTCCGCAACTAGCCAGAGGCACCTCTGGAAAAGTTGAAAATATCTTCATCAATAAAATTCGAAAATATCCCGTTCACGAGTATGACGCATGAACCAGCCATCGTTTCGCTCAACCATATTTTAGAGAACTTGACAATTCGACGCATGACGCCACCACCGCAGAAACATTTAAATGAGCATACTTAAGCTACAGGATAAAGGGAATTCAACAAAATTAACATTAATATTAAAAGAATGAAATGTGTTGCACTTTATAAGTGACTAGCTGACCCGGCGAACTTTGTTCCGCCTTAATGGCAATAAATAAGCATATTGTGTTTTTTTTTATTGGAAAAAATACAAAAAAATTAAATACCTACATTAATCATTCATTATTATTTCTGTATTTTAGTACATAGGTTGCTCTGCACTTAAATACCTTGTGATACACGCCTTTTTTTGTTTTATTATTATTTATTGAGAAGCACGAAGTCGATCCATAATATCGCGGCGTAATATATATATTTTTTTAATAATGGCTTCGTGCATCTAGCACATCTAGCCAGTGTCAAGTAAGTGATATATTAATAATATATAATTCATAGTAAATGAGAATGAGTGGTGATAAAGATAATAAATGGTAAATGAGATGCCCTCCCCCTAAACCTTTTGAGTCCTCAGTAAAGATGCGGGACTATATTGAGATCTCACATGGACTCCTTGAGAAAATTTGAAAAGTGATGTTGCACTGGTTTGTTTGATTTAACAACACTCATGTATATTTATTCATAAACACTTAACGGTTAATAATCCACCGTTATTACACATTAATGTTAGAAATATCACAAATTTTAGAAAATAAAATAAAACTGCAGACATGACGCTGCACTTTCCCGCCAAGAAGTCCAAAATTATTTATTTAATAGAAATATGCAGTTTCTTTCTTTCTTTTAAATAATGGCGTCGTGCGTCTAGCACATTTAGCCAGTGTCAAGTAAGTGGTATATCAATAGTAAGAGAGATAATTCGTAGTATATGAGAATGTTTGATGATAAAGATGATAAATGGTAAATGGGATACCCTCCCCTAAGCCCCTT
The DNA here is from genome assembly GCA_949126915.1 of Musotima nitidalis. Lineage (NCBI taxonomy): Eukaryota > Metazoa > Arthropoda > Insecta > Lepidoptera > Crambidae > Musotima > Musotima nitidalis. Next base: position 14,055,832 of record OX421437.1, on the reverse strand, counting down.
GAGTCCTCAGTAAAGATGTGGGACTATACTGAGATCTCACATGGACTCCTTGGGAGAATTTGAAAACTGATGTTGCACTGTTCTGTTTCATTTACCAACACTCATGTACTGTCACAAACACTTAACGGTTAATAATCCACCGTTATTACACATTAATGTTCGAAATATCACAAATTTTAGAAAATACAACAAAGCTGCAGACATGACGCTTTACATTCCCGCCAAGAAGTCAGAAATAGTTTGAATATTGATATCTTACAAATATCAAATTGTCATCCATACGTCATTACATAGCTGTAATTATACGTCAATTACATAGCTGTCATTTGCGTTTTGTTATTTCAAGTCTGATTCTTTTTTGTTATATCACGTTTTATAGTGACTGACGTTTCATGTCAAGTCACTCGGGAACGCTGTTGAACGGGATAAAAAGTATCTTATGTCCGTCTCCTGGCTCTAAGCTACCTCCCTACCAATTTTCGCCCAAATCTGTTCTGCCGTTCTTGAGTTATAAGTGGTGTAACTAACACGACTTTCTTTTATATATATAAGCTGACCCGGCGAACTTTGTTCCGCCTTAATGGCAATAAATAAGCAGATTGTGTTTTTATTTTATTGGAAAAATTACAAAAAAATTAAATACCTACATTAATCATTCATTATTATTTCTGTATTTTAGTACAAAGTTGCTCTTCACTTAAGTACTTTGTGATACACGACATATTTTTTTTATCATTATTTATTGAGAAGCACGAAGTCGAGCCATACTATTGCGGCGATGTTCACGTGCAATTTCTTGTTCTTCTTCAGTCCTTTCATTTCCAGTATTTCGTATTCTTCTTGCATTACGGCTTCGTCGGTAAAGATTCGATAGTCTTGTTCGCGGCATTATTAATTAAACTTCACTTCAATTCAATTCATCTAAAAAATTATTTCAAAACTCATATTCACATTCCCGCCAAGAAGTCAGAAATAGTTTGAATATTAATTTCTTACACATATCAAATTGTCATCCATACGTCATTATTACGTAGCTGTCATTTGCTTTTTGTTATTCCAAGTCTGATTCTTTTTTGTTATATCACGTTTTATAGTGACTGACGTTTTATGTCAAGTCACACGGGAACGCTGTCGAACGGGATAAAAAGTATCCTATGTCCGTCTCCTGGCTCTAAGCTACCTCCCTACCAATTTTCATCTAAATCTGTTCTGCCGTTCTTGAGTTATAAGTGCTGTAACTAACACGACTTTCTTTTATATATATAGATAGTGAAGAGATAATAATATGTTACAGACCTATTCTCGTCGTTTCCTTACCGAAGGCACGGCCGGCCACAAGCCCCCATCGCAATATAATGTAACCATGCAATTGACTTCTTGTGGTTCCTCATCACATTGCCCTACAATCAATATGTACACTGAACTTTCCATTACTTATGTGTAATCAAAGAAATTAATTGCCGCACCGCCTTCAAAGTTTTCTGCTAACCATTACATTAACTGTCAGAGAATGCCTTATGGCATCAAGTTCGCCCTTTGCAATACTTTTCAGTGAGCAGTAAAGATTGAATAAATAAATTCGACTGTACTCGATTCGCCTGAAAATGCAAATCGATCACAAATCAAATACGCTAAACTAAAAAAAATACTTTCTTTTATGACACAATCTTAGCAACAAAGTTTGTAAAAGAACCACATTCTAAACTCAGTCAAAATCCTTACTAATACTCCAAAATGAGCGACAGTTGGTTTAATACGTTTGTTTCGTTTTCACGACTGAAGCTCTGGACAAGTAAAGCTAGACTGGACCTTGAAGAATGACAGAACCGACATTTTTACCCAAACAAATGTGTTTCTTGTGATAATCACAACAAACGTTCTCCTGATGTTTATAGCTCACTAAATTCTTATTCATTATATTTCAAACTATGAGAAATCTCCAATCTGGAGAATGCACTATAACACTAAAATTCGAATAACATTAAAACCAAAGCTTTATTGGTAGCGGATAAATTATTATTGTTTAGCAGCGATGCACGATGTGCTGAAAGTATTCCGAACGATGCCACGGTCACTCCAGCTCTGCACAAACAGTAAACAGCTTCCACATGCACTTGAGAGGTGCTCAAACATTCTGTAAACACAATGAAAACAGATACTTTATACTGAAGTACAACCCATCAGTATTATTACATAAATAATTAAATATTCTAAGACATATCACACAGCTGATAAATATCTTTCATATGTCATAAATATAGATTGTTAAAAGAAGGTGAGGTTATTTCTATAAGGAATCTGTTCCAGTTAGCAAAAACTTATATGCTTAAAGACAAAATTCAAAATGTACCCTATTACAGACTATCAATATTTATAGATAGAATTTTAAATGTATCCCCACATCCAATTATAATAAATTTATGGCCACGAGACAGGAACAACCAAAACATCTCATTAACAAAAATGACAAAACGTCATCCCTAAGGGTCCTAGCACACACGCTACTATATGATTCGGCGATTTAGCAGCTTTTAGGAAGTTCTTATGAATGTTACTGGGTGTAGAGGGTGAAGATGACTGATAAAGAGATTGGCTTGAGTTTGTGAAGAATGATATAATCGAGAAGAGGTGGATAAGTTGATGACAAATAACTGAGTTGAATGCAAGGAAAATACAAGCTGCGAACGACCCGAGACAAGCAGAATGATGAGGAAGTTCTACAGAATCACCTTTATGCTGTGCAGACGATTCTGATGACGCATATAATATTTTTTTGCTGGAAGCATATCACTGCCCTTGACTGCACCAGAACGACAAACGCAAAAAATACACTAATTGCCTTTAATAACGCGATCGCGATCAAACGCATACACATACATACATAATATTACGCCTGTTTCCCCAGAGGGGTAGGCAGAGGCATATTATACGCTCACATTTCGCCAATTATATTGTTGGTCCCACGTAATAGGTGGCGAGCCTGTTGCCGCTCCCGGGAACAGGCTCGCCACCTGTTATGTTCTTTGATTGGCAGGTACACCACTTGCAGGTGAGATTTGCTTGGACTCCTCAGATCTTGGTAGAATTCCCATTTACAAATATATGTTTGAAATATCCTACATATTACATAATTTCAACCTAGATGGTCTTATTGCGACAGACAATCCGATGTCTATCTCTATGAAGCTAAATCACAATGCAATATGCAAGTAAAAGCAAAATGGCCATTTGCGTATGCTAAAACTATGGCATGTGCCAAGACCCTAAAGTCGGAAAGATAACAAGACAAAAGACTACTCAAAATTCCTCAGACGAGTTCCGATTAAAAGTTACGTAATCGAAACTCCGCCCGTGAAATATAGGTTCGGATACAATATATTATCATTAGAGCGATATATCCCGAATAATCCTACCTCATTAACATACTATGCCATGATTTACGTCCGCCGCCCTGACGCAACAACGGTCTAACCCACGATTCTACAAATTACATCGTGATCGTAATGTATTGTAATGACGAGGTAATTTAAGTTCTTTCCCATATTACAAGCTAAATTCGTTGTACGCCTATCAATTATGCTCCTTAGATAGAGTCGTCATAGGGACAAGGTTTTCTTATTACGTGTCTTTAATATTACGTAAACCAGTTTTAATCTGTGGTTTTTATTATTTTCATGTTATTTACGGTTAAGTTTATAAGACCTTAGAACCGTACCTCCAGATGATTTTCTTATAACGTTATTAAGTTGCGCGTGGAATTAGATTCATATGGAGATATCAAAAGATGTATTATTTTAATTTGTCATTGATTTGTTTTAAAACTAACAATCGTATGATTTTTTTTCATGTAAATTACTCATACCTAGTTGATTAGTTTCTAACATTATTTGTGAGATTGCTGCAATAATTGACACAAAACAATGAAGTTGATATGAACAAAATTTAAATTCAAGTACTTAGTAGTTATTTTGAAATATTAAAAGAAATGACATGCAGAATGACATTTCAGCGATTAGAAAATAAAAGGATTTTTTTAGAAAAATAAATGACATGATTTTTCTATTCATATTAGTTTTTTGCATTAATGTGGTGTAACTTGATAGACAATCGTTTTTGCAGTACCATAACGTAAACCCTGAAAAAGGCACCAACATTGATATAATTTATGTAATTTTATTAAAGTACTTAAATTAAATGATGTACGGAAGAGCGAGACCCTCTAACACAGGTATCTTCATACTTAAAAGGGGGCCTCGAACCAATTAAATGTAAATTGAGATTAAGTTAAAGAAATGAGTATTTTGTATTTGTATTGTATTTGTAAATTATTGTAAATATTCAGAAAATTCGTGATTTTTATATATATGTCACCGTAAAATTGTAAATAACGTTAAATTATAATCTATCCCGCGAAATTGTAATTTGTCGAAAAATTGTGATCCGTAACAAACTGCTCACAATTTGACGCATTATTTTCCGATAGATTATAATCTATCGTAGACAAATCGTTAAATCACAATCTGTCGCGCGTTAAATTGTCAACTGTTTAAAGCCTGTCCATGATTGGCTGGTCTTGCCATCAAGACCAGCCAATCAGGGACGGGCTGGAAGAGTTAAGAATCAAACATAGATCAGTCAAAAAAATAAAATGCGAATATAATAAGTATTTTTTTTAATTAAAATAATTGAAACAAATCTCTTCGAACACAAATTAAATATAAATTAAAAGTACTTAAGTGTTCGGTGACTAACTCTTATTTATTATTTAACTGCACTTTTTTAAGTTATCACAGGTCCGTTAACACTCCCTATAACTTATTATAATACATTGCGTTATTATTACTAACACGAAATCTGTTTTAAATCACCAAAACACTGTTTGTTTACATTTCACATCAAATGAATTTGACTAATAACAACCGAAGATGGCGACGACGACGGGCGGCTTAGCGGGGAACATGAAGTTCAACCAATCAAAGCGCGAGGTGCATTCTGTCACATGCCATTATACAATCTGACGGTTTGTCTTCGATAGATTATAATCTATCGAAAAATAATGCGTTAAATTATGAGCAGTTTGTTACGGATCACAATTTTTCGACAAATTACAATATCGCGGGATAGATTATAATTTAACGTTATTTACAATTTTACGGTGACATATATATTGCATTATTATTTGTTATTTTTATAAAATAGTATTTATCCCCTATTAACATTATCATTGCCACAATATTACTGACCATTTCGTTGTAAATTTATATGGATTGTTTTCTTTGTCACTAATTAGTTTCTTAGACCAATGATATTTTCCTTTATGTTTATAGCCATTGCAAGTATTCTCAATGTATATTTAAACTATTTCTTATAAAATTCCATAAGACATCTAAAGCAAATCTTTAATAAATTCCAACTAATTACCTTAGAGAAATACATTCCATAACATACCCGTATACTGTTGGAAAAGAATCCGAGCTATTAGTAACAGACAATTTAATGAGATCGTTCTTACCTATATAAAAAAACTAAATACAACAATGCACGTACTGGAATCCGCGGGAGACATAAACGGTTGTGCAGGAGGTATCCTATCATTTGACAAATAATAAATACAATTTTTAATTTAAAAATACCGTGTGTTTTTGTTAATAACTTATTTGACAAATAATTGAGTGATAAAATTGCAATGCAACCATATTTTGTATATAATCGTTTTAATCGGTGCAACAAACAAAGGCATAAATATCGTTTGTTGGAAGAAGAGGAGATTTCTTATACATTATACTCGTACTAGGAAATCTATATTTTAAAATACCGTGAATCGTATTAATAATAAGCTTTTGTATATGGTTATTTTTTGGTAACAATAAAGTATTTTTTTTATATCTACTGCATAAAAAGAACATAAATACATTCACGCATGTTTCCCCGAAGGAGTAGGCAAAGGCATATTATACGCCCACACTTCGCCAATTATATAGTTTGTCCCACGTAATAGGTGGCGAGCCTATTGCCGCTTATCGGGTACTTTATGTTCGCCAGAGCCTCGTCCGTTGATCGGCAAGTGCACCACTGGCAGGTGAGGTTGGCTTGGGCTAAGCTTTTCCTAAGTTAGTAAGTTAACTAAGTTTTTCCAGTTATTTTCCTTTATATTTTTTAGTATAAACTGCACACCAATAAAGATATTCGTTCTAATTATTTTCGTCAAACATCAGTGAACCACAGTGGATATAGTAGGTACATAATGCGCCGCTAATGGCGCCCCGCAGCTCGAGATCCTTATCCCAGTAATTGATAATTCCCCTTTACGCCATCGTGAACAGCCTTAGAACAGCCGCTTTGGCTTAATGGCAATTATCAGCGTGTTTACGATACTGATTATAAGAAATCATGAGGCGATAGCGGCGGAAAGCATGGTTGCAGAATGACTGCTTCTCATTGTTAATCGACTTCCTTATTGATTATTATAAATAGCTCGTTATTTCGGTTTTTCAGGAAATTATAGTAGCGCCGGAATTGTTACAAAGAGATTTTTTTTCCATCACTTGCTTACATTGGATTTCCGCAAAGTAACGCCTGAGCTAAATTATTCATTATAAATAGTTTTTGTTTAAGTAGGTATATCAGAATTATGACAAAGCGTAATATTTATTTGTTTCTGATACAGAAAAGAGAGGAAGCCATGTTTATTTAATCTCTTCCCATCCAAAGATTGCTTGGAAGACAATTGCTATAAACGATAAGGCTGACAATTATAACTTCATTCTTTTGTAACTTCTTCTAATTTTTATTTGGTTACACAAATAAAGAATATTCTATCCATCTATCAGATATAACAACTACTAACAATTATTGAAATAAGTAGAAAGTGCCTATTTCGGGTAAACAGCAAAAATTACCAGCGCACCGTCAAATAATAATGTCAGCTATGCATAAATGTGACACCTTCCCATTAAGGCTCCCTTATTTACTTAATTTAAAGTTACCGTTTTGGTAGCACTTATAATAGGGGGATACGGTTCTAGTTATTTATTTAAGTAACATTCCCCACATCATATCCAAGCATTATCTCGGTTGCCCTAAACTCAAGCTCAGGGCCCAGGGTCTGCTCACTGGTCTTACCAAATTTGGCTGAATTTTAGTGGTCACATGGAGCGACTGCCGTGTAACCTCCGCAATCCATAGAAACATAATTCTATGGTTAACCCAAAGAGAAATATCATTTTAGAATCCAGACTTCCTAATAACGACTGCCATAGATGTTTTTGTAAGCCGTGACTAATAATACGTAATAATAATAATAAACCTTTATTGCTTCATTTGGTACAAAGGATCTTAGACATATTATAAAGGTATCAATCAAATGAGCCCTTCAACGGCATTACAAAATAAAATGAAACTTTAAAATAAAAACGATTCAATAACATTCATACATATTAATGCGAATTCGACCTTCTGCAATAAAGTATTGAGTTAGCACTGTCTGCGTTGCATGCACCTGTTTGTAGATCTTGCGTTCCTTCACATCGCGACTCGACTCACAACGTACTAAGCTAATGGTGTACTTTATTGCACTCTGTCTTATTTCTAATTATATTAATTAATAGTATTTCATAGGCACATCTACAATCTCACGTCTATGACATATGGGCCAATTGGTGGGAACAAAAACATGCTACAACTATTTAAAAAGAGTCTACAATTGCAGCTAAGGTCTCTTTTATCACAAATTGGATAGCAAAATATACACACACTGAGACATTCTTTCTACTTTTTTATCTAATCTCTGTTAACCAATGAAAATTGTTTCCCCAAGATAGGTACAAGCTATTGCTTAGTTTGGGAACCCCTGGAAACAATGTGATGTGAATTTATATTTCTACATTTGTAAACTTCAAATCCTAGTTTGTAATGATATTTTTCATTTTTTTTCATATATCAAGATGAAACGTGATATTATTAGCTCATCGTCTCCCACATTGGCACTAGACTAAATTCTATTTCCTTAGTCGCTTTCTACAACTCCCTCGGGTCGGGCAATTAATTAATGGATCATATATTCATCATATATTTGACGACCGATATGGCGTGGAGGTCAGTATACCTGCACTCTGCTCCTGAGGTCGTGCGTTCGAATCCCGCACAGGACAAATCTTTGTGTGCATGAATATGATTATTTGTGTGGTCTGGGTGTTTCCTATGTATATTAAGTATGTATTTACAAAAAAAATATATATATTAGTATGTTAATTCGTTCTTTAGTATCCATAACACAAGTTCTTAATGATACTTATCTTGGAGTTAGATAATTGGTGTGATTGATTAAAGTCCGACGTCTTGAAACAGGTGGCTAGAAGCGAATGAATGCATTCTGAAGAGAACCGGGATGGTTAGCGCTCTTTGGGGAAGCCCTACGTTCAACAGAGGATGGCAATTGGCTGATTGATATATGTTAATTAATATTATTTACTTTTTTATCCAGTAGCGGCAATAGGCTTGCCACGTATTACATGGGATAAGCAATATAAGTGGCGAAGTGTAGGCTTATGATATGCCTCAGCCTGCCCCTTCGGGGAAACAGGCGTGACTGTATCAGTATGTTTATCTATTGTACTTTTCAACCAATCATCATTGTCCTCTTCGACGTCCTTCGCTGAACATAAGCCTCCCCCGTAAATATGCTATGTGAAACGTAAAATTTGATACGCATGCGTTTATAATCAGCCAGAATCTTTACATCATAGAATATTTGGTAATAGCAATAATTATGTATGACATTATCAACATGTTCCCGCATTTTTCTAGATTGTTAGACGCGTATTACTCCTTATCAGTCATATAGTTTTTCACCTTTAACAATCTATACTTCTACATTAATACTAAATATGGATGTGTTTAAATATTAACATACGGCATAAGTGTCGTGGTCATCATCATAAGCTAATTTTGGTCCACAGTTGGGTATGGACCTCTTCACTGGGACGTCACTAAGTTCGTTTTAGTATCTATGTAGTAATCATTAAAATTTATTTGGCAGTAAAACCTATTTTGCCATGTTACAACCCGGAAGTTATTTATAAGTTTCAGACTATACTATTGGCAATGATTTACTATTATATTGTTTAAGTAAGCAAATAATAAAATAAACATAGCAAAACCAGTAATTGCGAGCGAAAACAGAAGGTTACAGTTGTGTGGTGTGTTATCTCAGGAGCCGAGGACGTGTTTATGTTTGTTTTGGGGCAGGCAATTATCAACGTTCAATATTATTGTTTGCGAGTAGCGGCGCTCGGGGCAATGCGCAAAGGTACGTTTACACTACATTTTTAAATATGTTGTCATCAAATCAGTTAATATATATTAAGTTGACATGGAATTCTCTGTAATAGAGAGGGACAAATCATAAAAATACATTTGTAATATTCTGTTCGGTATTGGAAAGAGTTTAATAGTCAGTCTTTCAATGAGCTACCGTTTGTGTGACATTATATATCCAGTTATTCGGTGCTTCCGAAGGTATGTTGATGACCTTCAGCTGTTGGTACGGTTGGTTGGTGGTATGAGGCAGTCCAGTTAGAGGCTTTATTTGGAGACTTTACAAATAAGATGCCACACTCCTGTCTCCATAAATCTGCACTACGTCTGCGTGGTGGGTTTATAATTTACCCCTTTTTTATCGTCGGTAAATAAATGCTGTTTACGCACTGTCTCCCGGCCAATGGGGGGACCGGGAGGGGAGTGTGGGGTTCACTGCGGCAGACGCAACCACCGCAGTCCTACCCACTAAAAAAATTCCGACGACGCCCACCGCTGTTGAAAAAAGGGGCGGGGGGGCATTGCCTGGGTTTGTAGCTTCTGGCACCCCCCAGCATCATAATGCATTAATGCATTTACGCACTGTCTCCCGGCCAAAGGGGGACCGCGACCTCCTACCTCCTTGTGCGACCATAGCGTGTGTAGCCGACTTCTCGGAGGGTCCATGGTTAGACAGCAGGGGCCCCCTGCCCCCGCTGCCTAAATCCTCCTGGCGCTGCTTGACGGGCCCTCCTGGCCCGCCCGCTGCGCCCTCCTAAATAGTCATCGCAAATAAGCTTGAAATATTTTGTTCTTTTTTACTTATTTCTTTAATTTTACTCTAATTAAAACGGTCTAATTAATACAAATTACAGATAACAATAAATTTCGAAAATATAATTCAACACATACAAAACTAAACTCAGCAACTATAATTAAACAATTAATTGAACAAATCTACACTTTGTCGAACAAATGATGAAACTTTCGTCACCGTTGAAGTTATATAAACCTACACTATAAAACAAATTTTAAATGACAACTTATTTGAAGACATTTTGCTTTTCTTATCAATTACTTAATACTTATTAAACACCATTCGCGGAAACACAGTAGTAGTGAGCAGGCTCCTTAATGCACTAAGTGGACCTGTTTCGAAAGTTCATACTTATTGGTAACGTGTGAGTGTCGTTATGTGTTGAAGAAACAATTTAATTTTTATAACTGGAATATTTCCAGATTCTTTTCAGATTCCTTTTTTTGGAATTTTGTGTGAACATTATTTTCGTATAGGTGGGGACTTCGTAAGGTGCTCGGCAGTGTTAGTGTTGGCAAATTGATTATACTTCGATAAAAACTAAATATTTATTGGATTATTTGAACAAAATGTCGTTTCTGCTGTTTCTAACAATTTATTTATATGTATGTGATAATAGTGTGCTTACTATTATTAGAATAAACGTTATATTGCTCTCAAGTAAGTATAGAGAATAGTCCTAATATAAACCTCTATTATGGGTCTACACAGCGCTAAACCACAATAGAATTATGTTTTATTTTCTCAACCAATCTTGTTCCTGTTCGTGCCGCTAAATTTAAAATGGGTGAACAGATTTTGTCGAGAGTTGCACACGCTGACAACTGATGTGATAAGGAATAATTTGGTATACTTCATCTGGAAAAACAACCATATTACACAGAAAAAGTAAAGGGCACAACTACACTGGCCTGCAAAGCTAAGGTATCACCCAATTTAAATTGTGTAATGATGTCTTTGTTTTAATTACAAATTCAAACACAATAATAGCTGATAATATTTCCTGTACTTTTTTTAATTCGAACTTAAATAATACATACATAATGTCACGCCTCTTTCCCGTAGGGCGTTAGCTTCATTCACACTCATTAAGGTCACAGCTCATTAGAGCCACCCGGCACCCACCCCGCACCGCCTCGTCGCCCGGCGTCCACTCGTTGTCGACAGGTGGTCGACGGGTGAACACCGCGTTATCACCAATAAACGTCGCGCGGTCAATCAGTGGACCTCACGTCGTCAACCAGTGGACCCGGCGTGGTCAATGAGTGGACGACACTTGGTCCACGAATTTCCGAGTAGTCTGTTAACAATTGGCACTAGGTCTACACGTGTGTTTCGTAATGTCCACTCGGGACCCACGCGTTGGCAATGCGCAGTCAACGCAAGGCAAGCATGCGAGCAACGAGTTGTCACCTAGTGGTCCACCCGCCGTCCGCGCGTGGATGGCTTACGATTGAGGCGATCTGGTGACGCTGCGGAGTTGATGTAGTGAGCGCATACCCATACAAATTCATATAAAGAATACTAACCGCACGAGGCGAGGCGGTGCGGAGTGGGTGCCGGGTGGCTCTAGTGAGCTGTGACCTTTAACCTCCTCATACACGCCCGTCGCTATAGGGTATTTTATTTAGGGTAGGGTATTTGACCTGCCCTTTCTCCAAAATTTCTGAATTTGGTCATAGAAGGTCTTAAGTGGTCTTCCCCTCCCAACACTTCCGATCACTTGTCCATCATAAATCACTTTCGCTAGTCTACTTTCGTTCATCCTCTCAACATGACCAAATCATCTAGGCATAAATAATAGCATAAAAAATTGAAATAATTCAGGAAATATATACTTAGTCTGGCGGAACCATGAATGAACCTAACAATGCCATGACACTGCACGTGACCTTCCATTAAAGCGGGCTGAATGGAGACTTTCAATGGTGGTATCAGCGACCGGCAATCATGGCGTGAACGGGCGAATATCGACTATAAAATACATATCCCTCATGATATAAAACTATGTTCGTCGTTCTTCTGTAAGACCATTCGATTTCGGAATTCTCTGCTGGCTCATGTTTCTCAGCAGGTACTGGGTCTTTTCAATCAATCAATCAAAAACTTTTTATTTCATAAACTATTTTATAGTACTTGAAAACGTCCAATCAAAAAAAACAATTAAAATATAATAATACTAAAATCACTTGCAACCAAACAATTAAAAAAACAAAAAATGTTTAAGTGTAAGTGAATCTAAGTGCCAGTTCCGAGCCACCGCTCTGTAAGAAGAACTGGCAAGAAACTCACAGGCTATGCTCTTTTAAATAAATTGTTAAAATGGAAATAAATATATCTTATCTCTTATCTTATATCTTAAATTATCGATTGGTTGGTTTTGAGCGGGATGTGAACCGATGTTTATGCAAGCCGTCCTGAGGGCGCTAATTAAATATCGTGTTTATTCCACGGTAAGGAACGTTCTTATTCTTTTGGCCTGCATCGACTGTTTACCATCAGGCAGGGGGCCTACCGCCCCCCCCCGACTGGTCTCCACCTTGTCGTGGTGGGGGGGCTAAGTACCTCCCGGTAGGGCGCAGGAGGCGCTAGGGAAAAGGCAACACCCAGAGACCGACGACTCTGGGTGCCCTTAGTACTGACTAACGGGGGGGAAACTAAGAGGGACCTGTGGAGGGCGCAGTGGGCGGGCCAGGAGGGCCCGCTCAGCAGCGCCAGGAGGGTCTAGGCAGTGGGGGCAGGGGGCCCCTGCTGTCTAACCATGGACCCTCCGGAAAGTCGGCCACACACACATGGTCGCAAGGGGAGTTAGGAGGGGCGCGTCCACTGCGCCTCTCTGAGGAGGTCCTCCCGGTTTTGGTCCGGGGGACGTTGGCCGCAGGCGGGGTGTCAGAAGCTGCAACACAGGTACTGGCCCTCGCCTCTTTCTCAACAAGCGGCGGGCGTCGTCGGAAGATTTTTAGTGGGTATTACTTGGCGGTCGTGACTGCCGGTGGTGAGTCCCACACCCCCTTTCGGTCCCCCTTTGGCCGAAAGGCAGTGCGTAAATGCATTTTGTTACCGACGTAAAAAAAGGGGGCCTACCGCCGAATTCGATGGATTACCGGTAATCCATCTAGATCAAACTTTGTTATGCGTTCATTAATCCGTACCGGGGAATCTGCCGACAGCCACCTCTCATTCATGACCTTCAGTCCGTGACAGACCAATAGGTAAATGGAGAACGCCATTTTGTTTCGATTTCCATGAGTTCGGCGGTCCGACAGAATCAATTCGAAATCCATTTTGCCTTATAATCGATTGCCATCGAACTCGGCGGTAGGCCCCCAGTCACATACATTTTTTTTCTTATAATTTGTAAATACATTCATCATTTATGAATAGCTTCATTAGAGATGACACAGTAACAATATCATCCCCTCGACTTGTCTCCACCTAAACGTGGTTGGTGGGCTGAGTACCTTCCGGTAGAGCGGAGAAGACCCCCCCCTCCCTCCCCGACTGGTTTCCACCTTGTCGTGGTGCCTCCCGGTAGAGCGCAGAGGGCGTTAAGGAAAAGGTAACACCCAGAGTTTGGCGACTCTGGGTGCCCTTAGTACTGACTATGGGGGGGAGGGAGAGACCTGTGGAGGGCGCAGCGGGCGGGCCAGAAGGGACCGTTCAGTAGCGCCAGGAGGGTCTTAGACAGCGGGGGCCCCTGTTGTCTAACCACGGACCCTCCGAGAAGTCGGCCACACACGCTATGGTCGTACAAGGAGGTAGGAGGGAAGCGTCCACTGCGTCTCTCTTAGGAGGTCCTCCCGGTTTTGGTCCGGGGGACGTTGGCCACGGGCGGGGTGTCAGAGCTGCAACCCAGGTACTGGCCCTCGCCTTTTTCTCAACAAGCGGCGGGCGTCGTCGGAAGATTTTTAGTGGGTATTACTGCTGGCGGTAGTGTCTGCCGGTGGTGAGTCCCACACACCCTTTCGGTCCTCCTTTGGCCGGGTGCCAGTGCGTAAACGCATTTTGTTACCGACGTAAAAACAAGCGATAATGTCATCACAATGAGTTATGTGGATTAAAATTAAGAGCTCAACACGCGAAGAAAACTAAAGTACACATAATGAACATTAATGTATGTGTAGTATCGAGGATGGATAGATGATATTTAATATTGGAATATAATAAACTGAACCTCTAAAAAATACTTTTTTGATCATCAAAATTACTGAGTGAGCATCTAATGAGGTGATTAGGTGCTCAATCAGTAATTTTGATGCACAAAAAGGTTAGGTTAGGTTGGCAATTTATTAATTTTGAAGACACGTTAAATAACACCCTTTAATATTGTACAAATCCCGATACTTAAAAAAAAAGTTAAAACCTTGAATACTTTTTACTTATTTTCTATTGGCAAACACAAAACAAAATCAAATAAAAGATAGATGAAAAAGACGCAGTAGCAGTTTGCTACTTTGCGGCGTCCATGTGCATGTAGGTATGTACTATTTTATGAATGTCACATGCAAGTAAATAAATATAAGTTCAAAGCGGGTGGAATCGCGAGCTGATGCTAGTTTAGACATAGTTGATGATCGTTACAAACGAGTATGATATCACAATGGCGGAGCACGAAGCGTGTCGCATTGTCTGCGGCCCATCCGGCATCGCGCCTGCAGAATGGGCCAGGGGTTCCGTAGGTGACCAGCGAGACCACAGCACCAGTGTAGAACTATTGGGTAACTCATTTTCATTTTATTATATAAAGGATGTTTATGGGGATCCTAACAAGACCTGCCGATCAACGGACAGGTTCTGGCGAGGAGAAAAGTTCCCGGTAAGCGGCGATGGGGATTAAGCGAAATGTGGGCATAGGCATAATATGCGTCACAGACAAATGAAGATTGTCTACTAACTAATCGATAATTTAAAAGAGCATAGCCTGTGAGTTTCTTGTCAGTTCTTCTTACAGAGCGGTGGCTCGGAACTGGCATTTAGATTCACTTACACTTACATATTTTTTGTTTTTTTAATTGTTTGGTTGCAAGTGAATCTAAGCTTCGTGATTTTAGTATAATTATATTTTAATTGTTTTTTTATTATTTTATTATTTGGACGTTTTCAAGTACTATGTAATAGTTTATGAAATAAAAAGATTTTTGAATGCCTTTGCCTACCTCTCCGGGAAACAGGTAATATTGTATGTATGTATACAAATGTCTGTAACGCCGTAGACTAGGTGCTTAAGCGTTCATAGTGGAATGAATGGCCGTATTTATCATCGAGCGTTTCGTTCAATTTCAAGTAGTGGTTAAGATAGTATCCGATGCCTATAGCAAGACTATAGATGCTTAAAGCAAGACACCATACCTACCTCCGCCAATCCACGTGGTGCTGAAGAAACTGAACTAAAACGCTTGTAGTTTTGCGCCGTTTCGCGGGAGATGTCACAAAGTTGTTTTAAGCCTAGACACAAACAGTCATAGAATTTTGACCCCGATAAATAAAAAAGCGGTGTGTTGATATGTATGAAATGTTACACCCACGAAGGTATTGTGTTTCGGTCGGTGGTCGCCGGTCGCTACTGTTGTACGTGGTCGGCGACCGCAACTCTTTGAGCAATGGCGGCCTTGCGGTCGATCTCATGTCTTCCTTTGTCCATTTCTAATGCCGAAAATGTACAAAAAAGTTACTACTTAATGCAGGTACTTAACTAATGAATTCTCTTAACTTGACCCTTCAAGTGATTCACATCAAGGCATTTCAGAGGTCGTGGTTTTGGTTCCCATCCCAAACGACAAATATAAAATGTGTGCATGAAAACAAATTTTAAAATTTAACTGGAAATCGGTAGTCAATTCAATTCATACACAATGTCACGCCTCTTTCCCGTAGGGGCAGGCAAAGATCACATCCTTCCACTTGCTACGAGCTTGGCACACACTTTTAGCTTCATTCACACTTATTAACCTCCTCACACACGCCCGTCGGTTTAGGGTACTTTTACTCTTTTTCCTTAGGTAAATCCGATTGGTAGATATACCAATATGCAAGGAAGCTCAATCGATCGATTTTAATATACGCGGCAGACAGTTTATACATAATTATATATTTTTTGACACGCAATATATTTTTCGCTAACGGCTTTGATGTTAGATACCTTAACAAACACACACAGAGTAGTGACGTAAACGTGTTACTCCGAGTTGTAAATACAATACAATATAGTCTAACATAAGTCCTTGCAGTTGTAAAACTTGATGATACATTTATTTATAGTAATTACTCAATAAAATGACACAAACCACGGCGGCGACCGCCTGACCGCCCACTCGCCATTACCACACAAAACATCATTAACTTTAACTGCAAATGGCAACCTAACACCGCAATTAGCCTTTACAAGTCACTATTTTAATTATCCTACTAATATTATAAATGCGAAAGTTTGTAAGTGTGTCTGTTATATATAAATAATTTATTTATATCTATATTTATAAATAAAACAACCTGAGGCGTCCCTACTAAAACTCGTAACCCAAAATGTAACATATTTTTATCTTACAAGCGAATGCGAGGGGAGTGTAAGGATACCAACATCTACGGAGACCAAACCAACCACACCTGCAAGGGGTGCACCTGCTGATCAATCCGGTAAGCGGCAATAGGCTCGCCACCTCTTACGTGGGATCAACAATGTGATTGGCGAAGTGTGGGCGTAGGTATAGCATGCCTCTACCTTCCTCTTCGGGGAAACAGGCGTGAATTCAAACACGATTTTTCCGAAACTACAAATGGTTTTTTGGGGTTCCTTTTAGGACATAAATGCTCACTTAGACATCTTGTCTTGTTTGCAAAATGTTACTCCTAAGTGGGTATAAAGCGGTGGTAAAGTTTACATGCAACTTCTTTAGTTTTTATTATAGGTTTAAAGTTACGAGGAAATACTCGTTATTGAAAAAGATCACGCAGACGAGGCCGCTTGTATTTGAAAAGTCGCGAAGTGAAGTGAGGGCGTGTCACTAGTTTTAATATATTTATATGACTACAATACCTCCACTTCTAAGACTGTACGAATCGTTAATGCAATGATTTACTGAAAACAATAGTACTTATTTTGTCATTATTATAGTGTCAATGTATTATCTTATAATTTTTATATTTTTAAAACTTGGGAAACTTGAATGGTCAAACACAGGAACGACTTACCAATTGATTTGGTTTCGAGTGCTGATACTGCTCAATATAAGGATGGTTGAAGAATGTAAAGTAAGGGATATAATAGATTAATCAATTGATTTAATGAATATTATAAGTAAAGATATAAAATATAGTATTTATTATTTGCATAAAACAAATGTGGACTCCCAGCTGTAATTTCAATTGGGATCTACATGAAAGAGGTGTTAGTTTCGATTAGTATGACGTGATAAGTCAAACCGGTGCAGTGGCCACAATATTTATTGCACTTTCTTCAATCAAATAAATTATTGAAGACATGGTTTTATGAAGCCTCGTTCGAGATAGGAGCTAGACGCGCCCCCTGGCGGGCGTCGCCCGTCGCTAATTCATTTCTGATACACATCGCGACTCCGCATACCCATTGGTCATTCTATAGGTTTATAGGTCCATGCATCAATTTAAAGATTGTTTTGTTTTGAGTGCTTTTAGTTTTGAGTGACTAACAGTCAAAATGCTTAACCAAATTTGGCTCAATGAAGCTCTTGAGTGAATGTTAACTTAAATATTTAACGCCCATATTCACTAGCAGGCAACAACTTGAGTAGAAAAGATGGCAAGGAAATCGTCAAGTTGTGTCCTCTTGCCAGTCAAACGTTCAGCCCTAGACTTAAGCTTAGGTTTTAGGTTTTACTAGATATGAATTTCAGTTATTCCACCACTTAAAGACAATGAAATAATGCTTCAATTTGTCTATGTATGTGTTGGCGTGATTTTATTTTTTGCGTCAAGTTTTTAATTAAATTCAACAATTTCTGCTACATCACTCCTTTAAAGTTTAAATAATTTATAGTCACGTATATGCGCACACAAATATTCTGTCATCTGGGAATCAAACCCACGTTTGATGCTACGAAGCACCCTCCGCGCCATTCCGTTTAAGCTACAAGTAAATTTAATATTGCATAATAAAGTAAACTTAAGATAAACGTCACAACATTTATTAAACTGCATTAAACAGGCAGTTAGATCAGAGTTATAATGCTAAGTTAGAAGCTAACTGTCAGGTGGTGACAAGTTATAAAGCAATACGACAGCGGTGGGCAGCGGCCGGTAGCGGCCGGAGAACTAACTTGAATACTTAATGCTCTCGCTTAGTGCTTTATGGCCGCTGTACTTAGCGGAGGAAATTCAATTGATGTACTGCTGATATTGCAAATGCTCAAGTTACTTTGTAAGTAATGTTTGTAATTTAAAAAATTTACAGTAATAATTTGTTGATTTAAAAAAAAATCCTTAATGACAATTCTCGCGCAACTTACTCTTTACACAGGGCATCTTCAAGTAAACTAGCTGTCTGATATCTTACCTGAAGATGCCCTGTATAAGGGTGAAAAACGTAAAGTCTTGAATTGTTTCTCGATATTGCGGGAAACATAAATCGTGATAGGTCTTGGAATTTCCTGGAACGCTTTTCAAAATATTGATCAATATTGAACATTGTTCTATGTATTATGTTACATAGTTCAGCTAGCCCTCTCAAATTCCCTAACATGTAGACCTACCTTGTATGACCATCTTATTTACATGCTATGTAATGTGACACGCAATAAAAAAGAAAGAAAGAAAGAACATAATTTCTTCCGTGACACATGATACATTGGTTTACAAAAATAAAAATTAGTAGACACATGTGTCACCGATAAGGCTTACATTCAGCTTATGCCGAGGGGCCACTATGGCACCGCGGCGCAATAAGCAATGTGATTTGAAAATAATTTAGTGTGACAGGTTGATATAGTTTATACAAGAAATCAAATTAAAATAAATAGTTTGATAAACGATAAATCTAATAATAGATAGACATGAAAATAAGCATTCGTTTATATTCATATTCGTTTATTGCATGAATGTGGTGTAACTTGATAGACAATCATTTATAAAGTACCTTAACAAGAACCCTTAAAAGAGCACCGCATTATTATTTCTTGCGCTATTAACTTGTATATATTTGAAACGCGATGATTGCTTATGCGAAATATTTTCTGCTGTTTACTGTACTTCCAAAACTGACTTTCCACAAAAATTTACTAACCTAACCTAAAATTGTAATTTTATTGCCATTTTTAAAGAGTATCTTATTGTTAGTTAGTTGGAGTAACTCCGGGAGTAACCGACCATTGTTCTAATGTCGCCATTGACTGCACATCTTGTGGCAGGTTTGTTGGAACTGTGTCATTAATTCAGTACATAAATGTCTTCTGTTTATCGCCTTACTCGTAATTATGTCTGAAATGTTATTGACGTGTAATATGGTTACTTCAGTAAGTTAATGTTCTTTTGTAGGAGGAATCTTACATAACCTTTTTATGAATTTTATGATTTTTTTATAGAAAAATCCACAGACATACTGTGCTATCTACTCCAAACTGTGAGTGTTCTCAAAAACAATTTGCCCTCTCCATTCCTCTCCCGAACTCCACGTGTTGGTCTTAGGAACTACCCTTATACTACTGGTATACTCCACCACGCGGATCTAGTGCGTATTGGCGGAGGCAGGTGTATGGCGTCCTGCTATTAGAAGGTTTCAAATAGGCCTGTTTTAAAGCTTTATAACTGAATATGTTTTCCGAAAACGACACAAATGTAAACTTTGTGCTTTTAAATTTAGAAGAAAATACATAAGGTTAAAGGTGGCGGTATTATTGTTATAACTTTGAAATTGATATTAAAAATAGTACTTTGTGTGTTATTTTTATTTCTTTTAAAATCATTACTTGTTTATGTTTTATTGATGCCACTGCGTCATAAAGTGTTGCTTGGAAACCACAATTCAGTCTTATGAAACTTTTACAATTGTCATGTACGTACTTGCGCAATTAATAATATTTCTTTCTTTCTTTAATTCTCCGACCACCTAAAACCGCGAGCTACGAGCGCTTCCGATGAATGAAATGTAATTATAAAACCTTATTCATTTCTATAATACAACAGTCATAAACTAAAGGATCTTAAATTAATTTACTGTCAGTTGAGGCGTGGCAGATCACTTAATAGTAACTTATATCTTAATCCTCCGAGGAATCTTATTAAATTAAGTAATCCTATATTAAGTTACTGTCAAATTGATGACATTCATTAAATATACACTAAAATCAAAGATGAAGCCATAAGTTTCACGATTATGGGATAGAGAAATATTATATTCCATAATCTTTGAAACTTTTACGATACGATACAATTCGTTTTAATGCTCATTGCATCTTTTGTTTATGAGAAGTGCATGCGTATTTGTACTAAGCCTTCAATTATATTCAACATCTGACGAGATGAAGATAATCATGATACTTTTTTGTTATAATAATATAATAAACGGACAAGGCCTATAATTTTGATTAGAATTAACAGCTTGTTGTAACAGCAATTAGAAAAAACACATTGTTGGAACGCAATAAAGTATTGAGTATATTTATGAACCATCTTGTCCCAACCTGTCTGTCTTTTGACATTTATCGTGTGATGCTGAGTGGCGAAAGAGACGCGGCGAGGAGTGTCGATGTGCCTTATTTGCCGCAGCGGTTCTTTTGTGGTTAATTCGTTACATGTCAGCGTATCGGTGTCTTGATTATTGCAAAGTATTGGAAATATAATGCGGATTGCTTTTGAATTTTCTTTTGAGTTAGTATGTAGTAAGTAATTGTAATTTAATTTATTCACATTATTTACTCATGAAACAAAAAACGTTTTAATTTAAAATTAGTCGTCTTAAGATTATTTGGTTGTGAATCATATTGTTTTATTTACTCTTGAGATAAAATAAACATTTTATAAAATTATATATGACAATAGAGACTATATATTTATTGCAAAAAAACTGCGCCACTATATCGACATAGGATTTTCCCACTTTTCATTTTAGAATGTAATTTAAACCAAATTTTTAATCCTAGATATTGTCAAGATACAATAAGGCTTGAGAATTTTACACTAAATACCTCATTTCTAGGAAAGTATACTCACAAACACTGTGTCTCGTTTTATCGTAAAAACATATAAGATTAACATAGCTAACCTTGCGGACGGAATAAGAGCTATCATGCTATGGTAATCGTCGTTAAAAATGTAATAATATAACAGTTAACTGTGGTTCAAAATCTGCTAAATTATTAGCCTAGGCCCCATAGCGCCAACCTGTAGGTGGGCGACGTAGTTAACTTCAAATTCAAAATAATCATCCGTCATAAATGTATTTACAAGCAATTTAGCTCATATTGTAATGTGATTAGGTTCAGAATTCTATGGTGGTGGAGGTGTAAGGGCAATTTCACACTATCCTATGTTATATGGCTGTGAGGATTGGCAGTAATGATGGGTTGTGCGTCCGTGTCAGATTGCGTTTGGAAATCGGTCGGAATGATGATTCTGGGGGGGCCAATTCTGGTAACATTATTTTCTACTATCGGTACACAACTCCTACAGGTATTCAGGATTACTTGCGTTAATGATTCTATAAAGCATGCTTTTTTTGGAATACAGGTATTTTTATTTTACCAAAGAACGAGGTACACTAAACTATTACTTTTTGGGGAATCTTCCAATAGCCCTACCTAAAATAGCAGTACTGTCATGAAAAATACTTAAAATTCTATATGCCCAAAAGTTGAGGCTGTTTACAAATAAGGTACAATAATACTGAATTAGAGGACCGCGTTCGTAATTCAAATGTTATGTACAATGAAGATTTGAACTATCAAACCCAAAGACAATTGAAGTTCTTTTTTTCTTGCCAGTAGACGTCGTCTGCCAACGAATAAGTTTAACATAATATTTAAATTCGCACATTTTTAATCTTTGTGTACTATCAACTTCGACATAACGTCCTGCTACTTCATAAAGGCTTAAAGACAGGGAAATAAAATCATGAATAATTAGTGTGATATATTAACGTAGAGGACAACGTAATATATTTTTTTGATGAATGTTCCCAGTTTTTTTCTAGATGCGTGAACTTCACAAACATACTCCAATTGCGGAGGATTGCCTGTGTTTACATGATATCATATGTGGACACAGGAAAAGGCCATTCTATGTAAAACTTAGTTTATCTTCAAACAATTTGCATTAATCTTAAGAAATACAGACGCAACAGCACTGCAACGAAAACTTCCACAGAACCAACAATTCAGTGATATAACCCAACTAATTGCAAATAACTATACCTGGAAATTGGTCCACAATTACTGGTACTTGAGAGATAGTGGTGAGTTATGAGAATAGGCCTCTCGTGGGCAGTTAGCGTTAACAAATGGCGGGCTGCGACTCGTCGAGGGATATTGAAGGGAAATTACCGCGCGGTGTAAGCGCGGCCTAACGAGATGTTATTGTGGCCGTTGGAAGTTTTACCACCTTATTGATGGTACTTAGAAGGCTACATACAAGGTGCGTAGGACCTGGCACGTAAGGCAATACTAGACCTATAATTGCCTTGTAAGTGAAGGATGACTTATTGCAAAAAGTCCAACATTTAATATGAAAGTGTAATGATAACAAAAGGAATTAACGTAACTTTTGTATACAACCTGTGACGACAAACTATATGGTGGACTTGTTAGTGCAGAATACCATAAAGTACCTATTAGGTCCGGTATTTATACGCTGGCGTATTTAAAAGTCTAATGATATCAAAGAGAATCAGCATGATTTTAGCAAGAAAAAATTGTTTTTTATTGGAATTCTTCACCGTTCTACCTCCTGCCTACAATGAAAATGATATTGTGGCTGTTATTTGCTTTACTACTTTATTGATGGTACTTAGTTGTACGAAATCGATCACAGTGGAGACAATAATAGACCAATAGTGGAATTGTAAACTAAAAATGACTAAAAAATAAATTTTAACGTTTCGAAAGTCTAAAAATTTCAAAAAGAATGAGCGTTGTTTTTTAAAAGACCTGGGGCGAGACAATACTACCTACATTCACATTATGTACGATCTGCCAGGAGGCAACGTTATGAACTCTGTTTGATTTGTAAACAGAGAATGAATTACCGATGAGCATTAGGTCCGTCATAATACGCAACCCGACAACAACGAACATGTACAACGAACATGTACAACGAACATGTACAACGAACATGTACAACGAACATGTACAACGAACATGTACAACGAACATGTACAACGAACATGTACAACGAACATGTACAACGAACATGTACAACGAACATGTACAACGAACATGTACAACGAACATGTACAACGAACGTGTACAACGAACATGTACAACGAACATGTACAACGAACATGTACAACGAACATGTACAACGAACATGTACAACGAACATGTACAACGAACATGTACAACGAACTCATGCTCACTCAAATTTATGCTTAACGTACCAAGAATATTTATAGGTTTTTAAGAAATAATTTAGCCCATAACTTCTACTGATCCTCCATTAATTTAAGAATGTAGTTATGGAATATATGTGCAGATTTTTGAAAACAAGGTCGGACTTCAGAAATGTCAATTAGAGTTTATGTAGTTTGCGAATATGCTGATAAATTTTCCGTTGTTAATGCTTTTAAGGCTACGTTTCAAAAGCTAAATATTATATATTCTGATTTAATCACTCGGCAACCATTTGTAACAATAAAAACTTTAGTAAAGGTAATTTATAATACTTGAATCCTGCAATACTTCAATTTTACTGCCCACGAAATCATCTGCGAAAGTTCGGAAAACGTTAACGGATAACTTGCACCCGAATATTCAAAGGTGTTTAATGAAGAATCAAGGTATTATACATAAAACAATTACAGCTTTCCGAAACTACACTTAACAAATTGTAATAACAAATTGTAATAACAAATTGTAATAACAAATTGTAATAACAAATTGTAATAACAAATTGTAATAACAAATTGCAATAACAAATTGTAATAACAAATTGTAATAACAAATTGTAATAACAAATTGTAATAACAAATTGTAATAACAAATTGTAATAACAAATTGTAATAACAAATTGTAAAAACAAATTGTAATAACAAATTGTAATAACAAATTGTAATAACAAATTGTAATAACAAATTGTAATAACAAATTGTAATAACAAATTGTAATAACAAATTGTAATAACAAATTGTAATAACAAATTGTAATAACAAATTGTAATAACAAATTGTAATAACAAATTGTAATAACAAATTGTAATAACAAATTGTAATAACAAATTGTAATAGATGTCACAGATATCATTTTAACATGAGGAGGGTCGGAGCTTGCCGAATGGAACGCTAATGGTCTTAAGCTTTTGAGACCATTAAATGACCTCCGTTATCAAGATACAATATTGATATACATAAAGTGTGATTATAAGCTCTGTAAGGGCTTTAACTGGAGCTAATATGAAAATAAATTTATAAATAAATAAATATACCTTTATTTCCTACTAAATACGTTGTAAGCCAATCGTGAGATGTGAACGGTCCGTAATGAGATGTTATTGTGGCTGCACAACAAGAGCAGCGCCGGATCACTCAATAGACCAACACAAAATGGGCCTTGGGTCGCGCGTCAGCTGGGGGCCCAAAGCGATTCGGGCCCATTTTCTTTTAGAATATGTTTTGTTGCCACAATATACATTACTTCACGTAGAATCACATTAGTGAGAGTAAAAATTAGTATTTCGATACAAGTTTAGTTTCTCTACAAGTTCTAAGGTTTTAAACCGCCATTTTTAGTTCTAATAACCAACCCGTCCGCGATAGCAGTCTGTTTGTATTTAAATAAAATTTCATCAGTACATATTTGTAATCGTCAATTGAAATATTAGGTAATCAATATTTTGACGACCGATATGGCGTGGAGGTCAGTATACCTACATTTCACTCCAGAGTCCGTGGGTTCGATTCCCACACAGGACAAATCTTTGTGTGCATGAACATGAATATCTGTTCTGGTCTGGGTGTTTTCCTATATATATTAAGTCTGTATTTACAAAAAAAAAGTATTTAAGTATGTTTATCCGTTATTTAGTATCCATAACACAAGTTCTTAATGATACTTATCTTGGAACTAAATAATTGGTATAATTGTCAGAAAATCCTTATTTATTTATTTATTATTTAATATGACTTAGGCATAGTAACTTACGGGTCCTTTCTTGTACTCAAAGATACGGCCCTGAACACAAGTGTTACTTTACGTCGGTTTGAAGTGAATGTTACTGTGATTGATGATTTATTACACTTCGGGTGATAACTCAAGACAGAGTGTTCGCAGGTGTCGCAAATACTAAGTGTTACTGTCAGTGAATTGATCATCATCTGTGGACTGCTGCAACTGACTACAATAGACTATTCAAGTCGTTTATTAAACCACGTAATAGTTTACTTCAGCGCCTGGGAGAGATTCAATTCAATATATTCATTTAAAGTAAAGGTAAAAAGTTTATGAATAAACTATTATATTTCATTGCACTTGAAAACGTCAAAACAAAATATAAATAAAAAAAAACTAAATACTACTACAATGAAATCACGAAGCTTAGATTCACTTACATGCAAAAAAATAAAAATTAAGTGTAAGTGAATCTCAGTACCAGCCACCACCGCTCTGTGAGAAGAACTGACAAGAAACTCACAGGCTATGCTCTTTTAAATTATCACTCATATATAACATTACAGAACACACAATGAATAGTTTTAAGATATTGAAATCGTCTCCAGTAGCCGTAACCAATAAAGTAGCACTAACGGAACCTTCCATCACAGTCAAGTAAGTATGTAATGTGAAGCTGAGCTGAGCCTGTACAATAAGGGATGGTCACGACAATGATCTGGTTTTGACTTTTTATTCTAATTTATGCAAATACAAGTTCAAAATGTTAAGCTCAAGCTTGTTTATCTGACAAGTAATCATTTACAGCATAATACCTTACCCAAATGTGTTTATTTTGTTATGTGAAGTCGACAATTTGGCAGAGAGAGCTTATTTTCATTTCTATTATTAAAATTATATGTTTTTCAATTTTTATCAAAATTTATTTGCCAAAATGTACGATACAACAACAATAGAACGTATTGCTACATTCATTGTTAAGTACATTATCGGTATTTAACAATTACATACAATATTATTGCTATAATATAGCAACTGACGACCGACAAGGCGTTATTATTAGTCGGATAGGAGGGTTTCATTCCCTTTTATCATGGTCTTTCCATATCCTGAAACTCTCTCTGTTTTTAGTCTGCATCGACTGCTTGCCATCAGGCAGAATGTGGTCATTATGATATGTAAAATAATACGTCACAAATATTTGTTTTTTTTTTTACTACAGTTACAGTTTGCTGTACCTAATATGACTGATTCTAAAATCTATAGCAAATGAGTATAATACATAAACTATCTCCTAGCTAGTTTTAATAATACATATTTGAGTTGAATAATATTTTTTTACGTCAAAATCAAAACTTTTAAAATACCTTAAAGGTACTTTGCATGTATCCTAAAATGCCACACCTAACACAAAATTTAAATTAAAATTTCCGAAATTACACGTTGTCAAGACTAAAGTAATCAAGCACCGTGGTCCCACGTGGTCCTATTGAAATAGATCATAATCAAAAAGGTCCGATCGATGTTCACTAAACTTTTTGCTTAAGTATATACTTTTTTTAATAATCATTGTTGATTGGTTTTGTGCGCCTACGTCCGGGAGGCAGGCCCGCCGGTCGTAATGATAGGGTGCGGGCAGCTTTTTTATTTACCTGTCTTTTATTAGGAAGCTCAAGGTGTTCCAGATACTGGGCATTTTATTTGAGGTTTATTGAGATAAGTTTTTGTTGATATTGTGAATAACTTAGGTATGGTGTTTTGGTATTGGATATGGTGATTTTAATATTATATTATTTGTTATACGAGGGGATAATACTGGGAATATATCGTTTATGAACAGCTTCTAGTTTTTTTACCATAGTTTTTACCTGTCCTCTATATTTTGTACTAATAAACTATATTTAAAATACACTTTATTTATTAAGGAAATCGACATAATTGGTTACGTATTTCGATACATCACAACTTTAAGATACTATCAGCCGCATTCTATCATCGCTACCCTCGCCATCGGCAGGGAGCTCATCCTCAGAAATAACAGGAGCTCACACAGTTCGATTCAAAAGAAATTTCTTGCAAAAAGTATGTAACAAAAAAAGAATCATACAAATCGAATCAGAATTGTTAAAGTTATCAACATTCAAAGATACAAAGTATCGTAAAAATTACATCGTCCAAATAACTATAATGCTTATAAAATAAAAACTATTCGAACAAAGTAAAATAATTTTTATGGGACCGACTGGCAGCTATTCCGCGTCAAACAAAAAATGAATCACGAAGCGCTCGTAGCTCTGCGGTGCTCGGTGGTCGGAAACAATAACCGAAGTAAAGCAGAGTTTACAGAGGTCAGTCCTTGGATGGGTGACCGTTTGTGTGGCATTTGATATCGAGCGCTTCCGTGCTTCGGAAGGCACGTTAAGCCGTTGGTCCCGGTTATCACTAAATGTGGTAGCCTAATGGGCGGCTTGATAATTTCTAACAGCAGGACGCCATACACCTGCCTCCGCCAATCCGCACTGGGTCCGCGGGGTGGAGCATGACCCAATACCCTCGCACCTTGGTATGTGAGAGGAGGCTCGTGCTCATTAGTGGGACGTTTATGGGTTGAGATGAAATCGATGTACATTACTATCTATCTATATATATAAAAATCAATTGCTGTTCGTTAGTCTCGCTAAAACTCGAGAACGGCTGGACCGATTTGGCTAATTTTGGTCTTGAATTATTTGTGGAAGACCAGAGAAGGTTTGTACGTAGAGAAAATAAAAATAAAATCTTGAAAAAGTGTAAAATCAACATATTTCTATACTCCCATATACAAACAATTTGTACTAATACTTAAAAGCCAATTTGAACCTTATCAAACAAATTTAATGTCAAAAGTGACGTTAGTTATATCAAAAAAATTTAATGTCATCATATGTCATTTTATTTTATCAGCGATAATTATTGCTTTGTTGTGTTTATATTTTCAAAAATATTGTTGTTATTGATTTGTGTTTATATTTTCCAAAATATTATTGAGTTGTTGAGTGAAGGTAAAATGCCATGAGCAAGACGACAAAACATAGGCCGGCGATTGCACGGCGATCAAGAATACGTCGTGCTGTTTTGGATGAAATGCTGCGTGCTGCTTTTCATTACAACAGTCAGATTGATTATAGTATATACGGATACATTGGAATGATGGACGCAATATGTCCACATTGTGATGCGGCTAACTTTCGTGAATTGGATGAACGTTGTGCAATTGTTTCAAATACAAGACCATCCAAGGTTTTTCCATCAGCATAACGGATTAGTTCAATTGTTCAAAATTGCTCTCGATCGTATGCCAAAATTATTGAACAAATATGAACATTATATGGCAGAAGACATTTTAATTCGTATGCGTCATCATGAAAGAAATCCCGATTTGTTGATTACCTTGGAAATGTACAACGAAGCTTTAATAATAATTGAAGATATGTGTCTAAAGATTTTAAATAAAGCATTAGCACAATTGGGTATGACCGCACCAAATCGTGAGATACATGATTTTTTTGATCGTGAATTGCAATATGAGCAGGAGTTCAATTGTAATGCAAAACTTTCGTTGTATCATTGATTTTAGCGACTATTCGATCGGAACAGAAAATTGCATTGCATCTTCGGGAATTGCTGCTACATTATTAGAAGGTGGTCGGACCGCACACTGCATTAAAATTGCCTTTGAATGTACAGGTGATTGAAACTCCAACATGCAATATTTCGAGAAATTCTGCTATGGCAAAAGTTCTGCGATTAACGTCAATTATTTTATGGGATGAGTGCACAATGGCGAATAAAAAATCAATAGAAGCATTTAATCGAACAATGCAAGATTTAAGCGGTAATCAACAGCTTTTTGGTGGTGCTCTGATATTGCTGTCAGGGGACTTTCGTCAAACATTGCCTGTCATTTCTCGATCAACTCCTGCTGATGAAATAAACGCCTGTTTGAAGTCATCAGTTCTTTGGAGATATGTACGAAAATTTACAATGAACATTAATATGCGTATTCACCTACATAATGATGCAACTGCCCATGAGTTTTCAAAACAATTGTTAGAAATTGGTGATGGCAAAATACCAATCGACAGTACCAACGGATTGATCACTTTACTGAACAATTTTTGCACAATTGCGCAATCTATAGATGAGTTGATTAAATGTGTTTTTCCGAATATTCTTCAGAATTACAGAAATCATGATTGGTAGAGAGAACGCGCCATTTTAGCACCGAAAAACATTCATATCAATGCCATTAATTTTCAAATTCAAGCGAAACTGCCAGGTGTAGTCACGACATATAAATCAATTGACAGTGTTATGAATCAAGATGAGGCAATGAATTATCCAATTGAATTTTTAAATTCATTGGAACCGGCTGGTATACCACAGCATTGCTTGAATCTGAAAATTGGTTCTTCGATTATATTATTGCGAAATACTAATCCACCAAAACTGTGTAATGGCCTGGTGCCAGTTGGCAGTTTGGCAGTGAAAAAGTTATTTCCAAATTTGATTCAAGCTACAATCTTAACTGGTAAATCAAAAGGAGAAGTGTGTTTGATACCGCGTATCCCTATGATTCCAACTTATATGCCATTTGAATTCAAAAGATTACAATATCCTGTGCGTTTATCATTTGCGATGTCCATAAATAAGGCCCAAGGGCAAACACTTCACGTTTGTGGTGTCAATTTGGAGGAATCATGTTTTTCACATGGCCAACTTTATGTTACCTGTTTATTTATTCATGCTCAAAATGGGAAAACAAAAATATTGTTTATCCAAATGTTTTAGACTAACCCATATAAACCCACCATAGTAAGAGTACCCAATTCTTTTTTATTTTTTACTCTTTGCTGATAAATATAATATATGAACAATATATCATTTGGGTCATTTGGAATTTTAGCTAGCAATTTAAAATTTTTTTTTGTTTGAATAAATGAACTTAATAATCATTTTTTTTATTACTATGCCTTATACATGGCGAAGCACGTACCGGGCCGCTAGTATAGAATAAAAATACCGGCTAAATTGAGAACCTCCTCCTTTTTGGGAAGTCGGTTAAAAATAACAACTATCAAGCTTGAGATCCACCTCGCAAAACAACAACAATTTGAGACATTAGTCATTTATGACGAATATAGTAAAAAAATAAATGTAAAATAATAGCAGTAAGGAAGCACGAGGTAGAAATAATAACTTCATCCCTGCCCGATAGAGGCCACTTTACAAATTAACCCGCGATCATTACAGTAATGCAAATGCCAGTAATAGCGGTCGACGGAAACTTAATTCGTAAGGACAGCAATCGCCTCGTTATCATAATGTTGTTTGTGTAGAAAATTGGCCAATTTCCATAGAGATTAAAGCGGAGCAGACTCTGGTACAGTCGTGTTACGAATTTTAATTTTGTTTAAAAGAATATTAAAATTTATAATATTTTAAACAAAATTAAAAATAAACTTACAATTATGTTAATATATTAACGTGGTAAAAACTTAAGAATAAGTAATAGGTGCTTTTTGATAATATCACACAAAAATAAACAACATACATACATATATTAATGCCTGTTTCCCCGTAGGGGTAGGCAGAAGCATATTATACACCCACACTTCGCCAATTATGTTGTTGGTCCCACGTAATAGGTGGCGAGCCTACTGCCGCTTATCGGGCACGATTATATTCGCCAGAGCCTCGTCCGTTGATCGGCAGGTGCACCACTTGCAGGTGATGATAGCTTGACTCCTAGGATATTGGAAGAAGCCCAATACACCCAGATGAATACAACAAGATAAAGAAATAATTATTTTATTTTTTATTAAAAATTCACATTCACAAATTTATATTCTAAAACATAAAGAGCAAACAACGGATTTTAGTTTAGTTTATAAAAGTTTTTTTTATTTCAGAGGCCGTCTTCTATTACGGTAAAGAACCTTAAAGCCTCATCTTTTGTTGGATCTTAGAGCTAGTTCACTATGAGCCCTGGCCGTAGCCAAATTTAGACTGCCCTACTCCCAGTTTAACTTGAGTCAATGTAGCATCTCTTCTCCACACACCTCGGTTCTTCGTTCTCGACTCATCCACGTCTTTTACGATCCTAGCATCCTTCAGACACTCAATTCTTGTCTTCGTTATTTGGTAAAATTAATTTTCATTACTTTTCTCATTACATGCCTTTATATATAGGAGTAATTGATTCCTTTAATTATTTCTGTCACAAGTACTACTTTCAGCAATAGCATATGGCGTGGAGGTCATTATACTTTCACTCCGCTCTTGAGGTCGCGGGTTCGATTCCCACACGCGACAAATCTTTGTGTGCATGAACATAAATATTTGTACTTGTCTGGGTGTTTGCTATGTATATCAAGTATGTATTAAAGTATATTTAACAGTCATTTAGGATCCATAAAGCAAGTTCTTAATGTTACTTATCTTGGAACTAAATAATTAGTGTGACTGTAAGAGAATTATTATTATTATATTAATTTCATATCTTATCACTTATTTAGTCACTTCACACATCAATCTTAATATTCTTATCCAGAAGAAGAAGAAGAATAAGAATGAAATTATTTATTTGGTCTATACAATTAAGTTCTTACATTAAAAGGCATAGTAATGCCAACAGAAAACAAAGAAAACAAAACAACAACAAAAAAAGAAAATCCTAAAATAAAATACTTAGACCAGTAAAAAGGTCCCCTTCTATCTCCGTTATGTATTTAATTAATCTATAAATGGGAGACTGTAAAGTCTTCAATTTGCCTATTTTATAGCCAAATATTTATTATATATATATTTTTTGCAAATCTTGTGACTGCAGAACACAATTGTTTTAAAATTATGTATTTTAATTGTAACTGGCGGGTGAAAAAGCCAACCTTGACGATTTTCTTGCCCGTTCTTTTACGATCAAGCTCCCGCCCGCAGTGAATGGGCGCGTTAGTTTTTAAGTATGACATCAACATATGACTCTATTGAGCCAAACTTGAATAAATGAATTTTTAATTTTTAATTAATTTAATTTTTTTTATGCCATTCACCTTTAAAATGGCAATTGTGAATAGCATATCGGTATCAAAAAAAAAATATTTTAAGTTAACTGCTTAGTCCGCCAACTAATTAATGAAGTGAACTGTACTATGAGTTTCATGATAGATTACCGATTGGTTGTAGCATTGGAGCCGAGGCGGCACTTTCGTGGGCCCCTGTCTGCAACTCCATGTAGAGTAGCTGGGGTCGTTCATTCTAATGAGTTACTGCGAATTTAGAGGTTCTTTTGAGAGGTGATTTTGGATTATGTTTGGAAATTATGGTGCTTATGACAAAATAAGTGCTTAATAATGTAGACACTCGGTTACATTCTTTAACACAATGTTAATAAATATAAGTAAATATTTTCTGACAATAATTCAGTTCCGAAGTATCATTAAAATATTGTGTTATTGGTACTAAATACCAGACAAAAGTAACTTTAAAAATAATAATAATTTATTTGCATAAAACATGGTACAATAGTTGTTGTTACATTGATGTATCGTCTCATATTTTTGCGAAAATAGCGTGCAAATGTTTTACAAATATAGGTCTAAGAATTTTTTTATAAGTATATATTAGTATGTGAATGTCAAACACTCTACCTTACTATTCTATTATTATTCCAGTCATAAAATCCATTAATAGAGTAGAAGCATTTGTCCAGTAACCATTCATGAAGTTTTCTCATGAATAAGACCAAATTGAGGTTTTTAAACTTTCAGGAATATGATTATATACCTACCTTTACTGCCATAAAGTGCGCATTCATTTAAAGGGACAAACTACACTTCGGCACATAAACGATTGTCAGTCCTACTACGAAGGCTCTTTACTCTAACGTCTTTGTGGGTTTCAAAATATTCGTTGTGCTGTTTCACAAACAATGCCAGCTGCTTGATATATAGACCAGTTAGCGTTAATAATTTAAATATCCATAATAGTAAAAAATAATTAATTAATAGAATTAAGTACATGTTACAATTTGTTAGAGCTGAAACACTTATGCGCTGGAAGAGATGTCCAAAGCCGAATGTGCACATAGGAATTATTGCAATTTAATTGGTTCAAGTGCTGATAGTCTGCATAGTATGTAGATGATGCTTAAGACCTGCACCTTTCACCATGGAACCATTACAGATTTACCATATACACCTGTTTGTCTATCTGCGGCTCAGAGACTTTTAGAACTTTTTTTTTAAATAGAATAAATTTATTGGTTTTTGAAAATAGAAATCAAGTATGTATGTGTAATAAGCGTACATACATAGGTTTACTTCTTGTGTTCTTGTTCACGCAAGCTCCTGCCGGTAGCGAATGGACGCATTAGTTTTCAGTAAAATCGACATTGACTAGTGCTCAATCAGAGCTCAAATTCAATGGAAAGAGATGTGGTCAGCGATTAACTGTAGGTCATATAGGCGTAGCCGCGGGCGGTAGCTAGTAACCAATATACATTCCATCTTCAAGTAGCTGGACCTTAAAATATCAACAAGTCATTAATAAGAGACTACTTATAATGTTACAATACACCGCTGTAAAGCCTGTTTTCCATCGCCGAAGAGCAAAGCCGCCAGGGATCGAATCAAATATATCATCTCTTTATATATAAGAAAAGAAAATATATAGGAAAAAATGTCATAGATACCGTTGTAGAAATAGAAATAGTTCAAGTATGTCCCGTCAATTAGTATGCAAATATTAAAAGTAACTTTATTCTACCAATTATTATTTTTAAATGTTCTGTCAAAAATTAGGGGCGGAACGGCCCCTGTGTACAAAAATATGTGTGCATTTCCACGAATAAAGAGTTATGGGATTGATGGATTTGAGTTCATTTTTACTAATTTTGGCCTTTTTGTTATTTTTCTTGATGTGACTTATCATAGTGAGCATCTTGCCTTAAAGAAAGCAGTCGATGCAGCCCAGAAAATCAGGAGCGCTCCGTACCGCGTAACAAGCGCACCCACTCATGACGGTTTCAAGCCCTGCTTAACAGATCCAGGAAGAGGAAAACACATGCGCCGGTAGAGAGTTCCATGGCCGAATGGTCTTACGCACGAACGACTTAACAAATTCTTTGGTCCGAGTGTGAAATGAAGTATTTATTTGTCAACAGACACTCGTTGTCATGCAGGGAACATTGTATCGTTAGTTTGTAAGGCTGCCAACAGATGACACTGTACTTAGTTGAATCGCGCAAGTAATGTCGCGGTCCGTAGACATATAACTGTTATGTATTAGTTGTTAATTAAGCTATCGAATAAACTCCACTCCACTCCTTGTAGAAACAAATAAGTGCATATTGGTATAACAAGGTAAGGTTAGTCATTAATGTAC
Organism: Musotima nitidalis; assembly: GCA_949126915.1. Taxonomy (NCBI): domain Eukaryota; kingdom Metazoa; phylum Arthropoda; class Insecta; order Lepidoptera; family Crambidae; genus Musotima; species Musotima nitidalis. Next base: position 14,021,014 of record OX421437.1, on the reverse strand, counting down.
TCGCTCCGCTCGCGGTGGAAAATGCCCTTAACTGTGGTTGAGTTGAACTTTCACCGTCCGACCGCATGTTGTGGTTACATCTAATTTGATTTGAAATGCCGGCAGGGGGCGCTGGCTTCGACATCGCTCAGCAAGATTACTATTGTATTGAATGATATACCATACAGAGATCATTGTAAAGACGGTAAAGAGCTTTCACGCTAATAATGCTAATGGTATTTTATTTCAGGCAGTGCTCAAAGAGTTAGTAACAATTATTGGTATGTGTTAATAAATTAACTAATTAAATAACATTAAGTCCATAAAATCTGCTAAACTTAACAGTGGATTGTAGTCCTAGCCACCGTTATAGGACTAAAACTCTAATACAATTGGGGCAAATATCCGAGGACATGTCGTTTCGAGCGAGTTCTTTGCCATATTTGAGAAAGAATCAGTTAAGACAAAACTACAACCGACATATTAATTGACAAATTCTTTGCTATTATTTCTTGATTATGGTACCGCTCATATCTCTTTCATAGTTGTTAAAAATAATAGAATTTTCATTTTGCTTGTAAAAATTTGACGAATCTAAATGATCCCGTTGATCTTTAAGACAATAAAATACCTAAGTATATTTTATTTTCACGTGGTGCAGAAAAAATCCCTAATACTTTTTAGTTTCTAGTTGTATCCTAGGTATAATGAAACTTTATTGTTGATGAGTTTAATATAATAGGTTGGGGAAAAAGTCTTTTCATATTTTTGTATGAAAAGTCAAGACATTTTTTTCAAAGTTTATTTACATTTATTTACAATATATATGTACCGTTTTGTTGAATAACTTTCTGCCATTTTGTGGGCAGAGACATTATCCCGTTACTGTAGAAACTTTGGGACTTCTGATCAAAAAAACGGGACAAATAGTTTTGGCAGTCCTCTCTTGAGGTCAACCTTACAGAACCTAAAGAATTCTGCAGAGACCGAAACAGGTGAAAATCTGAAGGCGCAAGGTCAGGGCTATATGGTGGATGCACTAGGACCTCCCAGTCGAACTCTCTTAATTTTTGCTGAGTGGCTAAAGATGTGTGTGGTCTAGCGTTATCGTGATGAAAGACCACACCCTTCCTGTTGATCAATTCCGGCCGTTTTCTCTCGACTGCTTCCTTTAATCTCATCAGTTGCTGGCAGTAAAGATCAGAATCGATGGTTTTGCCGGGCGGTAAAAGCTCATAATAAACAATGCCCTTCCAATCCCACCATACACACAGCATCACCTTATTTCGTGTTAGGCCAGGTTTGGCCACAGTCTGTGAAGCCTGGCCAACTTTCGACCACGACCTTTTTCGCACGTTCTTGTCGTACGTGATCCACTTTTCATCGCCAGTTATCAATCTCTTCAAAAACGGCTCGGTTTCATTACGTCTCAATAATGAATCGCAAATGAGTACACGGTTCATTAAGTTTCTTTGAGTGAGCTCGTGTGGCACCCAAATATCGAGCTTTTTTGTATAACCAGCTTTCTTCAAATGGGTCAAAACTGTTTTGTGGTCAATTCCCAGTTCTTCAGCTACATCGTAACTACTAATATGCCGATCTTGCTCCACTCTTTCAAAAATGGCGCCCATTTTATTCGTAACAGGGCGACCAGAGCGAGGTGCATCTTTAACATCAAAATTTCCGGACTGAAAACGTTTGAACCAAATTTGTGCTACTCTTACTGACACTGCATCAGGTCCATAAACATCACAAATTTTTTTCACTGCTTGAGTTGCATTTTTGCCTTTTTTATAATAAAATTTTAAAATGTATCGAATTTCTTCATTAGATTCACTCATTTTAACGGAGAGAAAAACAAATGAAAAATAGCGGGAAACAACTTTTTTTTTTTTTTCTTTTCTTTATAATAGAACCTTTTTAATGTTGCCAAAACCAGCCAGACACAAATAGTACAGTCAAAAAAAATTTATAATTAGTTTATACCTACGTTATGCGAAAAGACTTTTTCCCCGACCTAATATATATTTAATAATAATATGGCGTGGTGGCGATTAGAGTATACCCGCAATCCGTTTCTGTACATTTTTTAATGAGCATAAACATTAATATTGAAATAAATATTTTCTGACAATTACAGTTATTTAGTTCGAAGATACGTGTGGATATTTCTTCTGGTCTAGGTGTTTTACTATGTATGTTAAGTACATATTTACAAAAAAAAGTATTTCTATATGTTTATCCGTTATTTAGTGTCCATATCGCAAGATGTTCTTATTGGTAGTTATTTTGAAACTAAATAATTTGTGTAACTGTGAGAATATAATATTTATAATATATGTTTTCTGCCAGCTTGTAAGAATATACAATAAATGTAATTACATGATATCTACCTTCTAGCAAAAAGTGTAAATCTGTGTTTTGCTCGCGCAGAGCAAACACATGCACTCACTGCGAGAGGTTCTTCTCCTGGTGCAGTGTGTGCTATCTCTCGCTAACGACCTGAGGTCTCTCGTAAGGGTCTAGGTAGCGACCAGGACCGCACGGCAATAAAAGGAGCATCGTCCAATTGGTACTGTGTTTGTGTGCACGCACACACAGAATATTTTCCTACAGTACTGATACCGTACGGAGTAAAACGCTCCAGTACTGCAGTAAATCGACCTCAGTTGTCTTTATGGAGAGAATCCTTAGTATAAACATATATTTTTTTCTAACGTGACACGTTGTCCTGCCTGACGGTCAGCAGACAATCCAGTCCAAAAAAATGAAGGCGCTTCATACCGTTGAGTTAGCACCCACTCATGATGATCTGTAACGTTTCACGCCCCGCTTAAAAGAACCAGGATCATAGAAACTAGGAAAAGAAAGCAGTTGACGCAGTCCAGAAAAGCAGGAGCGCTCCGTACTGTGTAACAAGCGCACCCGCTCATGACGGTTACAAGCCCTGCTTAAAAGATCTAGGAAGTGGAAAATATATGAGCCGGCAGCGAATTCCAGAGCTAATACTACTCACCCGACACACATGAGCAGGCAGCAGAAGGCTCGCAGAGCGCGAGGGGGGCGCGCGCGGAGCTCGGGGCGCCGGGCCCGGCATGCGGGCATCCTCCGCCTCACATCGCAGCCGCCCAGCGGGGCATGCGCCGAGTTATGCTACTGGCGACACGTTCACTGTGGACAATCATAAACGACAAGTTAATAGAAGGACTTCTTGGCGGGAAAGTGAAGCGTCATGTCTGCAGTTTTGTTTTATTTTCTAAAACTTGTGATATTTCTAAAATTAATGTGTAATAACGGTGTTTATTAACCGTTAAGTGTTTGTGAACATACATGAGTGTTGGTAAATCAAACAAAACAGTGCAACATCACTTTTCAAATTTTCTCTCAAGGAGTCCATGTGAGATCTCAGTAAGTCCCACATCTTTACTGAGGACTCAAGGGGCTTAGGGGAGGGTATCTCATTTACCATTTATCATCTTTATCACCACTCATTCTCATTTACTATGAATTATATATAATTAATATATCGCTTACTTGACACTGGCTAAATGTGCTAGACGCACAAAGCCATTATTTAAAAAAAAGAAAGAAGTTAATAGAAGTACCTTTCAAACAAAAAAACCGCATTGAAATCGGATCATCCGTTTGCAATCTACGATGCCACAGACAGACCCATACACATATTAGGTCGGGGAAAAAGTCTTTTCGCATAACGTAGGTATAAACTTATTATAAATTTTTTTTGACTATACTATTTGTGTCTGGCTGGTTTTGGTAACATTAAAAAGGTTCCATTATAAAGAAAAGAAAAAAATAAAAAAAAGTTGTTTCCCGCAATTTTCAATTGTTTTTCTCTCCGTTAAAATGAGTAAATCTAATGAAGAAATTCGATACATTTTAAAATTTTATTATAAAAAAGGCAAAAATGCAACTCAAGCAGTGAAAAAAATTTGTGATGTTTATGGACCTGATGCAGTGTCAGTAAGAGTAGCACAAATTTGGTTCAAACGTTTTCAGTCCGGAAATTTTGATGTTAAAGATGCACCTCGCTCTGGTCGCCCTGTTACGAATAAAATGGACGCCATTTTTGAAAGAGTGAAGCAAGATCGGCATATTAGCAGTTACGATGTAGCTGAAGAACTGGGAATTGACCACAAAACAGTTTTGACCCATTTGAAGAAAGCTGGTTATACAAAAAAGCTTGATATATGGGTGCCACACGAGCTCACTCAAAGAAACTTAATGAACCGTGTACTCATTTGCGATTCATTATTGAGACGTAATGAAACCGAGCCGTTTTTGAAGAGATTGATAACTGGCGATAAAAAGTGGATCACGTACGACAAGAACGTGCGAAAAAGGTCGTGGTCGAAAGTTGGCCAGGCTTCACAGACTGAGGCCAAACCTGGCCTAACATGAAATAAGGTGATGCTGTGTGTATGGTGGGATTGGAAGGGCATTGTTTATTATGAGCTTTTACCGCCCGGCAAAACCATCGATTCTGATCTTTACTGCCAGCAACTGATGAGATTAAAGGAAGCAGTCGAGAGAAAACGGCCGGAATTGATCAACAGGAAGGGTGTGGTCTTTCATCACGATAACGCTAGACCACACACATCTTTAGCCACTCAGCAAAAATTAAGAGAGTTCGACTGGGAGGTCCTAGTGCATCCACCATATAGCCCTGACCTTGCGCCTTCAGATTTTCACCTGTTTCGGTCTCTGCAGAATTCTTTAGGTTCTGTAAGGTTGACCTCAAGAGAGGACTGCCAAAACTATTTGTCCCGTTTTTTTGATCAGAAGTCCCAAAGTTTCTACAGTAACGGGATAATGTCTCTGCCCACAAAATGGCAGAAAGTTATTCAACAAAACGGTACATATATATTGTAAATAAATGTAAATAAACTTTGAAAAAAATGTCTTGACTTTTCATACAAAAATACTAAAAGACTTTTTCCCCAACCTATTATATACACAGACAAGTCAAACACCCCGTTTTTGCGTCGGGGGTTACAAATTGGCGTTTGCTATTTATGCCCCGCGTGACTAGATCTGCAAACTAATTAACTTAATTCGCTGGTTCATATCCGATTCGAAAAGCCATAACAATGTATGGTGTCATTTATAAATCTTACAGATCTTAAGCCGATAGATGACACCGTAATAATAGATTTTTGACAAATAAGAAAGTTTATTGACATTTTAGTACTACAGATAAATATGTCTCTAATATAGCCCATAAAGAGGACACAAAGATTAACAGCGTGCTATTTGCGTCCCGCGTGAGTCGGTCTGCGCGGAGTGCCGGTGTAGTTGCGACGGGAACTAATGCGCGCCACACATTCGCACATTCGGGGTACTTCCGCGACCAATGCGGCTCTGATACGCTGACACAGTGCATAAAGTGTCTCCAGTACATACATACACGCCAGTTTCCCCGAAGGCAGAGGCATATTATACGCCCACACTTCGCCGATTACATTGTTGGTTCCACGTAATAGGTGGCGAGCTTATTGCCGCTTACCGGGCACTGTTATGTTCGTCAGAGCCTAGCCTGTTGATCGGCAGGTGCACCACTTGCAGGTGAGGTTGGCTTGGTAGGAGCCCTATACTATCTTTAAAATCTGATTTATGTTATGTCGTCCTTTTTTTTTGCAAAAAATAGGTAGGCATCATCCTGATTTGCTTATTTTAAACATTTAAAATAAGTGCCATTAACACTGTAAAAAATATTTGATAGAAAGTTTTTCTTTGTGTATTATGTACGTGGCGGATTAAATATTGTATTGCGCTTTAAGCGCTTTTACTATAGGAAATAACAAGAGTTATGCGAAAATTTAAAAAAAACATCATCTTACAGCTACCCTTTCAAATATAACCGTTAGGCTACTGTAGTGAAGAGATCAGTTAAACTGTGTCCAAATGTAACTGCGGAACGGTTAACTTGTACCGGGGGTATTATTAGTTTTATGAATGTGGCTCGCGGATTTAGAACTCGTAATCAGTGTTTTGGTAACGGAGATAACGTATATTGTTTAGAAGTAAATAATGGACTGCCAATAACGACAGACTATTGATAATCGCTGATGCACATTATAAACATTCTTACTAGTATTTTAAGACTGAGAAAACTGGAATGTCCGACATAACAAGTTGAATTTGCAAGCTAAACATTCGAAGAATCGACTACTGATGGGGCGGAATGGTTCTTCAATGACGATCACAAACTACCTGATGATCCGATGATGAACTGATGAAGCCGAAAAACTATTGGCAGGCAGAAGTTTACGAATGTACTTTCTTAGCTGAGATGATAAGTATCATTAAATGAGACAGCATTTAGGATTCAAATTATCTTATTTCGTTCCCTAGCTTTCTTCATACCTAATTTTAATGACATTTGGTATTAGGATAAGCGTTAAAAAGTAACAGACATTTTTAATATCACAAGCTTCTATGCAAGTAAAACCTCCTTTTACAAAATCTAGAAACAAACTCATATAAAATATAATCCTTGCTTTTCCAGAAATTTCGGTGAAAAAGCGTTACAAACAACTTTCACATTTTCAATATAAATATAGTTATTTATTGCACAAAAACACAAAGTAACAAAAAGTCAAGGCCACGTCCTTCCACTTGCTACGATCCTGGCACACGCTTAATAACCTTCTCTTACTCTCCCGCCCTTAAAGTCATTATAAGCTGCCCTGTCTCCAATACTGTCTGAATTTGGTCATGAAATATCTTGCAATTTCTTCCCCTCCCAACACTTCTATTCACCCGTCCATCATAAATTACTTTCCTTAATCTTCTTCCATTCATCCTCTCAACATGACCAAACCATCTAAGCATCAATCCTTCAATCCTTGTCACTACATCTTATTTCACACCATAACGATAAAACAACTATATCCACAATAATAATACATTTGTATTGTACGTTTGTAAATAATAGGAAATTAGATTACGGACTTGTTTAATGGAACACTTTAGATAGCTCCAGAAACTACAGGCATAGTAGAAAACAAATCAGCAGAGCAACAAGAGCCCCGGGCGAGTGATATTACCCTAAGGACGTAGGGCTGTCGCTTATACATTAGCTAAACTAAGTATCACACTTGTAAAATTGTAAGATTTTGTAAAATTGTAAGATTTTGTAAATTATAAGATTTTGTAAAATTGTAAGATTTTTGTAAAATTGTAAGATTTTGTATAATTGTAAAATTTCGTATAATTGTAAGATTTTGTAAAATTGTAAAATTTTGTAAAATTGAAAGATTTTGTAAAATTGTAAGATTTTGTAAAATTGTAAGATTTTGTAAAATTGTAAGATTTTGTATAATTGTATTATTGTTGTTATTTGTAAAATATGTTGCAAATGTATATTCTACTAGTTTGAAAGATATTTGCGTTAAAAGATTCTATAATTTAAATAATTACCCTTTTAAAATATTATTTTGAAAAGTACTGCCAAAGCAATACCTACTAAGTTTTCCAGGCCACTGTAGATTATCATAGGCAGCGGTATTACGGATGACATTGCAGCCACGACTGGCGCACCTTTAGCAGCGATACAGTTCATCGGTGTGTTAGATACGTTTAAGCGCTTTTTATCCTCGCTCAAACAAACCGAGACCGTTTCTTATTATGAAGATATAGCAGAGCAGTTGTGATACTTTCATTTAAATTTTTTTTTAAGTATCTCGTCTGCAGCAAATACTATAAAATCATACTTGTTTGATTGCACTATGCCCCAGCCTTCTAAATCCGGCTTTACCGTAATCGTGTGAAGAAATGTCCGCGCTTATGTCAACGTCACTCGTTACGGCCCGCGCCGACTCTATTAATATTAATCGATTATTGTATCGATTTCTCTGGTGTTGTCGCCGAGATTTACCGAGCAGTCTCGCTCATTATGCACTCGAATGATCGCTGGTTATTTGTCAAACCGTTCGATTATTTATTACTATTCATTGCTCTTGTATTTATCATTTAGTTAATCTAACTATGGTTAAATCAATTATGACTGATTTAGCCTTTCAAGGCACGTGTACACACTATTGAAATTTCAAGTTTCCTGACTCTTAATCGTGTGATATTCCTTATTAAATGTAGCTCGATTTAAGTTATTTTTTACTAAGTATGGTTTTTGACCAGCTTGTGGCGCCTAGTTTCTTGGCAACAATTACGGAAGTTACGCAGCGCTTATAGAGTTAAGTCTTTAAATATGGTACCGTTGTTGGTGTTGGTGGTTTTAAATGTTAAGAGTTTTAAAATCATAAGAGTAGTTGTTCCCAGTTTTGCTGAATGTAATAGACCTTAAGTTAAAGAGGTATGGAACGGTTTCAAACATCCTAACAGCAAGACGTAACACACCTGTGTTCACGAATCCGCATCGCATGACTTGGATCCCTCTCACGTGAGAGGGACGTCTTGTGAGAGGAGAGGACCATACCTAATTTTGATAACATTTGGTATTCGGTATTGGGATAAGCGTTAAAGAATAACAGACGTTTTTAATATCGGAAGCTTCTTTGCCATTGATTCTTTGACCATCTGATGGTGAAAGTGTCTCAAGTTACCATTGTATTAACCAGTTTCCCTAAGGGTTGCCGAGCTCAGATAGCAGTCGCTCCATGTAATAACTGAATTTCTACCAAAATCATAGACCAGTTAGCAAATTCTGGGCCCTAAGCTTAAGGGAAACCGGGATAATGCTAGGATATGATGATGAAGTCAAAGGTATTCTGAAACCAACATAAAACAATTTTCTCAAAAAGTCCTGCCTTATAAATATTTTCTATAATGAAACATTTTAAAGACATTTCTTGCAGATATTTACGATATGTCCACTGGTTTCGTGAGTCGGGTGACCGGTGCGGCACTGCACGACTACATTGTTCAACCTTTTATTTGTCCACCGCTCTCGACGCGCATGCTTCGCGGAGCTTATTTATTTTTAAACATAGATAAACCATATATTTATAGCTTATTGAACATTTCGTTAACTGAATATTCCTTTTTAACCGACTTCAGAATAAGAAGGTTTTATGTTTTTCTGTGTTTATTTCTTTTCTTGTACGTTGTGTTGTGAACTAATTTTGAATTGTTGCAACGTAATTTTGTTGAGCTTTCTACGTTCGTCGTTAATATTTGTGTTTTCTTCTTCAATGGTCGCTGATCGTCTTCAAATGTTGACTGATTAAAATTTTTTGAAACATAAATCCACATGTGTTTTTAATGTAGTGACTCAAAAATATATGTCGACGATGTTTAGGCAGAGGCACGTATAGTAATACGCCCACACTTCGCCAATTACATTATCGATCCCACGTAATAGGTGGCGAGCCTAATGCCGCTTGCCGGGATCTGTTAAGTTCGCCAGAGCCTCGTCCGTTGATCAACAGGTGCACTTGCAGGTGAGGTTGGCATGGGCTCCTTAGATGTTACTAAGATTCCTATAAATCCCTGTTTTAAATACTGTTAACATTAAACGTAATTACTGTACGGGAGCAAAACAAAACGAGACGGCTGTCTGGCCCAATTCTTCTCCACTCAATCTCTTTTTACTCTTTGTAAAAATAGGCCTGCTAGTTTTTAAGCTGACGCTCATAAATTTTCCACAATTTAGGGTCAGACACCGTCCGAACAGTTAATAATAATAATATGCTTTATTGAGACTTAAAACCTTATACATCCATTATAAACCCACCAAAATGCTTTCCAGTTTGTCGGCGGGATTAGCACTCTTTATTAAAAAGGTATATAATGTTAAAAATTTATAATAAAATAATAGTAATCAGGATCATTTCTTATCCTTAGCAAATAAGTCTATAACTTAATTACTGATACTTAAAAATAATAATAATAATAAAACAAAGTAAATATGGGTATAAACTGTAGAACTGTTGGTCACGGTAAGCATCACAAATTTTGTATCTGCAGATTTTTGTATCAATGAAAGTATAACTGTCTATTTATTTTGTTAATAATGTCTGTATGTAATTGTTATTTTTACTATGTTATTCCTATAGGCAAAGTGATAGCAATCAGTTATCATTACCTATCTACTCTAATAAACTACGATCGATGTACTACGATGTAATACTTTAACCTCCTCTGATATATCAGCCTCAAATCTCAACACAAAGCTCACCCACATGTAAGTAGTATTTTTAGCGTGAGCACACAGGATAAGTATCGGCAAAACAACCATGTACTTAGTCTTTTTACACAAATAGTTGTTGAGCACGGCTGACGGCGCTGGCTTATCTGCGGCAGGTATTGCTCATTGCATCGAGTTGACAAGGGAAGCCCATTACTGGTGTAAAATAAAACTATCGACAATGATGCTTTGCGCCTTTTCTTTATTACTATCTCGAATCACGCCTTATTTCAATTACCCGTAGTATTTTTCCTATAAGTCTATTTCAAAAAACATTACCTCGCAATTCAAATCATCTATTGCAAGTCACATATAAAATTGTAACAGAATATTCAGGGCACTTTGTGTCTGCAACATTTATAGAGGCGCTAGCATTATTATTTACCAACGAATTTACAATATAGTTTATAACATAAGTTTTTTTGTTTATTTCAATTTAGATTAACATAATTATATGTAACAATGTATGTAACTTTGTGGTTGTGTGGTGTTTTCATATGTGTTTGTATGTTTAGCTGTTAGCGAACTTATATAAATAAATAATCAGTTTTATCGTTTCTATGTAATTATAATTTTTTTTAGTTTTAAACATAAGTTCCTTTTACAATTGTCTCAATTAAAATAAATTTAACTCTGGATTTTTGCCCCCCATTTCTTCGTCGGCTCGTAAAACCATGGTAGCGCTCTGCAATTACCAAAATATTATAATCTATTATTATTATTTAACCTGTGTTAGGTTCAAACCTACGTCCTTTGGAGCGAAGAACGGGTATATCAAACTCTAAGCCCTATCGTCAGTAAATTCATAATTATTATTGACGACCAATATGGCGTGGAGGTCAGTATACCTGCACTTCCTTCCAGAGGTCGTGGGTTCGACCACAAGAACATGAATATTTGTTCTAGTCTGGGTGTTTTCCTATAGATATTAAGTATGTATTTACAAAAAAAAAAACCATAACCAGAACTTCAATAAGTATCATTAAGTCTTCATGGCCGGAAAGCGGGAATGTCTGCCGTTTTGTTTTATTTTCTAAAATTTGTGATATTTCGAACAATAATGTGTAATAATGGTGGATTATTAACCGTTAAGTGTTTGTGAATGTACATGAGTGTTGGTAAATGAAACAAAACAGTGCAACACCTCTTTTTATATTCCCTCAAGAAGTCCATGTGAGATCTCAGTATAGTCCCACATCTTTACTGAAGACTCAAGGGGTTTAGGGGAGGGCATCCCATTTACCATTTATCATTTTTATCACCAGTCATTCTCATTTACTTTGATTTATATATTATGAATATATCTCTTACTTGACACTGGCTAAATGTGCTAAACGCACGAATCCAATATTTAAAAGAAAAAATAATCATTAAGAAATGATACTTATCTTGGAACTAAATAATTGATGTGATTATTAAAGAATATTTATTTATCATAATAAAGTTCATTAATAATTGTAATCCGTAATATACTTGGCATCGTAAACACTGTTTAATAGAATCTGATCCCCGGTAATGAATGGCGATGTCTGATTCGTCTGTCCGGCTGTGACTAATGGCGGCGCGCGGCTTCCGTCCAGCTCGCGGAATCTCATTATGGGAACCTGTATCATTAATCTGCTGTATGCAAACGAGGATTTGTACATTTAAAGCTTTGACAATGTGTTTATGGGGCCAAATATTACTCACAGATATGTTTTTCATAAAAGAGTTACCTATCGTATAGCAGTTACCAGTATTATTAATCTGGTGTAAATTTGCAAAATTGAAAAAAAAAATCAAAATCATTTATTTATCATTCATTCAATTTTGGCTCAATAGAGCTTTTATGAAAGTCAAATCTTTAAAGACGTTCAGCAGCGCCAGGAGGGTCTTAGGCAGTGGGGGCAGGGGGCCCCTGCTGTCTACCATGGACCCTCCGGGAAGTCGGCCACACACGCTATGGTCGCACAAGGAGGTAGGAGGGGCGCGGCCACTGCGCCTCTCTAAGGGGGTCCTTCCTGCGGCTTTGGTCCGGGGAACGTTGGCCGCAGGCGGGGTGTCAGACGCTGCAACCCAGGTACTGGCCCCTGCCTCTTTCTCAACAAGCGGCGGGCGTCGAAGGAAGATTTTTAGTGAGTATTACTGCTGGCAGTCGCGTCTGCCGGTGGTAAGTCCCACACCCCCTTTCGGTCCCCCTTTGGCCGGAAGGCAGTGCGTAAATGCATTTTGTTACCGACTTAAAACAAAAAATAAATAAAAAGGCAGGTGTGTCCTGCTGTTAGAATTTTTCAAGCCGCCCATTAGACCTCTAACAAGGCTTCACGGCTATCACATTTAGTGATAACCGGGGCCATAAGCTTAACATGCCTTCCGAAGCACGGAAGCGCTCGATATCAAATGCCACACAAACGAAATTCTGAAAATTCTGCTGTAGTTCGGTGATCGTTTCCGACCACCGTGCACCGCAAAGCTACGAGCTCATCAGTCACACTCATTAACCTTCGCTGCAGTCACAAGATTTGGAATAAATATACATACATACATAATGTCACGCCACTAAATTTTATATGTGCAGTGGATTTCCGCAAAGTAACGCCTAAATCTGACTTTTTTACCTAAAAAGCCATATTTGAGCTCTAGGAATGTTAAACCCAACCGGATCTCCCATAGATCCACAACTAATAGCCGGTACATAAACACATAACCAATTAACCGCCTCCCAACCAGCACGCGATCGAAAACGTAATTAGTTTCGGGTATTAAGTAACGGCGCTCGAATAAATACTTGTAAACATCTTTGTAAATCAGTTAAAGGCTTGCTTGGCCGCGGGCGTCGGGCCTGTGTGCGGTATTAGGTGCCGCGTGGTACCAACACCTCTCATCTCACGGAGAGTCGACGAAGAGAAATTCTACCGGATGATGGTTGGTGACTAGCTGGAACTGCAACCACCAACTCGCCTGCCCAGGGTGCTGATTACGGGCATCATTATATTGTGGTATTAACCCCCAATATAATAAACTATTGGGGGATACATTCCCAGCAGTGGACTTTATATGGCTGAAGTGATGACGATGATTAGAAGCTTATAAAAATAAGTCATCATCTCTGCCTATTAACTTCTCCTCACTTTAGATCTTCTCTTACAGACCAATGTAAGTGGGCTTTTGGTCATAATCCATTCGGATACACATTTCGATTATGACCAGCGGACTTGTAGGGGAAGGTATATAAAAGTCGCCCATTATGATCTTTAACTTGGCTTGACTTCGATCAAGATTAAAGGTATAGGCGGGGTGCCACAAGCAACAAACCCAGGCACTGGCCCCTCGCCCCTTTTCAACAGCGGTGGGCGTCGTCGAAAGATTTTTAGTGGGTAGGAATGCGGTGTACGCGTCTGCCGCAGTGAGCCCCACACTCTCCTCCCGGTCCCCCCCATTGGCCGGTAGGCAGTGCGTAAACAGCATTTTTTTACCGACGATAAAAAAAAAGATTAATGTCTTAAAAGGCAAGCGTTTGGAGTGTCGGTGGTGCTTGGTCACTAAAGCAACGAAAAAACGCCAGAAAAGGCATATTATTGAAGGTACATACTATATAAGACAGGGAACGTTATTTAAGAACGTTATTCGTAATTACTAAAACAGTGATTATGTAATAATTTTTCGTAAAAATACTTACTTTAAAGTTGTCTGTTTAAATCGACTCCAAACTAGTCTTATCAATCAACCAATCGGATCTAATGACACAGGAACGGTATAAGGGGCTATTAAACTGACGTAAGTCACAATATTGCACAGCCTGCCCCAATCGCGGTGAGAGCGACAGATTGACAACTAGTGATGTCAGGCGATAACGTCTATCGATTGTCGGGGAGTAAAACAAATGTCGATACTATCGTTTGTGTCAACCGACTTCTGCGCCGTCCCGCGAGGAAAGCGCGGGTGTAAATCAGTATTTTGTCAGTCTGTTATTCTAGTAGCTTCTATTCCATCAATACCTTTGTCATATAGTAACAAGATATAATTTTGTCCATTTGTATTGTCAATAACGTTGAGATTTTTTGGTGAATAAGACTTATCAAAGTGAATTGAATATCTTAATGTTAATATGTAATCTAAAAAGCCAGAGCGGTCTATATCGCCAATTTTGGTTTATGTTGCCAAAAAACTCAAACCCTTAATGGCACAAATATCGATGTCGATTTACAGCTTAACCCACATCAAAACGAAATTGAATTTACATATTATGGTGTATTGAACAACGCTTTATCAAATCTTTTGTGTCAGGTGTTAATAGTTTCTTAAAGCAGACTTAAAAAGGTAAATAGAAATAAGGAAAAATCCTTTTTTTTTTTATAACCACTATGAGTTATTTCAGAAGATCGATATCGGTATTATCGATAGATCAGCATCACTAAATACAACGATTTCAATCAGTTATAGTTATAAGCTTGTTAAAATTCTATTAATTCTTGATTTATGTCTCTCGTAAGTTCATAAGCTTTCTGTTTTTACGAATGTTTTTAATTAAAATCTTAATGCGAATGATAAACGACGTGGGTTTTAGTGAAACGATTATCTAACGAACCTAATTTATTATTTATTTCACCAAACATAGTTTACTTATGATATCTCTACAAAACCTAGTGAAGAGAATTATATTCATAGACAGATCAAACTAAGCAAAGCTTGTACAGAGCGTAGATATACGAGTAGGTTGCGGGCGGGGTGCCAGAAGCTACAAACCCAGGCACTGGCCCCCTGCCCCTTTTTCAACAGCGGTGGGCGTCGTCGGAAGTTTTTTAGTGTGTAGGACTGCGGTGGTCGTTTCTGAAGCAGTGAGCCCCACACTCCCCTCTCGGTCCCCCCATTGGCCGGGAGACAGTGCGTAAACAGCACTTTTTTTACCGACGATAAAAAAAATAAAAAAAGATATACGAGTAGGTATTTAAACAAGTTGACTTTGCCAATAATGACTACTGCATTTTATGCGAAGAACAGTTATGTCATGTCAATAAAAGTATATAATAGGCTAGACAATAACCACAAGATTCAAAGTCCATTTCAATAAATGACTTCAGATAAGTATTTTTTTACTAAGTAAAATTTGTTAGTTTAAATTATATTTTTGCGTACCAGTTACTAGTGAAATACGTGACTTTGGTACTTATGTTTGACACAGCCAACAATGTACCATATTTTATGTGAAGTAGAAAGTCATTGTCTTGGTCTATGGGGGATAGACAAAGGACAAATATATATAAAAACTATTTTTTATATGACAAAATGTTTCCTAGACAAAAACAAATCGTCCGCGGTAGCCTGAATAAGGTTCGAATTCACGATCTTTTGGTAACAGATCCACTGCTATTGCCGCCAAGATACCAGGACATCGATGGACAGCCAGATCTTTTACTGCTTTTTTAACTAGCAAACGCCCAGACAAAATTAATTAATAGCAAAACAAAATTACACTGTGTTTGATATCATTAAAAAGATACTGCAGTCATTAATCATAAATATTTATTGCATTGCCTATATATTTTACATACCTTTACAATTTTCTAATAAGTTAGTTAATCCTTGGAAGTCCTACTACTGAGTATGGTTGTACTATACTCGTACAAGTGTATGTTTTGAGCGAAATAAAAGGGATTTTAGTTTATTAAAACCAACATTAGCACTCTGTCTTCTAGTTCTTTTTTTATTTGTTTCACTAACTTTATTACAAAGAGCTTGTGTTATGGATACTAAAGAACGGATTAACTTACTTAAAAACCTTTTTATTTGGAAATACATACTTAATATACATAGAAAAACACCCAGACCAGAACAAATATTCATGTTCATGCCCACAAAGATTTGTCCTGTGTGGGAATCGAACCTACAGCCTCTGAAGTGAAGTGCAGGTATACCTCCACGCCATATCGGTCGTCAAATGCAATTCCATTAAATAGCAAGCTTACTGTGCATTGTATTGTCTTAAATCAATTTTATGTGCAATAAAGGTTATATATTAGTAACACATTTAATTACGATATCATTAAATGCCATTAGCCATCTCTCAAGACAATTTACGGTCCATCGCGCGATATTTACGCTTCATCTAAAAGTTAAGTTGTAAAGCTCCTCCAGATTCACAACTCACAGATGCAGGGGTCAATTCTACTCTATGGAATAGAGATAGATAGCATCTTTATTAATCACTAAATAAGCTAAATAAAACAAAGATATAATGGACTTTTCGTTGAGCAAAGAGTTACTATAATTTTGAACATTCTGTGATTTAGGAAATTTTAAGTTCAAGGATTTTAAAGTTAAAATTAAACTAAGCATATACCGATTATAATATTCGATCATAAAAAACAAGAACTGATTAGGTATTATCTCTTTTCCTCACTACAGTAAAGGCTGGCTGGAAGGGATTCCTTTTCGAAATAAGCAAACCTTTTTTATAAATAAATATAAATATTTTCAGACAATTACACCAATTATTTAGTTCCAAGATAAGTATCATTAAGAAGTTGTGTTAAGGATGCTAAACAACGGATAAACATACTTAAATACAATTTTTTTTTGTAAATACATACTTAATATACATAGGAAAACACCCAGACCAGAACAAATATAAATGTTCATGCACTCAAAGATTTGTCCTGTGTGGGAATCGAACCCACGACCTCTGGAGTGAAGTGTTGGTATACTGACCTCCACGCCATATCGGTCGTCGTAAACCTTTGTACTAGCTCAATTTTAAATGTAATATTACTTTATCTGTCTATGAATGATAAAGGATAATAATATTAATTAAAACTACCTGAAGCTATAATAAAATGAGAAAAGGTTATGTGACGTCATATATAACAACAACTTCAATAACATACATTCATAATATCACGCCTGTTTTCCCGAATATACGCCCACATTTCGCCAGTTATATTGTTAGTCCCACGTAATAGGTGGCGAGCCTATTGCCGCGTACCGGGAACTTTTATCTTCAACAGAGCTTCGTCCGTTGATCGGCAGGTGCACAATTTGCAAATAAGGTTGGCTTGGGTTCCTTAGATCTTGGTAGAAACCCTATACACCCACATAAATAAAATAGTAACAATTATGTATTCGGATATACCACATGTAATATTAATCATAGTATATTATTTGAAATTCAGTTAAGACTCAAATAAGTCAGGCTATATAATTATGGAAGTTGAGCAACTGTCCACAAGGATGACCGCTTGTGTTTCATTTAATGTTATTTGTTTCCGTGCCATTTCATGTTGCGTGTTTACGAGTTTCGGAAGTTACTTTCAATCTGTACCAACAAACGTACCAGTTTTAGTTATAGTATTTGTTAATCCAACTGAAAAGCCCATTTAATACTAAATATTTACAGCAAAATGGCACTCAAGTAGACGGCTCAGCTAATGCAAAGTTATCACCGAAGCTTTTAGAAGACAGCAATATACCCCAATGAATAAGCAAGCTAAAGTGGCAGTGGGCAGGGCGTAGTGGGGGGCTGAGTGCCTACCGGAGGCCGGGAAAAGGTAACACCCAGAAATTAGCCATTCTAGGTGCCCTTAGTACTGACCACCGGGGGGAAACTAAGAGGGACCTGCAGAGGACGCAGCGAGCGGGCCAGGAGGGCCCGTAAACCAGCGCCAGGTAGGTCTTAGGCAGCGAGAGCAGGGGGCCCCTACTGTCTAACCATAGACGCTCCGAGAAGTCGGCCACACACGCTATGGTCGCACTACCTACTACCTACTACCTCCTGTAGGAGGGGCGCGTCTACTGCGCCTCTCTAAGGAGGTCCTCCCGGTTTTGTTCCGAGGGACGTTAGCCGCGGGCAGGGTGTCAGAGCTGCAACCCAGGCACTGGCGGGGGCCAATCTCTTTCTTAACAAGCGGCGGGCGTCGTCGGAAGATGTTTTTGGGGGTTATACTGCTGGCGGTCGTGTCTGCCGGTGGTGAGTCCCACACACCTCTCTCGGTCCCCCTTTGGCCGGGAGACAGTGCGTAAATGCATTTTGTTACCGACGTAAATTAAAAAAAAAAAAAATGGTACATCTTGACCGCAGTTGCTATACCGCGGACCACTGTAAAAGATTGACATCCTCATATATGAAATGTACTTGTATAGAGCTTCAACTAGTTGTGAAAATCGTATTAAGTCACTTCGTCTTGACCGAATACTGTAACTAGCACATTCAGCCTTTCTTACTGACTCGGTCAACAAGGCATCTGCTAGTAGAATCAGCACTCAGCTAGACTTGGTGTCAATCGAGGCGAGACGCGATGTCAATCTGCCGGTGACGTTTACCACGGCTCGGGTTACCGTGAGAGCTGCTTTATAATTTACATCTGACACACTGACGTATAGTTCTAGTACGAATATAATATGAAGAAAAGCGGCCCGTTTCTGCGCAGGTATATACAGTGTCATATAGTTGGTAGCACCCAAATCGCCATAAAGATCAACACTTGTCTTTATTGTTAAGAGCATAAGGGTGTGTTCCGATATATATGGCGCCTTGGAAGCTGTCAACAATTTGACGCTGTCTATACGTAACACCTCTTTTCCATGGCCATTTCCACCTCTTCGGTTATAACTAACGAAATGTCTTAGAAGCACATGCGCAGGGGCAAGCGGAGAAAAAGGAGAAAGTGACAATGCATTTGCGCGAGGGATGTGTCGCCGTAATGCTATAGTTACGCTACACCCCTCATGCCGCACTTCGATTGAGACCCAATAATATACAAATTGGCGTCCAAGATTAATTCAGAAGTTCCCGTTGTTGCAAAAGGAAGTAGTTGTACAGCTCTATGTTTTATTTATTTATTTATTATATTATATTATTTTATTTATTACATATTATATATGTAAGCAGCCCTGTGTAAGGGAGAAACACTTGCGTTGAATTGTTTCTTAATTTTTCGGGAAATTATAGTTGCGCGTGAATTGTTATAGTTTTTTTAATCCATCACTTGCTTACAAGTAAAGTCCGTCTCAGTGAAGTCGAAGTGTTACCTCAGTGAAATAGTGGAGACTTTATAAGAGGTTCTAGGTTTTGTAATTCACCCGGAAAATCACAATACAATGCAATGTACCACGTTCCGATACTTGTGTACTTTGCCGAAGAAGTTATGTCTGAAAACCTACTATATTTACACATATAAACTTCAGATGACACTGGTTTTGGAAAAATTAATACTGCCGCGATGTGTTTTTTTCCGCGATTGCGTCAAACCCTCCTGTTTGAGGGTTTACTATTAGTATTTTCATATTCTTTTCATGGTTTTATTTAGTCTGTTTCAGTGTTGTAAGCTTATTATACTTTTAATTTGTATTTCCTATAGTCCTTTTAGGAGTAAGCAGTGCCGTTGTGCACGTCTATTGTAACTTCTGTGATTTTCATTGTTCTATAAGTGCATAAACCGTTAAATGAGTTTGTTTACTCCAAGCTTTTTCAAACTATATTTTTGTGTGGCATAATTTAACCTAACACTTTCAAAGTAAAACGCACTTAAATCGATACAAGATAACAGCCCATCGCCCATCGTCCGAACTAGTATTGTTATGTATCCAATATCCAATTTGTAATGTTGGCGAACTGATATATTTATGTGAACGTCAAATTTACGAGCGCGCTAACGATATGTCTGTCAAAAGTGCGCCATCTCGCGGCCTGATCGTAAACTAACACGATTGCCCTTGATTAGAGGTTCGAGGAAAGAGGTTGTTTATCGAGGAAATATAATATAGCGTTGTTTCTATTGGAGTACGGCTTGGATTGGAGTGTGGCTTCAGAACGTTGGAATTGTACCTGTTATTGTATTTCTCCAGTGTTGTGCTCTAGGAGCCGAAGAGAGCTCATTCTTTAACCATCTTAAAGCCAGATCACACAAATGTTTCATTAATTCTTTGTATATTAGTGCAAATCAAATATCTTGACATTCGAAATGAGTTTATATCACTTGCCTATTTTGAGTTTATATCACTTGAAAACTTAATTAATTGTACTCGAATCAGTGCTCAATTAGAAGTTGAGTTTTTCTAATTCGTTAAAACTAACTGGCAGGCAGGCAGAAACAGGTAAGATGTTACAAATGAAAACACCGATGTTTTAAATGATTTAAAGATAATGCAGTGAAAAGATAATAAAGCTACAAATGCAATATACCATTGCATGTATAGTTTTGCGTGACGCGAAAGAAACTTAGTTTGAATATAGGAAAAATGTCTAAGTAGGTAATAGTTGGTTGTCTACTTATACCGGGTATTTTAAGCGGGGCGTGAAACGAGTTTATAAATGCCGTCATGAGTGGGTGTGCTTTTTAGGTACAGCGCTATCATACATGCTGTATTTTTTTAAGGACTGCATCGACTGCTTGTCATGCTAGATGTGATCATTATGTCATGTCATAATAAAAAAAATACATCACAAGCAAGTCCATTTAGGTTTCAGTGCCAAAAATAGGGTCAGTCTGATGTATTGCCATTGAACCACTGGGTCCGTAAAGGCTGGGTTAACTATCTATGTGAAGCTTGTTTCCTGCGCAAATCTAATAAACTTTAACTCAGTATGTAAACATAATATTACTGACTAAATTTGTTCCATAAAAACGTTTCGAGTTAAGTGTAGCGTAGCAAAGTCACTGAAGTGTAATACTGTGACTAACAACACTAAGTGAAGAATATATATATAAGTGACGAATAATGTAATGAAACAAATCCGTTGACCTTGCCAAAAATATTTACATCTCTCTTTGCCAATCGATTCTCACGTTGAACAAACCTTGGCATTAATTAAAAAGGCCAGGAAGGATTTAACCTGTATTGAAGTGAACGCATTACAAAATATAACAGGCGGACCTATATGGGTCCGGAAAACAATAAACGCTTGCGCGATCTAACTATGTACACTGCCATCTTTTGGGCAAACATAAGCACTATTATTCACACTTAGAACATACAGATTTGAACACACGTATTGTATCAATACCTGGGGGTGTAGCTGCGTCTCATTTAATTTCTCTGGAAAGAGCTCAGCGGTCGGTGCTTAAGGTTATGCTGAAGAAGCCTTACTTACCTTATCTTATATTTACTTACCTTATCTTATACTTACACATATCACGCATGTTTCCCGAAAAGGGTGGGCATATTTTAAGCCTACATTTCGTTAATTACTACAACATAAGCACTACTGAGTCGTACATGCCTAACCTTATGCCATGGTACCCTATGGGACGAAATAGCAAGAATAAGACTAAATAATTACGTTTAGACGAAACTTTATTTCACAATATTGGTAACTAATTAAGTATAAATGAGAAGAAATCAAAACAAAATTCTGCAGGATGTTATGAATTGGTGCGCTGTTAACGTGCTTATTCCGTGATACAGAAATCCTAATATCTAATTCTTATAATAATAGACAGTATCAACTGCTTAAAAAAATACACTTTCAACAGGGAAAGTTCACTTAAGAAATTAGCTTGAACATCTAATGCACGTTTCCTACTCGAAGAACGTTTGCACTATGCCTAAAACAAAGCTTATACTACAGCGCTGGTACACGCAGCTCATGCTACAACTGGGCCACGAGTCCACACGTATTCCGGGGACCACCGCATACATCTGTTGCATGACTTTATCTATATATACAGGCTGTTATTATACCCTGATGAAAGCCCTTAGCAGTAATACCCACTAAAAATCTACCGACGACGCCCGCCGCTTGTTAAGAAAAAGGCGGGGGCCAATACCTGGGTTGCAGCGTCTGACACCCCACCTGCGGCCAACGTCCCCCGGACCAAAACCGTTAGGACCTTCTTTTGCGACCATAGCGTGTGTGGCCGACTTCTCGAAGGGTCTATGGTTAGACAGCAGGGCCTGCTCCCTCCTCCTGCCCCCGCTGCCGCCGCAGCAGCGCCAGGAGGGTCTTACCCTCCCGGCGCCTGGCTCCTACTTGACGAGCTTTCCTGGCACGCCCGCTGCGCCCTCCACAGCTCCCTCTTAGTTTCTACCCCCAGTAGTCAGTACCAAGGGCATCCAGAGTCGTCAATCTCTGGGTGTTACCTTTTCCCGTGTTACTCAGGTGTTACTCAGCCCCCCACCACGACAAGGTGGAGACCAGTCGGGGAGGGCAAGTGGTGCACCTGCCGATTAACGGACGAGGCTCTGGCGAATGTAACAGTACCCGATAAGCGGCAATAGGCTCAATTTTATAATCGGTGAAGTGTGGGTGTATAATATGCCTCTGCCTACCCCGTCGAGGAAACAGGCGTGATATTATGTATGTATGTATGTACATAACATAACTGTAAATTAAATGAAACTTGAATAATATATTTTCACATAGAGCCAACCCTACCAACTAGGTACACCGCAGAAGACTGCCCTTGACATTGGTCTTGTAAAGAGGCCGATTTATGCGAGGCTGTACTGTATATCCTGTACTGTACTAAATGTACGGAGCGACTGGCGAATACTACCTCTGTATATTAGTCCATTGTTAACTCTGTGTGTTTTATTTTATATTTTTACAAACATAGTCTTTGTTAAGAATTGAAAAATGGGCGTAATATTTTAAAGAACGTTATGAGCTTGCGTTGTTAAGTTTGAGGTGGATGGTTTCAAAGTAAAGAAACTAATTAATTTTGTGGAGAGCTTTTACTTTTCTGTCTATGTTAATTTATAAATATTAAATAAAGAGAAAAAGCTTTTTGGTTTTTAGAACCGACTTAAAATAGAAATACATTGAACTGATCCACAGAAGCGACGTGTTGAGCATTAAAAATAGGTAAAAAAACTTTTTAAGTTAAGATAAAACCGTGGGGCCGTTCTCAAGACAACAAGAAGCAAGACAATTGACGTGCCCCACGGTTTAATTTTAGTCAAGTCTATGCATATGTTTATAATTCCCACGACTGTATCTATTTTATATTTTTTTGGTTTTTAGTACATTTATCTTAAATATTGCAATGTATGTTTAACATAAAACCGTTTAACTTAAAAAGTTTTTTTACCTATTTTTATTTTCTAGTTTTTAGTCCACGGCTATGGCTGATGATGATGATAGTATATTGTATTCTGCTTGTTGAGCCCTTTCATTTGATACCCATATCGATGGGATTGATAAAACCTACGTTATCCGCCATTTTGTAGCGGCGGCCATCTTGAATTTATAATGATAATGAATAACCATAATTGTATTGTCACTAAAATCCAAAGTGTATACCAAATTTCAGATTAATCGGTTGACAGGAAGAAGGTGAAATTTGAATTACTAAATTTGACCCAAGAATAAAACAAACGGGGTGAGCTAAATAAAACCGTTTAATAAAACCGTTTAATAAAAACCGTTTAAAAATACTTATTAAGCATGAAATGGGTAACTTTGGGGGCAGAATTTATATTTTTTATGTGCACTAAAGCTAAAATGAAGGTGAAGTTAGGTTGTCAATTTAGATGACACGATAAATTGAACCCCGCTATAAAACACAAATTAAATCGCATTGGTAATTAAAATATGACATGAATTTAATATTGCATTGAAAATGTGTAAAATTAGATGTCTTAAAATTTACTTGTTACCGGGGTACAGCCAGTGTTCAGAGGACAATGACTGCCTCTAACAGAGGTTCTGTTAGACGCAGTAGTCCATTAAATCTTGGTCTGCACCAGCCACTCTCTAGAGTATGTTCAGGGTACAACAACATCAACGCGAAGGTATTTGACATTGATATATTTAATGACGATTTCAACGCCTTCAAGAATAAACTGCTGAAACATATTTGATGTGCGTAGCCATGATATTGTATTAAACCGAATGAAATATATTTAGGAATGTTATTAATTTTCAACATTTATAAGCATGTTATTACATTTTAAACGTAGTGTATACCTATAATAGGCATGCATGTAAGAACAGTACCCTTTGCTAATAATTTTATATAATTTATGTGCATGTTATGCTGTTGGTGTACCTTATTAAATAAATAAATAACTAGTGATATACGTAGCCCAACTAGTGTATTGTGAATATATTTAATTTTTAACGAGAATCTTTCTTCATGAGCCGTAATATAGCAAACCTTTTTTAGAGTGCCCCTACCAGGGGCCCGTAGTCCAACTGGTAGGGCAGAATAGTTGGCCCACGACCCCTGCACCATAATCGAAATTGTAAATCGTAACAATTAAGTTCGAATTTATACTTATTTATATACTGTAAAAATAGTAAAAATGGTGTACTCATTTCTAAATAAAAATTTTTTTTTTGCTATATTCTGTAAAGTATCTTTCCTATTCTCAATTTTTATCATGTCACGAATTGAAAACAGCTTACCAGTTACAAAGTAGAAGCAGTAATTATTACCTCGTGTCTATATCTCTTTCAATATCTTCAAATATTCACTGTGTATGTTCCGTACTGTTATATTTAATTGATAATTTAAAAGAGCATAGCCTGTGAGTTTCTTGTCAGTTCTTCTCACAGAGCGGGGGCTCGGAACTGGCACTTAGATTCACTTACACCTAATTTTAATTTATTTGCATGTAAGTGAATGTAAGCTTTGTTATTTCAGTGTAATAATATTTAGTTTTTTTTGATATTTTGTTATGACGTTCTCAAGTGCTATGTAATAGTTTATGACATAAAGAACTTTTTATAATAACTACATTATAGTTGGTAGCTCTATAAACAAAAATAGTTCCCTATTGGTATGGTCAGCTGCTGCCACCGCCGCGGGCAACAACGGCGTAACTCACAACCTGCGAACATCGAGATATGTGAGATATTTGGTGGTTGGAAGTTAGTACTACCTACTAGATACAGCAGCGATAGCTCAGTGGCGAGACAAATAAACTGCAGTTCAGAGGTCCCAGCTGTCATGAACATCTAGAGAAATCGTTTTTTGGTGAAGGAGTCAGGCAGAGGAAGTTAGTACCTACTATTATATTAGTTTTTTGTATTAGTTATATCTGAGTTATGTTATTTTTTTTATTGTGTCTAATATATAATTGTTGTAATTTTTTAACTGATATCCAAAAAAAATTAAAATATATTACTGTTATGTAACTAATCGTCCCCAACTGCTGTGCCCTTGCAGGGCGTTACATGTAGAGATCTATTATATTTACCATCTATGCATCATGTAATGTGACAGAAGGTTTGACGATTGAATGCTCTCTGGGTTGCGCAGATGCCGGCAGTCGTTACATGTAATAACTGAAATTCAGACAAATCTGGTTAGATCAGTGAATAGTTCAGAAGGTTTTGGAAAAAGGGCAAGTCAAAATATTTGAACCGACTGGCGTGTGCATGAGAAGAGTTTGGTCTGAGTAACAATGACGCTAGAAGCGCGTGCAAGGATCGTTATAAGTGGAAGAATGTGATCATGTGAAGTCTTATGTACATATACGAGATAGTTGGTAACTTAATAAGTAAAAATAGTTTCCTATTAGCATAATCAGCTGCCGTCGCCGCCGCGGGCAAGATCGGCCGTAACTACAAGCGACTATCGAGACTGTGCGCAAAGTTCCATAATTGGAGGATTGTAGATCAAATTCCATATGCCTTTCATGATCTAATGCAGATCCTTTTAGAGAAAGGGCAGGTCCAAAATTCAACCCCCCCGACTGGTCTCCACCTTGTCGTGGTGGGGGGGCTGAATACCTCCCGGTAGGGCGCAGATTGCGCAAGGGAAAAGGTAACACCCAGAGATTGGCGACTCTGGATGCCATTGGTACTGACTACCGGGGGGGGGAGGGGGGAAACTAAGAGGGAGCTGTGGAGGGCGCAGCGGGAGAGCCAGGAGGTCCCGTCAAGCACGTCCCTCTGAGGAGGTCCTCCCGGTTTTGGTCCGGGGGACGTTGGCAGCGGGCGGGGTGTCAGAACTGCAACCCGGGTACTGGCCCCCCGCCTCTTTCTCAACAAGCAGCGGGCGTCGTCGGAAATTTTTTAGGGGGTATTACTGCTGGCAGTCCTGTCTGCCATTGGTGAGTCCCACACACCTCTCTCGGTTACCCTTTTGCCGAGAGACAGTGCGTAAATGCATTTTGTTACTGATGTAAATCAAAAAAAAAAGGTCAAAAATCCTAAACCGACCGGAGTGTATGAGAAGGTTAATGAGTAAGTGTGTGCCAGGATCGGAGTAACTGGAAAGATGTTATATCTGCCTACCCCTAACGTGAACAATTCGTAACGTCATATGTATACGAGATAGTTTGTTAACTCAATAAACAAAAGTAGTTCCCTTTTAGCATAATCAGCCGCCATCGCCGCGAGCAACAACGGCGTAACTCACAAACTGCGACTATCGAGAAATGTCCGTAATTGGAGGTTGGCTCCATTGTGGCCCGGGGGTGTCTGCGGTGACTATATTTAGTTTGTACATTAAGACGTTTTTATGTTCTATGGAGAAGCAGACGTGAACGATGTTAATTTAACTTTGACTTAATATAAATTTAGTTTCGACTTTCATAAAAGCTTTATTGGTACTTTTGATCTGGTGCGGAGGTCACTGTAACTCATTTGTTACAGTGAACTGGTCTAGTTCGATTCCTGCACTGGTCATAATATTTCTGTGTGGATGTTTTCCTATGTATATTAAGTATTTATTTATAAAAAAAAATATGTAGGTATGTTTATTCGTTGTTTAGTATCCATAACAAAAGTTCTTAATGATACTTATCTTGGAACTAAATAATTGGTGTAATTATCAGAAAATATTTATTTATTATTTATGTACATGAACATGAATATTTGTTCTGGGGGCCTACCGCCGAGTTCGATGGCAATCGATTATAAGACAAAATGGATTTCGAATTGATTCTGTCGTACCGCCGAACTCATGGAAATCGAAACAAAATGGCGTTCTCCATTTACCTATTGGTCTGTCACGGACTGAAGGTCATGAATGAGAGGTGGCTGTCGGCAGATTCCCCGGTACGGATTAATGAACGCAAAACAAAGTTTGATCTGGATGGATTACCGGTAATCCATCGAATTCGGCGGTAGGCCCCCTGGTCTGGTCGCTTCCTTAAGTATGTTAAGATTGTACTTTATATAAGGATTATATATATCAGCATCCTCAACTTAACCCATTAACGTCTGTGTACGTGCTGTGTGGTACCAAGAATAGTGCCACCCCTTTTCATCTTGCGGGTATTCGTAAGAGACTACAAAGATGAAAGGCAGCATCGTCATCCTGCATACTGGCTTGGGCTGCGATCACCAACCCGCCTGTCTAGCATGCTGATTATGGGCATATACCACTAACAGATTGTAATATTGTAGACTATTGGGAGGCTAATTTTGTATAAAGGCCTCTTCTCACAAAACAAGGTAAGAGGAGAAAATAGTCCTGAAATGGAAAATAGTACTAATTTCGTTAATTACTACAACATAAGCACTATTGAGTGCAATAAAGACTTTGAGTATTTGAGAGTATTGAGTATATGCCTAACCAGTAATGCACTGTTACCCAATTGGACGAACTAGCAAGAAAAAGACTAAATATATATGCGTACATAGAAGGAACTATATTTCACAATCTTTATAAGTAAGTAGGTATTTAAAGTTTATTATTGTTATATTAAATAAACTAATATCCCTTATTAAAATAATATATGTATTTCACAATATTGGTAAGCAGTTAAGTATAAATGAGAAGAAATCAATAAAAAATTCTGCAGGTCATTATGAAATAGTGCCTTCGTCAGATAAAGACCTCTCTTACAATAATAGACTGTATCAACGGCTTAAAAAAATACACTTTCAACAGGGAAACTTCACTTAAGAAATTAGCTTAAACATCTAATGCACGTTTCCTACTCGAAGACCGTTTGCACTATGCCTAAAACAAAGCTTATACTACAGCGCTGGTACACGCAGCTCACGCTACAACTGGGCCACGAGTCCACGCGTATTCCGGGGACCACCGCATACATCTGTTGCATGACTTTATCTGTATATACAGGCTGTTATTATACCCTGATGAAAGCCCTTAGCAGTAATACCCACTAATCTGCCGACAACGCCCGCCGCTTGTTGAGAAAAAGGTAGGGGCCAGTACCTGGGTTGCAGCGTCTGACACCCCGCCTGCGGCCAACGTCCCCCGGACCAGACCGGGAGGACCTCCTTTTGCGACCATAGCGTGTGTGGCCGACTTCTCGAAGGGTCTATGGTTAGACAGCAGGGGCCCCCTGCCCCCGCTGCCGCCGCAGCAGCGCCAGGAGGGTCTTGCCCTCCCGGCGCCTGGCTCCTACTTGACGGGCCCTCCTGGCACGCCCGCTGCGCCCTCCACAGCTCCCTCTTAGTTTCTCCCCCCGGTAGTCAGTACCAAGGGCATCCAGAGTCGTCAATCTCTGGGTGTTACCTTTTCTGGGTGTGGGGTGTTACAAATATGAAAACGAGATGGTGTCACTTCCTATTAGATAAGGTCTAATTCTTCTCATCACTAACGAAAATATGTTTGTAAGGAATGTCCTACCACTTACCATTAGCATTTACGGACAAATTAAACTTTGAATAAATTAAGGCAGTTTTGAGTGAATTGGTCCTAAAGTGTGGGAACACGGCGTCACCGTAACGGCTACCGTTACACGCGAGGTGAGAAATGATTAGCGATTTCTAATTAAATATTCGTCACCTATTGGTGCTCATTCCTTCATTAGTGGGTCATGCTTAGTTATTAATATCCTGCTGTTGCTAATTGAGTTTATGATTTAAAGTTTGTGAAATCGGTGTAACTCGAAAAAGCAGTAGGAATAAAAAGAAAAACTATAAATAATTTTTCGTCCATGTACTGAAATCACATTTTAGGATGCGCAAAAACCTTGCCATAACTATTTAAAAGTAATATCTGAAGTTGTAGCAAATGTGTACAGGGATCCTACTACCATCCTAGGAGCCTAAGCCAACCTCACCTGCAAGTGGTCATCATCACAGCCCATTAACGTCCCACTACTGAGCACGAGCCTCCTCTCACATATCAAGGTGTGAGGGTATTGGGTCATACTCCACCACGCTGACCCAGTGCGGATTGTCGGAGGCAGGTGTGTGGCGTCCTGCTGTTAGAATTTTTCAAGCCGCCCATTAGGCCTCTAACATGGCTTAACGACCACCACATTTAGCGATAACCGGGACCAACGGCTTAACGTGCCTTCCAAAGCACAGAAGCGCTCGATATCAAATGCCACACAAACGGTCACCCGTCCAAGGACTGACCTCTGTAAACTCTGCTGTACTTCGGCGATCATTTCCGACCACCGAGCACCGCAGAGCTACGAGCGCTTCAAGTGGTGCACCTGCCGATTAACAGACGAGGCTCTGGCAATATAAAAATTCCTGGTAAGCAGCAGTAGGCACGCCACCTATTATATGGGGCCAACAATACAATTGACGAAGTGCAGGCGTATATTATGCCTCTGCCTACTCCTTTGGGGAAACAGGAGTGATGTATGTGTATGTCGTAGCAAAATAAACTTTCAGCACAAGGATCTTTATATAAAACGTGTCAATGTCGAGTCAAAGTTTGAGGTTGGGCAACAAGTGGGGTGGCAGAACTCTACATTATAAAGAATATTTCATAATTTTTGGTGAATTCTGGTTATTATTTAATTAATAAATGCCTACGTTTAAGTAAACACGTTGTGATATTGATTACGTGAGTAAAGAGCAAAGCACCGCCCGATCCCACTTCTACAAAACAAGTTCTTTACATCAGAACTGTTTGACTTAATCTCCCATTCATAGGTCTCAGTTATTTAAAACAATACCGTCGAATTAAAGGAAAATAAAAGATTAGAATTTACTCATTTCTATATTCTTATAAGATTTAAAATATTACTTTTTCATTTGTATGATATTTATTGAATCTAAGGACAATATGTCTGCATAATTATTTTTAAACAAAAAATGTAATATTATATAATCCTATTGTAAAAAAGGGTCAAGAATTTTAATGCATAGAAAATAGCTTTACACTGTAAAACACCATTTTATAAACATTATATGTGTGTACAGGAGAAATATATGTGTGCATATAAAGGGTATTTATATTTCTATTGTGTGTTTATTTACATAAAAAAAAGACTATTTATCCGTAGTCTACTAGTAATAGAAGCTCCACTTAGTTTAGGACTGGCCAGTGCTCTGAAGTAATATTTCTGATAATTTATTATTAAATATGAGAATTAGTAAAAAAGCAAAGAACAAGAGAGTGAGAGAAGTTAAACTTATTAGCACTAACTTAAAATTTTATTGTTCTACAAATTGCCAGAAAATAATGGGCAGGAGCAGATCGCGGCCAATTACCGGCAGACAGACAAATCGGGCGCTCATTAACAGTTATCGACAGCTTTATGGCGCCGTAAAACTAATTCGGAGACTCGGCCTTTTGGGTCTGGTTAAACTGCCAACGAGGCGGGACTGCCGCGGGACGGGAGCGCGACAGTTGCAGATGGAATGTTCTGGATTAAAACATAACGACTTGCTAGATGCGACTGAAAAGCGATAATTTTCGTAGCATGAATTGACCTTTTAATGAATTCAATTTTCAGTAACTACTCGCAAGATTGTTTGAATCAATCATGTCATGTTAAAAATTGTGATTAAAAATATCGTTATCTGATAAAAAAAAACAAGGTCGATACAATCAATCTGTTGTATCCTTTAATGATGTTTTTATTATAAACGATTATCTTATTGCTTAATGTTATCTTATGTTTGTAATATTGTAAATTTACAAATTTGATGTTTCAGAAAAGCAAGCATTGGTAGGCAGCAAACTTTCTGCCATTACCCTTAGGTCATGGAATGAACCTTTGGCTTGATTACCTAAGATATTACAGCGTGGAGCTCTTTGAAAGAGCGTGTAACAAGTGTCAGCAATGTGCTAGTCATGCAAATGGCGCTTCAAGCGCTCCTAACCAACGACGACCATTTTCCATTAGGAAGGCCGCAAGCTTAATTGCCAACTTGTAATATAAAAAAATTACTTATTATTAAATAGCTTCATTGTGCATCATTATTGTGTAATATAAAACATATATTTAGTAGCGCTGTAACCACCAGAGCCGTCCAGTTAACGGCAGCGTCCCGCTCGCATTGCAAGGAAACTAAAGTCAAGAAGACAATTACGTTTTTGGCCCTCGCCATTTTCTTGAGGCTTTATGACCCATTAAATGGATGTAACTTCTGTTTTGGCGAGCACCGCTACCACGTAACAATTACCAGATTATGGGATTCTATGAGTTATGTTAGCTTTAACCTTCACGTCTGTTTAATAAACCGTGAAACTCGAAAGACAGCACTCAATATTCTAAAATGTATCATGAAACATGGTTTAACTATTCTAACGCGGTATCTATATTTATATACCTGCGAGAAAGCTAAATAATGGATTTTGACTTTATACTACAAATAAATAAAATTGTCTTTTTGTGTGGGCCAGCTGCAAGATATTATTTTTATGGAATAAGCTGTGCCCTGTACCCAATGTTTCTTAGTTTTTTCTGTTTATATATTTTTGTATGTGTACTAAATAAATAAATATCTGATAAAACCTGTAAGTTTATACTATCTACAAAAAATATACGGTAGATTTCGTTTCAAACATCTTACAAAATCCTTTTACCGCCTAAAAGTGAAATATAAAATAAAAAAATATGAAATGAAATAAAAAAATATATTTAGACATAAATACATATAAACAAAAAACAGAACTCAAATCAGTAAACAATTTTTACACATAAGTTTACATATAGTATGCCTAAAAAGGACTCCACTCAGCATGTGCTGCAGTGGAGGACCACAACAGCGCTGGTCTTCCGTGGAGACCTTATAACTTTTTTGTGCAACAGCCACACAAAAGGCAGAAACTTAACAATAAAACAAAATATTTAAACCACAAAATACAATTAAATGAAAAGTTAAAGTAGTGAGTTACAGCAGAACTACACTTACTTATGTATATCATATGAAATTTTCTAACTTAAGATTAAATAACGTAGAACAAACACAGTTTGATTTGAGTTTAAAAGATTTTTTATTTTTTATATTTACTAAAGATAATTGAGAGATCGACAGCATTAAGTAATACGTAAATATTTTTTTTATTTATATTTAAAAGCACCAATAGAAAGTAGTAGTTATATTAACATAACAAAGAGGAGAGATTTGTAATTTTAAAAGTTTGTGATTTGTTCAATCAAAAGCTCCGAGCCTGATTATAATATCGTCATCATTATTCGAATGCTTCATTTTTAAAGTCACTTAGGCTATATTTAATACAATAAAATTGAGATTCATATGAAAACTTCAATAATGCAACCCTAGAAGTATAATATTTAGTATATAACTACCGAAGCAAAGCCGCGCGTGCCACTAGTTTAGCATCATTACACATAGGTATGTGGTAAAGGATGGGTCGGAGGCAGGCACGTATTATTGGGCAATACTACTTGTCTCATTATATTTTATTTCCCTGCTTAAGTTACGTGATTGCAGGGACACTAATCATAAAGTCAATGCGTCTATATACCTAGATGCCGCAGCAATATTTAAGATCTGTTCTTTGCTATGACGTGAAGATGGGAGTGTCAGATATTCTGTCACTAATTAGATATGCAAGCGGCACAAGATCAACGTGAAAAGTTATTGGGGCGGGCCTGTGTTCAGCAGGGGACTTCAAATGGCTGAAATTGTGATGATAACATAGTCTAAGAGAGCTTGTTCTTTACCAATCTGATATGTTTACTATGAGTAGCCCTGAAAATTGATTGAGAACAAAGTTG
Organism: Musotima nitidalis; assembly: GCA_949126915.1. Lineage (NCBI taxonomy): Eukaryota > Metazoa > Arthropoda > Insecta > Lepidoptera > Crambidae > Musotima > Musotima nitidalis. The sequence goes on along the minus strand of OX421437.1, from coordinate 13,988,094 downwards.
GGATACTCTCCCTTACCTACATCACTTAAGTCTCATGTTTATATTTAGGGCATCATAGTAAAATTTTAATTGAAGCATGGCATCAATTTAGTACTTATTAATTACGACCGCTGATAATATTTTATTTACATGATATTTCCTTGTGTTAAATTTTACTGCAATAATATATTGAGTTTTAGTTATATATTATATGTTGTTTGAATAACAATAATGTTGAATTGACTTGTGGCTTGTTCTGGCACAGGTGTCTTATCACTTAAAAGGAGTCAACCTTGGTTCTGTTATATTTTTATCATGGTAAAGAAATATATATATTTTTATTTTTTTTATTTGCGTTATCAGATGTGTAAAGAAAGAGCTTGGTCTCCTCTAATTATATTGCCACGCTTTTTTCCCGTAGAGATAGTAATAGATCACATTCTTCCACTTGCTACGATCTTGGCACACACTCTTAGCTTGAAGCATGCATGCATGCATGCATGCATTCACGCTCATTAATCTTCTCATACTCTCCTGTTGGTTTAAGTTACTTTTAGCATGCCCTTTCTACAAAACCTTATGCATGTCTTACGCGTCATCCCCAGCCAACTCGTTTATCATATTTATGTGAATACTGACTATGTTTTCGTAAATCGTAACCCTAGAAAGATAATCAACATGACAAAGTGTGAAAAACATAATCACACGCTTCAGACGCGCATGTTTTGACATTAACATATACTCCCGTCGATTTAGGGTATTTTTGACCTGTCATTTCTCCAAAAGCTAATTAATGGTGAATTAAAAAATACTGTGCTTAAGATTAAGCGTGTGGTAGCCAGGAATATGAGAGTTAACACGCATCACCGGTATTATGTTAGAATTGTTATTTTGTACATTATACAACAAGCGTTTTTAGGATTTTTGTACAGATTTACAAGTTCAAATCATTTATTTAATGTGAAGATGTTATTTACACTAGAATACACATAAGATACAACTATACAATTATACGCTATGAGTTTTTAACATAAATTTATATTATATATGTTGACAATTATATAAATTTATGCTATTATGTGTTTTTGATATTATTGTAAAGAATTCAATACATTGTATATATATTTTAACAGTTTTATATATCTATCGTCTTTTTATGTCTAATAAAACAATTTTAGAGCACTATTTTTGTCATTGTTAACTATATTTCTGTCATAAGCATAACGTGTTTAGTACATTTTTCTGAACACAATTACATTAAATCCAGGCTTAAATAAAACAGAAAATGTTTATTTCATGACATTAAAATATATAACCATATAATAATATAAACAGCTATGTCAGTATGTAACACTTACTAAACAGTATTATTCGTAATTAACAGTAGTGAAAACTAAACGTCGCTTTTTAATCTTTATCAACATTTAATAATCATAAATACATGTCACAATGTCACTTTTGTCAGTGCGGCGATAACAGTAACGCTTAGTGGGCGAAATTTGCGGGACTGTCCGAAAGGGTTACCAGCCTCGGGACGCAGCAGGTTCAAGAAGAAACATGGATGGTTTTTAGTCAGTAAAAGTCTGACACAGCCTTCTGCTCCACCCACAGCGAAAGATTTGATGATTTTCCATCCGAAAAAAACAGTGGGCGATATAGCGACATATTAGTAGTTACGTCGATATTTTGTCATTTCAATACAGTTTTGTCAAGATCATTTGTTAATTAGTCGTTTGTGGATTTACAAGTCGACGAAGTTTTAATTGGATAGATTAACAAAGCAGAAATTTTAGAAGTGTTATGTCAAAATGTTTTAGATTTATATGTCCTTATAAGTACGTAATACTGTTTAACGTGCATATTAATAAGAACTAATATATGTTTAAGCTTTATAACACTAACTGTTCAAAACTATATGTTCGTAGTGTAAATAATAGTGCTTATGTTTACCCAAAAGATGGCAGTGTACATAATTAGATCGCGCAAGCGTTTATTGTTTTCCGGACCCATATAGGTCCGCCTGTTATATTTATATAGTGCTTTCAGTTCAATACAGCATAAATCCTTCCTGGCCTTTTTATTTAATACCAAGGTTTGTTCACTAACAAAATTGATAACTTTTTGTTACTTCCTGAAATAAATGATTAGTATTATAAACACATTAATTAAACTTTGTTTATAAACTATTACTATGGTTACCACTCAGCAAAAATATAAAAAAATTGTACAGATCAATTTTACTTCAATATGTGGTGAGTTATTATAATTGATATTTTATATGTAATTTATAAATAAAATGTTTGTTCAACTTACAATAGTAATACCTATCTTAAATGCTTGAAAACATCTCAAAATCCTTAAAAAATTCAGATTAAATCTCATGTTTATGTCATACTTTTTTAATTACTTTGAATTAACATATCAATATTAAAACTGAAACTGATCTTCTTACTCATATATCAAAAACAATAATTATGAGTATTAATGTCTGTTTGTTACTCTTTCACGCAAAAAGTATTAGACCGATTGTGATAAAACTTGGTATGTGTTTAGCTGTTGTCCTGAAATAACACATAAGACACTTTTTTCTGCTGGTATTGCTACGGTAACGGGGACCACGCGCGTGACACCGCAGGGCGCTGCTCGTCACCAATAAAAATAGTTTCTCATATATAATAATAATAATAATATTTTCTAACAATTACACCAATCATTTAGTTCCAAGATAAGAACTTGTGTTATGGATACTACATAACGGATATACATACATAAATTCTATTTTTTTTGTAAATAAATACTTAATATACATAGGGAAACGCCCAGACCAGAACAAATATTCATGTTCATGCTCACAAATATTTGTCCTGTGTGGGAATCGAACCCACGACCTTGGAGCGGAAAGCGCGTATATTCGCCACCACGCCATATCGGTCGTCGTAGTATATTTGTTACATAAATGTTTATTTGTCCAAATATTCTTGGTACCATCTGACCTGCAAGGGCATAGCAAATTGAGTATGAGAATAAAGTATTTTATGTACGCCTAAAGCCGTTAATCGAACTCTGATACACACATAGGACAAACTAACAAGGAATTGGAAATTGTCTATGCTGCTAATCATTATGATCTGCCACTGGAAGTCTACTGCTGAACATAAGCCTTTTTAATTGTTTTCTACGTCGAAAGAACTCAAGCCGTCTGCATTCACCGGCTTCTCGTTTACCAGATCCATCGAGTGAGACGCCGTCCTCTAACAATGCTTGCTGGTTCGCCATTGAAAAACCTTAACGCCCCATCGGATTTTGGCAATCAATTAATGCAAATCAAATTCCGAAATTTCCAGAATTCAATGACAGATACTAAAAACGGACGGACAGCAATGCAAATGTGCGGTCAGCTGCTACGGTAAAGTGTAAATTAAATCAAACCGACATTATTTGGTCGTAAACGGCACTTTTACGACACTTTTGGTCGAATATTGAAAGGTGAAGACGTCGTTAGAGGTAGGACTTTACTTTAAGCGCACATAATTTTAATGAACCGTTTGGTTTATAAGTTAATTGGTAATTAAGGTAGCGATTTTTATAAATTTATACATGTTTTATGCTATTTTGTCTCCACGAATCCGCACAGCGTTGTGGAGAATTGCCTAAATCCCTTTCAGTTCGTTTTATTAACACTCATAAGGTGTTTTTGAAGCCGACAAAGAAGATTCTTTATCAGCATCATCGTAGCCATTAAAAGTCCACAGATAATCAAATGACTCCTCATTTATTGTCCACGTCTAGCGATCTCGAGCCGCTTGCATCCATCGACTCCAGTCTCTTTGGCCTTCCTTGACCAGCTCATCGGCCCGTCGGGTGGGAGCCCGTCCTCTTCTACGTTTGCGGTGGCTATTGAAGAAACTTAACACTTATAAGAAATCTATTTAGTTAAATATTCATAAATAAAATAAATGATAAATAAATAATTCTGACAATTACACCAATTGTTTAGTTCCGAGATTAGTATCATTAAGAACTTGTGTTATGGATACTAAATAACGGATAAACAAACATAAATACTTTTTTCTTTGTCAATACATACTTAATATATATAGCAAAACCCCTAGACCAGAACATATATTCATATTTATACACACAAATATTTGTTCTGTGTGGGAATCGAACCCACGACCTCAGGAGTGGAGTGCGGGTATACTCGCCACCACGCCATATCGGCCGTCAAACGTTTGAATTGTCGTTGTGTGAGATGATATGTCTTGTAACACATGTAATGTAACTTCTGCCACATGTAAGCTAGCTTCTGTCCGTGTCGCCTCCTCAAATACGTTTAAAAAAAAGAAAAGCTATAATTAATTTTGAATATTAATTTAAGTGTTTATTTGTCAATGCAACTTGGCTAGAAGAGCTGTTTATATTAATGTCTAAATAGGTTATTGATATTCTGTTACAAGCAATTAAATATGTTTTATTTTAGTAGCAGTAAATTATAATATTTTATAGACTTCTTGTTCTATATTCTCAGAACTATCACATGACATATCATATAAATTCATGAATATATGTGCGACAACTGCATGTAACGGTTAATTATTTATAATTTGTATAATGACACTAGGTTAAATTATCATTTAATTTTAACATTTCAATATATAGCAGAATACAAAAGTCAAAGTTAAAATCTTGCTTTCAAATGTTGGCTCAATTCTGAACGTCAACTTACAAAACACGCGCCCATTCACGTAAAACAAAAAGGCAAGAAACTCGTCTATGTTGATTTTTCTTCCGTCAGTAATATACAATTTACTAAATTTTAAGTTACAGTAAAGATAAGTCATACTTTAATAACTCTACAAAATCTTATGCTCTGCAGTCACAAGATATAAGAAAGCAAGAAAATAATGTTTATTTAATTTGTGTGTTCAACCTCTTTAGATAGATTTATGATTTGATAAGACATGACATTGCATGTCACTTACAAATTGAAAGTCATTTTGTCTTTAAATTCCAATATTTAAATTTTATATTATCTTGGGAAACAAAATGTATACACATATAAAGTTGAACACTTTGAAATGTATAGTTCTTTATATGATGTTTTTATTGTTAGCTTTAACCTAGCTATTATCCATGGTCCTTCGAGCCGGACTCCATCATACTAGCATTGTCCCTGGTTGTGCCCTAGACTTAAGCTTATGGCCCAGGGGGTCTGCTTACTAACCTGATTTGGCTGAATTTCAGTTATGAGGTAGTGCAAAGACTACTAAATATATATATATATATATTGTAATACTATCTTGACATGTATACCACCGTTTGTTATACGAAATAAAACGGCCATTCCAGACTGATTAAAAATATTTGAGTGTGAAAGGTGTATAGGGATCCTATCAAGACCTAAGGAGCCCAAGTCAAACTCACCTGCAAGTGGTGCACCTGCCGATCAACGGACGAAGCTCTGGCGAACATAACAGCGCCCGGTAAGCGGCAATAGGCTCGCCACCTATTACGTGGGACCAACTATATAATTGCCGAAGTGTGGGCGTAGAGCCTACCTCTGCCTACCCCTTCGGGGACACAGGCGTGAATGTGTGTATGTATTTTTTTCGTTTACGTGTTAACCCACTAATGGGTTCGGATCTCTTCTCGCACATGCATATATTTGGCGACGCCTTTACCCGCAGTGGTCGGCAGAGAGGCAGCCTTCTGTTCGCCATGATCCTGACGAATTTTATCGCCATTCTCGTTCATTATTTGAAGAAGGCTCATGCACTCCTGTCGGTGTACGTTACTATTCAGGCGGATGTATTTTCAACAGACATGGTGAGGAGGAAACTTGCACTCTACTTCTATGTTCATGTTGTAAATCCTATTCTTTCAAAAAAACCTTTGATTGGTTCGCCAATCGTCACTAAGTACGTTTATTTATTACTTATAGTCATTACTTTAAATCCATGCCTAAAAATTTTTTACGATAAATAAAAAAAAAGTCATTAAAAAACGATCTAAATATTTGACGATAACGTTATACTCGTACGAGTTTTTTTTCAAACGAATTTCAAATAAATAATTCTTTATCTTAACTATAGACAGCGTGGAATATAAATTTACATAATTTCGGTTCGTTGTATATCAAATAATGTTTTTAACATTATTTATATCAGCAATCAAGTCTAAACGGTTCTCAGAACGTTAAGTCACAAAAAAATTGCTAATAAGTACTCATGTCTGAACTAGACTATAGTATTGATTGATCCGTTAACTAGTTTGATGGTTGTAAATCATTCAATTTATTTATTGGTTGGTGGAACATTAAAATAACTTAAAGTGGTACAAATGTGAGTCATTACTGATGATAGTTACATCATTTCTTATGAGAAACTAGCAATATGCCACGACTACGTTCGCGTGAGCCACAGAATAACTGAAAATGTAGATGAAAACCTCAACAATTATTAAGATAATTAAATAAATAATAAATTAATAAATATTTCTGACACTTACACCAATTATTTAGTCCCAAGATAATTACCATTAAAAACTTGTGTTATGGATACTAAATAACGGATAAATATACATGATTTTTTTTTGTAAATACATACTTAATCATATTTATACACACAAATATTTGTCACGTGTGGGTATCGACCCCACGACCTCAGGAGTGGAGTGCGGGTATACTCGCCTCCACGCCATATCGGTCGTCAAATTAGTTTTATGATATATTAACTAAACAGTATGAGAACCGTTAAACTAGGCTTAAGAACATGCATTAAATTCTTAAGCCATGTGTATTTTTATGGCATAGGTCAAAATTTGTAAAAAATATCCATACCTTCTTCGAATTTCTGACTTTCATTTTATTTAGAGTCGAATAAAATCTTATATATCGGCAATTTTCAGGTAAAAATCCAATTTGAATTGATCTAGTAATCATATAACTCTGCGGCGTATAAGTTGAACAATAACCTAAACAGTATTAAATTATCGGGTCTCAATCGAAGTGCGGCATGGGGGGAGGGTCAACGCAGCGACACTACTCGCGCGCATGCGTGTAATCACTTTCTGTCCTTTTCTTTGTATTTGAGCACAGAACCGCAATTTTTGTAAAACTTGTCGCCGATTAATTACTCATTATGTGAACAATATCAAATCTACTGTTGAACTTTGGCCTCCCCAATAGGTTACATTATATTTGGGATATTTGGACAGGCGAGTTGTTGATCGCAGTTCCAGCCAGCAGGCAGAATGACGCTGCTGCCCATCATACGGTAGGGTTTCTTGGTCGATTCTTACGTCTCGCCGGGAGACGAGAGGGGTTGTCACTATTCTAGGCCTGTACCACACGACACATGGGTTATACCTACTAGTGAAACTTTAACTGAGTGCACGATTAACTATTTATCCAACCGGTTGTTAATTCTCACAACTCGTTTAGTGTTGGTGACCAGAAATAGATCAAGACGCCGTCTGTTCTAATAAATTATACGTTTGCTACTCGATTTACAGTTTTTAAGCTTCATTATTTCATTAAACACTAGTAACCGAAAGCCGTTTTGTCTGCAAAATACACTAAAACTATATTAGTCTATTCTTGGACTTGGCAAAGACTAGACTGTTCATAAAATCAAATTGTGTTTATTTGCCAGAACATATTGATTGGCTAAATAGGAACATATGATTTGGATGTTCGCCTTTTACTCAAATTCGTTATAAAACTAAAATGTTACTTCATTTTCTTTGATTATTATTTTTTATATTACTATATTCTTAATTTTAACAATTAACTCAATTGGTTTTAAATCTATATTACGAAGACACATCAGGCACTTTTAAATTCTCACAAATAATGTGAACGCAAATGTTTTCAGAACGCACAAGAACTGTGGAAACTTTTGAGGATATAAATTAGCTTTAAGGATGATGAAGGGTAAACGAAAGACTGACTCCAGGTGATTCGTAACGTAAATATATACTGGGATTACATATATACATACAATCACGCCTTTTCCCCCTAAGGGGTAGACAGAGGCATATTAAAGACCCACACTTGGCCAGTTATAATGTTAGTACTTCGTGCTGAGCCTATTGCCGCTTATCGGGAACATTTAAGATTGCCAGAGCCTCGTCAGGTGCATCTCTTGGCTTGGGATCCTAAGATCTTGGGAGGATCGCCAGACTGAGGTAAATAAATAGTATCAGATTTTATAGTAAAATTCCGCAGGAAATAATTGATCTACCATTGGCAACTTTTAAAACTGTAGTTAAAAAGCAGTTTCTTCAAAAGGGGTATTATGCTGTTAATGATTACTTATCGGATAAACAAGCTTGGGCTTAACATTTTCAACTTGTATGTGTATATTAGAATAAAAAGTCAACCAGATCACTGTCGTGACCATCCCTTATTGTACAGGCTCAGCTCAGTTTCACAATACATACTTACTTGACTGTGATGGAAGGTTCCCTTAGTGCTACTTTATTGGTTACAGCTTCGGAGGACCCTTTCAGTATCATCAAATTTACACTGTGTGTGTTTTGTAATAAAAATAATTTAAAAGAGCATAGCATGTGAGTTTCTTGGGTGCGCCAAAGTTCACCTAAATTTTCAACTCCGAAAATTGGAACTCCGAAAATGTTCTTCCTAACATTTTTCATCCTAACAATCACAATTACTAACTACTCTGTCTCTAATGTTTTAATTCCGAATCATTCAACTTCATAATGTCGGTAGCAATAAACATCTATTATACTATTATTTCTTTTCCTATATTTTGTCAACATAACCATCTTTTACACTATTATTGAAAGTCATACCTTTTTTGTCTCAAGTTCAAGTTTGTTGGCATATTAGCACGTATTTTGAGGAAGTGCTTGCTTCGCATTCACTAATTATATGAATTGGTTTTTTGTTTTTATTAATTAAAGCGTCTTCTTTATTTTTATTTAGAGCGGTGTGTACCTGCAAAGATAAGAGTAAATCTTAAGTTAAAACTGCGACCATAATGCACGAGCCGAGCGAGCGAAATCTCGCTGCGGTCATTCAGCTAAGTTCCAGAAAAAAATCGGTCATATTTATAGTTCTTGGTTTAGGTTAGGTTACAACTGTGACCACACAACGTACGAGCCGAGCGAGCGAAGCGAGCGTGCCGCGGTAGCGGCCGGCGAAGTACCAGAAACGAATCGAAAACGAAAAAAGTCATAAACATAACCGTAAATCAGTCGTATTTTATTTATTTTTATTACATTTGGTAGATAAATGTTTCTTTCTAAGTATGAGTGAAAATATTAAGGTAATAAGGTAATTATGTTTAGGGATAAAAACGTTAGGATAAAAAACAGTAGGAGCTTTAATATTGTATGTTAACGATTTTATTGATAACAATTTTCGGAAACATGAGTGTTATGAACATCGATAGTAGCACTACAAATAGTATGAATAAAAACTTTAGTATTAAAAATTTTAGGAGGAGTGATCATTCGGATTACAAATCGTTAGGAAGAACAATTTCGGATAAAGAACTTTAGGTGAGTCAATATGGACCCGAGTTTCTTGTCAGTTCTTCTCACAGAGCGGGGGCTCGGAACTGGCACTTAGATTCACTTACACCTAATTTTTATTTATTTGCATGTAAGTGAATCTAAGCTTCGTGATTTCAGGGTTAATATTAAAAAAAAAATTTTTCATGTATATTTTGTTTTGACGTTTTCAAGTGCTATGTAATAGTTTATGAAATAAAGAACTTTTTACTTTTACTTTTAAATATACATGGAACATTGGAGATAAACATCTACACCATCTCAACTCCAATAAATCCTCTGCTGAGCTTAGGACTCTCTGTATGTTTTCCATATTTTTCAAGAACATTTAATTAAAATCTAAGTTTATAACGATATATGATCGGGAAACAATATATTTTCTATGGTTTCTGGAACAAACGGCGTTCAACGTGCTCCAGACTTTCATTTGATGAGATGAAGACAGTGACAAAACTAGGTGTGATAAGACCTATTTATGCTATTTTTACTATAAAATACTGCGTGCTTATAGTAAAATTGCCTAAAGTATCATAAATTAGGTCAACATGTTCTCTTGTATTGTATTCTGGTTTGATGCAGCCTGACCACTGTGCATGTAACATAAAAAATCATGACAATGCCCAGCAAATTGGCTATTTAGATTAGCCCATGAAATACTTACCACTCGACTCAACCACATTAAGATTATGGTCACGGTTTTCACTATATGAGGTAGCCGTTAAGTTAAATAAATAAAAATAAATAAATATTTTCTAACAAATACACCAATCATTTAATTCCAAGATAAGTATCATTAAGAACTTGTGTTATGGATACTAAATAACGGATATACATATATACAATATTTTTTTTGTAAATTAATACTTAATATACATAGGGAAACGCCCAGACCAGAACAAATATTTATGTTCATGCACACAAATATTTGTCCTGTGTGGGAATCGAACCCACGACCTTGGAGCGGAGAGCAGGTATACTCGCCACCAAAATGAGGCATCTCATTCACATAACCGGGAGATGTGGAATAAAACCATGCCACCCATCCAAGGACCGACTGCTTTACTACAATGATCACATCTCGCCACGTCCTCTCGTCGCAACGATTGAATTGACATTATTATTGAGACATTTAAATTAAATTATACTAATATTTACTTTAGATCTTTTTATCGTTTCTCGTCAAAATAAATCATATGATGTAACTTTACATAATTAAATATTTAACAAGTGACACAATATTAATGATATCCTTTTGTGATAATTAATTAAATGTCAGCTTTATTAAAACTAGTCTATTAAGTAATACGCTTGTTAGCCATTTATAATTTAAGGTGTGTTCTGCTGTATTCGTTTTTTGAAACGACTGTGACATTTCACGATCGATATGGCGTATATATACACTCTGCTCCTGAGGTTGTAGGTTTGATTCCCACGCAGTACATAACATGTATATTATTATATGACGACCACTATGGCGTGGTGGCGAGTATACCTGCTCTCCGCTCCAAGGTAGTGGGTTCGATTCCCACACAGGACAAATATTTGAGTGCATGAACATGAATATTTCTTCTGGTCTGGGTTAATGTATGTATATTAGGTCGGGGAAAAAGTCTTTTCGCATAACGTAGGTATAAACTTATTATAAATTTTTTTTGACTGTACTATTTGTGTCTGGCTGGTTTTGGTAACATTAAAAAGGTTCCATTATAAAGAAAAGAAAAAATAAAAAAAAGTTGTTTCCCGCTATTTTTCATTTGTTTTTCTCTCCGTAAAAATGAGTGAATCTAATGAAGAAATTCGATACATTTTAAAATTTTATTATAAAAAAGGCAAAAATGCAACTCAAGCAGTGAAAAAAATTTGTGATGTTTATGGACCTGATGCAGTGTCAGTAAGAGTAGCACAAATTTGGTTCAAACGTTTTCAGTCCGGAAATTTTGATGTTAAAGATGCACCTCGCTCTGGTCGCCCTGTTACGAATAAAATGGACGCCATTTTTGAAAGAGTGGAGCAAGATCGGCATATTAGTAGTTACGATGTAGCTGAAGAACTGGGAATTGACCACAAAACAGTTTTGACCCATTTGAAGAAAGCTGGTTATACAAAAAAGCTCGATATTTGGGTGCCACACGAGCTCACTCAAAGAAACTTAATGAACCATGTACTCATTTGCGATTCATTATTGAGACGTAATGAAACCGAGCCGTTTTTGAAGAGATTGATAACTGGCGATGAAAAGTGGATCACGTACGACAAGAACGTGCGAAAAAGGTCGTGGTCGAAAGTTGGCCAGGCTTCACAGACTGTGGCCAAACCTGGCCTAACACGAAATAAGGTGATGCTGTGTGTATGGTGGGATTGGAAGGGCATTGTTTATTATGAGCTTTTACCGCCCGGCAAAACCATCGATTCTGATCTTTACTGCCAGCAACTGATGAGATTAAAGGAAGCAGTCGAGAGAAAACGGCCGGAATTGATCAACGGGAAGGGTGTGGTCTTTCATCACGATAACGCTAGACCACACACATCTTTAGCCACTCAGCAAAAATTAAGAGAGTTCGACTGGGAGGTCCTAGTGCATCCACCATATAGCCCTGACCTTGCGCCTTCAGATTTTCACCTGTTTCGGTCTCTGCAGAATTCTTTAGGTTCTGTAAGGTTGACCTCAAGAGAGGACTGCCAAAACTATTTGTCCCGTTTTTTTGATCAGAAGTCCCAAAGTTTCTACAGTAACGGGATAATGTCTCTGCCCACAAAATGGCAGAAAGTTATTCAACAAAACGGTACATATATATTGTAAATAAATGTAAATAAACTTTGAAAAAAATGTCTTGACTTTTCATACAAAAATACGAAAAGACTTTTTCCCCAACCTATTATTTAGTATCTATTTACAAAAAAAAATAGTATGTATGTATCTCCATTATTTAATGTCCATAACTCAAGTTTATTATTATACTTATCGTGGAACTAAATAATTGGTATAATTATTATTAAGTATTATTATTAGAAAGTAATTATTATTATTAAAAAAAGAGACTTTTTTAATCCATCACTGGCTTATTCCGCAAAGTAACGCCTGAATCAATAAATTCTAGATAAATATATGCATGAATACGAATACTTGGTCTGAATTTACTCCTATCTACCATTATTTTGTAAAGACATACTATCTTAATATACATAGAAAATCTCAAAATCAGATTAATCCTGGGTGGGATCGAACTCGCTACCTCAAGAGCGGAGTACAGATAATCTGACCTTCACGCCATATCGGTCGGCATTACCAACTTCTTATCAGCATGAAACTGAATAGGCAGTTTGGCATTGAACTATATAGATCGTAACTAATTACATTGATTACAAAGAAACCTGAGTAGTAAATAATACCACACGACCAGCTGGGAGAGATTATCTATAATGTGCATTATATTACGTGCATTAAACTATTGATTCATATTACATACATGCACGCCTGTTTCTCCGAAGGGGTAGGCAGAGGCATATTATACGCCCACACTTTGCAAATTATATAGTTGGTCCCACGTAATAGGTGGCGAGCCTATTGCCGCTTACCGGGCACGGCTATGTTCGCCAGAGCCTCGTTTGTTGATCGGCAGATGCACCACTTGCAGGTGAGGTTGGTCTTGGTAGGATGCCTATACACCTCTTTACATATTCATCTTTATTTTCCTCAATATCTCATCATCAGGCAGGCAGGTAAGTGGCGTCCTGCTGTAATTTTTTTAAAGTCGCAAAATAGAGGTTTTAACTAGGTTCTTGCAAATTACATTGCGGACAAATTGGCAAGAAGAGGGTATAATCAATCATCATCAAGCCCACAAAATTATGCTACCATCTGTAAAATAGCTTTAAGCAGAGTCAATGAACATACTTCATACCTGATTTTTTCTGGGCTAAGCTGGAGGATTGCAGGCCAGCTAGACTCGCAATACCGCGGATCGAACCACGCGTCTCCAGAATTTTAATGCATCATAGAAACCCGCATATGTGCCTGGTCACAAGCGCTCTAACAGGTCATGGTAACTTTAAGAGCCATCTTTTTAACATAAAAATTCAAATTTCATAGTCATTTATTCAAGTTTGGCTAAAAGAGCTCTTATGAACGTCAAAACTTAAAAACTAGCGCACCCATTCACTGCGGGCGGGAGCTTGATCGTAAAAGAACGGGCAAGGAAATCGTCAAGGTTAGTTTTTTCTACTGTCAGTTTATAACAAACAGTACCCTGTGCAGAGCATGCATGGGGACTGATGAGACGGCCGCACACGTCCTGCTGGGGTGCAGGGTGATGGCTGGCTGCCGGGCAAAGTTCCTGAAGACACCAGGCATCCTTCTAGAGGCCTTGAGCGACGTTCAGGCGCTAAAAAGATCACCGGAGGAACTGGGATGGCTGGAGTAATCTAGTTTTCACCCTCCCATGCAAAATGGACAACCTTTTAACGTGACTTAACGAATGTCAAATTAGTGATAACCGGGAATAACGTTTTAACGTGCCTGCCGTAGCACGGAAGCACTCAATATTCAATACCACACAAACGGTCTCGAATTAAAGCACTGACATGTCACGTGTGAACTATGCCTTTTCTGAGATTTATAATAACAAGGATAATAGGAAGCTTCTCTTATGTATTGGTAGTTATTGTACGTAGTTGCCAAAATTACATCAGCAAATCTTTAAAAAAACTTCCGGGCACGTCCATTCTAACATGACGTACCGCAAGTACGTGAATTTGGATCAAGACATTTGGTGAGTCGTTCCTGTGTAAGACCATAAAGCTCTGAGATTCGCTGCGAGCTAATGTGTTTCCTAGTTACTATAATCCCGGGTCTTTTAAGCAGGGGGTGCGACATTTCAGCAGGCTGTCATGAGTGGATGCGCTTTTAAAGTGCATACTCCTTTGTATAAAGCGCCTTAATTTTTTTATACTGCATCGACTGCTTACCATCTGGCAGGAGTTAAAAGAAAAGTAAAATAGCTCTACCTACTCCGATCACTGGTAATAATTGAGGTATCAGCCACCACAACTTAGCACTTTAATGTTTTTTAACTTTATCTATTGAAACATCTGTCACCTCGTTCTCACCGTAAATTAAATAAAGCGTACGAATTCCAAAGTCATTTATGTATGCTTGTCGAAACTCTTGTAAACGTCACTTACATCTAGGAGCGCCACTTCACTACAGCTGTTACGAAAAGCATCATCATCTTCATCATGAGCGACCGATATGGCGTGGTGGTGAGTGAATATATCCGCATTCCGCTTCTGAGTCGTGGGTTCGATTCCCACTCAGGAAAACCTTTGTGTGCAACACAAGTTCGAAATGATACTTATCTTGAAACTAAATAATTAGTGTAATTGTCAATACATATTAATTATTATGTATAACTTGGCGAGATCTTCGAAAGTGGAATAAAAAGAATTTCAAGCATACTGCGATTTGATTCCGTAAAATGCGTTATATCTCCATATTAATTGATAAGAATCAATATATATTTTTCGAGACGGAATTTAAATGTATGCATATTAAATTGCATTGACCGCACAGACTTCCGAACTGATAGACTTGACTGATGGTTATTGTCGCACCTTTCTGATAGCTAATTATACGGCCACATTAAACTTGGTTTTTAATTATTTAATGAATATTGTATTAATGAGCAGATGTTTTTGATGAGATAAAAGATTTTAACATTTGTTTAATGAGTCATTATTACGAGAGATGACGACTTCAATAATATGTATTGTCTTGTTATATTATATGATTACTTGTCGATCGATATGGCGCAGAGATTGATACACCAGTTCTAAGCCCCGAAGGTCGTGGGTTTGTCTTCCCTCAGTACAATTAGGAGCGTTGGTATTTGTTCTGATCTGAGTGTTTCCTATATATGTTGAGTATGAAATTATATTGTAAGACCATAAAGAAAAGAAGATATATATTGATATCGAGCGCTTCCGTGCTTCGGAAGGCACGTTAAGCCGTTGGTCCCGGTTATCACTAAATGTGGTAGTCGTTAAGCCATGTTAGAGGCCTCATGGGCGGCTTGAAAAATTCTAACAGCAGGACGTCATACACCTGCCTCCGCCAATCCGCACTGGGTCAACGTGGTGGGGTATGACCCAATACCCTCGCACCTTGATATGTGTGAGGAGGCTCGTGCTCAGTAGTGGGACGTTAATGGGCTGTGATGATAATGAAATTATATAAAAATCTATTTATGTATATATGTATATCTGCTATCTAATACACATGTTCTAAATGATATTTATCTTGAAACTAAAAAAATGTGTGATATAAGAGCATTACTATGATTTATTTGTTTACACTAACACACATACAAATATACTGTTAACAGTCAAGTTTTTAGTATAGTTTTATAAATATATTTATTTTAATTTTATTTATTTCTCTGTCCGTCAATTTTAAATGTTGGAAGTTTCTCGATTTTTGTCAGTGTTTGGTTTGTCTCATTATTATAATTTTTTCCTTAAAAAAATATTATTAACTTTATTTATTTTTGTCATATATTTTTTTAAGTAACTTGAATGTGTATATGTTAAATCATATTGAAGCATTCCAAGGAAGTTCAAATTATAACATACTAGCAGTTACCCGCGACTTCGTTCTCTTAAACTACAGGTTCTTTTGTGTAAGATCTTCAGATGCATGTTAATAAAAGTCCCAGCTAAATCAGGTCAGCCATTTCAGAAAATTCCTCCCCGGGAAATGCGTTTCCGCAGGTAAATAAAAATGTATAATAATAAACGGTGTGCTTGTTGAAATGGTTGTGGTGTGAAAGTCCCACTCGGTCCCTAATTGTAATTGCCAAATTATCAAGTCCGGTTTTAAGAGCGGCACTTGAGTGCGGCGTCCATTACGGGACGGGTTCTGTGACGGACGTGTGTGTATTCGGAAATGCTGCACTCAATAAATATTTATGAAATTTCGTTTCGGATAGGACAATATTTTTCTTAATTAGTTATATTTACTTTTAAATGGCGGACAAACTTATGGGTGTTAATAATTTATTCTGTAGTAATTCTCTCTAAAAATTCTCTAGTAATTAGATGACAGTATTTCCGTTCGATACTTCTCACAGTAAACATCATTGCAGTTATCCTTATTTTTTACTATATTTTTAAGTTAAATTGTAATTATGTCTACTGTCTAATATTTTAGTATGTCGCGGAATCCTATAATTAAGGCATTGCTTTAGAATGTATCCCGTTGAAGTTTGACTGAATAAAGAAAGAAAGAAATATATATATTTTGACGACCGATATGGCGTGGAGGTCAGTATACCTACACTTCACTCCAGAGATTCCCACACAGGACAAATCTTTGTGTGCATGAACATGAATATTTGTTCTGGTCTGCGTGTTTTCCTATGTATATTAAGTATGTATTTACAAAAAAAAAGTATTTAAGTATGTTTATACGTTGTTTAGTATCCATAACACAAGTTCTTAATGATACTTATATTGGAACTAAATAATTGATGTAATTGTCAGAAAATATTTATTATTATTATTATTATTTATTATAAATATAGTCTAATGAATGGGCGATAGTCAATTATCCACTTATTTATTTAATAAAATGAATATATATTTTTATTTATTTAAAATTAGTTGACTTTGATCGAATAAACTCTCCTTGGTCATCTGAAACACAACCTCTTACAGCTTACATTTAATAATTAATATACATTATACTTCATTCGGCACAACACGAAAACAAAACAATACAAATAATAGTAAAAAAATATGCTTTTATATCTTAATTATGCTAATTGAGATTTTATTTATTTATTTATTAAGGAACTCCAACAAAGGATACACAGTACATGCAATATTATATAAAATTGTCAGAAGATTTGTGCTCCTTCAGTTACAGGAGAACACATCATGCATACATCATCTTTTAAACATTTTAAAATCATTCAATGCATTAAAGACATTGACATTAAAGAAAATATTGTCAATAGCATAAAGTTTTAATTTCTAAAACGTTTACAACATAGTGTATTATTTACAACATAGAAAAATGCATAAAAATAATTCGACTTGACATTATCTGAATAGTGCGAATTAATTTAATTTATTCATATGAAATATAATTCATAAAATATATATTTTAAATATTACCTAATAACTTCAAAATATTTTTTAACTCACTTTGCAGTAAAACACAAAATGTAAAATGATTCAGAATGAATACTCTTTTCTGTTTAAATTTCATTTGCATAAATTGCAAAAAAATCTCTTTACTTTTAAAAGCAAATCGACTTACCTTTATCCAAACTTCAAGCAGATTTTTATAACAACAACTATAAAACCAAAACAAAACTAACACTTTAAAACACGCTTAAAACAAAAAACTAATGTCACACGACACAGTTTTCTCACTAAATACTTTCAAATTGTAACAAGTTTATTTTGGAATTTTCACTACTTTTAATTTGTAATAAGTTTTTTTTCGTTAAAAAGTTTCGAAAGTCGCGATGAAGTTGGGATATTTCGGAGCAGCGGGGATCCGTCCGCGCGATTCAACCTCCCAGCATCCACTGAATCTATAGAACGCGATGTCAGTTCAACTAGATTTAATCGCCACTGTGATCTTGTTATTATGTTAGTTTTTTAAGTGCATCCATTCATGCCGAGCTCGTACTTACGTCGGGAGAGTATTACGGTTGGCTGAACATTTGAGAAGTATGCTTTGGATATAAAATACAGCAATGTCAAAAGAATAGCTTATAACAGCGCTGTTCCATCAATTTTTTTAAGAATAATAATAATTATTATACCTGCAAGTTTTTTTTTTAAATTATGAAACATACAGTTATCAATTATTATTATGGTTAAAATGTTTTTTTGGATATATAAATGGATTGATCCATCCTGATAAAAGTAGCAGGATTAGAAGTTTGTGGGGGAGGCCTACATTCACCAGTAGCACTCCGGTGATGTTGATGATCAATATGACAAATATATATAATATATTTGACGACCGATATGGCGTGGAGGTCAGTATACCTACACTTCACTCCAGACTTCGATTCCTACACAGAACAAATCTTTGTGTGCATGAACTTGAATATTTGTTGTGGTCTAGGTGTTTTCTATGTATATTAAGTACCTATGTATTTAAAAAAAAAGTTTCTTGATGATATAAGTATCCAATATAAGTCCAAGATAAGTCTTGGAACTAAATATTTGGTGTAATTGTCAGAAAATATTTATTTCTTTTTATATTTATTATGACCTTATCAGAGTAACGATAATAAATTTAAAATTGTTTTTATCAACTTTTGAAACAGAGGTTAAATGTTACACAGAATGTGACATAAATAAATAAAAACCCGAATACGATATTCAGTTTTTAACTATTTACTAAACGTATTTCTAATATCGATGCGCTGCGTTGTACTGGATATTTGAAATAGATCACTGAAGTAAAGCAGAACTTAGAGAGGTCAGCTCTTGAATGGGTGACCATTCGTGTGACATTGAATATCAAGCGTTGGCGTGCTTCGGAATGCAATGTTGGTTCCGATTATTACAATATGTGGTAGTCGTTAAGCAAAGTAATTAATTAATTATTCATCATTATATTTCGCTAAAAATCATATTTTAATGAGCAAGTAATGGTTTAAAAAAAAAAGGGAGAAGACATCGTTGTTCTGAGGTTGCCTGATATCTTATCTGAAGATGCCCTGCGTGAGGGCGAATCATGTGTGGTGTTAAATGTTTGTCGATTGTTCGGGAACTTCAAGTTGCACGGGAAATGTCATATATTAATTTTTAAACCTCATTTGTGTTAGCATTCTTAATAGTTTAATTATATTTTAAGACATAATAGGTCGTCTGTATATTGACTTTGTAATTATTGTTGCTGTATGACTTCCTTTTAAAGATCGTTCTTCATTCGTTCGTTCGTTCAACTCACTCACTCGGCTCATGGGTTTGGTTAAAAGGGGAGTCAAGCAGGCATTCAGTGGTCGACCATCACAGTGAATAAACCTTGTTATCACAGTTCCTGGAGAGTATGAATAAGTTTTTAAGTCTGTAATAAATGACTTTTCATAAACAACTTTGAAGTTTTTTCAATTCAAAATTAAAAAAAAAATTTTTTTATTAAAACACATATACAATATTACATAGTACTTGAAAACGTCAAAATTATAAACGAATAAAAAAACAACTAGAATATATTTAAAGTAAAATCACGAAGCTTCAATTCACTTGCAACCAAACAATTAAAAAAACAAAAATATTTAAGTGTAAGTGAATCTTTATATATTTACTCATCTGATCTTGTTCTTATTGAATTTCCGCAAAGTCACGCCTCAATAGATTAATTATTATATATTTTACTAGAACCGTTCTAAAAGCGGGAGACACGCCTGCCTTCGCCAATGCATTTGGCTCATGTGGTGGAGTATAACCTGAATCTCTGTCGTGAGAGAAGGATACCCTGATGAGCTGAGATGTCGATGCCAAAGAAAACATAACCCAAGAGAAGAATCAGAATAATGGTCACGTATCTTTCCTGGTACAGTTGCGCAAGCGCAGGCTGAGTCATCAGACTTCCTGGAACTTACTTTAGATATTTAGCCCATTGAATGGCAAAACCCAGAGAGGCTACTATATAATAATACTCTGTAATAACTTTAATTACATGCGGATAACTCGATATGGCGTGAACTTCGACGACTGATATGGCGTGGAGGTCAGTATACTCGACTGCACTTCACTCGAGAGGTCGTGGGTTCGATTCCCACACTGAACAAATCTTTGTGTGCATGAACATGAATGTTTGTTCTGGTCTGGGTGTTCATCTATGTATCTTAAGTATGTATTTACAAAAAAATATGTATTTATGTATGTTTATCTGTTGTTTAGTATCCATAACACAAGTTCTTAATGATACTTATCTAAATAAACTAAATAATTGGTGTGATTATAAGAGAATATTTATTTTTAACTCTCAGCTTTAATCTATGAATTCCGAGCATATCTTCATTCATTCAAACTACATATATTATGAATTATAACACTCGTGGCATAAAACAGTGTGTCTAATGTTCATCAGATCCCTGTGATGGGTGACGATTTGTGTGGTACCTGTACCGGTAAAATATTTTTCATAGATATTTTGTGCAGTGACTTCGAAGTTATGTGCTTAAATATCGCTTGATCCGTGACACGAGCTACGTTGAGCAGTTCATCCCAGCTGTCATTAACATCTATGGCAGTAATATATAGTAGCTATACAAGAATTCGGAAGTCAATGCTTTCAAATACCTCTGCCTACCCCTTCAGGGAAACAGGGGTGATGTTTTTTATTTATTTAATCTTTTTTGCACACTTAAAAGTATTACAAAAGGCAAACTTAATGCCATAAGGCAACCTCTGCCAGTTAACCTTAGGATTAGCAAAAAACTTTAAAGACGGTATGTATGCCTTCAAATATTCTGACAGGTGGTTTAACAATGTAATGGCTTTTTGGGTTGCGAAGGTTAAATGACAGTCGCTTCACGAAGTAACTTATATTCAGTCAAATCTGGTTAGATCAATCAATCTGTGTTTTAATATTCGATTTAAATATGTACAAAAAGAATTTAAAATATTTGTTTTTTATTTTAAAATGACTTCAGGGTAAATTAAGCATGGAAATAAAGGAGTAAAAACTAAAAGGTAGTTTAGTTAAAATTTAGGTTTAGAGAAAAATATATTCTTCGGTTTGTATGAACAACGCCATCTGTAGAAAAAATCGGGAAGTTCACTGAGACGTTGACGAATTTCTTTTGGCGAGTGTCGTTGATGTCTTTTGTATTGTTGTACAAGTATTCGTGTTCTTGACATTTTGGTACTAAAGTTAATAATGATGATTTAGATGATGATTCAGTTAGATATGATATTAATATACCATAAATAGTATAGTAATCTGATATCGTTAATAAATCGTTATAAAAAAAAAAATTAAAGAAAAAAAAAAAAACAAGTTTGGCTCAATAGAGCTCTTATGATATTCATAGTATATAAATTTCATATCTTACTGAACAAATTAACTTTGTCACTTAAAAACTAACGAACTAGTTTTTTAGTATTCTTAATTTCTAATCATGCTGTGTGTTCATTAAAATGTCCATAAAATTTTAATTTCATTGTTTTTAAAAGTTTTTTATTTCTTTATTTGTGAACTGAATTGTGTCTGTTTCTTCATCATCTTTCTTGTGTATTCTTTTTTGTGTATTTTATATAAATAATAAATAAATATGCTCTTACAATCACACCAATTATTTGGCTGTATATACGTGTACCAATAGTGCCTATTCGTGAAGAGCGATCACCACGCGGACCCAGTGCGGATTGGTGGAGGCTGGTGTGTGGGTTCAAGTCGCCCAACAGGGGTACCCCCCCTGCCTTAATGAAAACCACGTATACTGATAACCGGTATCAACGGATTAAAATGCTCTCCGAAGCATGGAATGGTGATCCATCCAAAGATACTCCATACTTTAGTGCGTTCCACAATGGTTTTATAAGGTGGTGAATATTACAATTTGGTACATTAGTGGACCCTGTCGGGCACAGCATAGTGTAGGAGAGAGGAGGAAGGGCGCCGTATAATTCTTATTATTATTAAATTACTATTATTAAATTACCGTTATTAAATTATTGTTATTAAATTATTATTTATTTATTGAGTATGTATCAAATGATGTCAATAGATTTAAACAATATTATAACAATTAATTAATAAATTACTATTATTAAATTACCCTTTCTAAAATTATTATTTATTTATTGAGTATGTATCAAATGATGTCAATAGATTTAAACAATATTATAACAGTTAGTATAGGTAAAAACATTAAATAAAAATGTAGCAACAATGTCACATTATATATTATTACAGTTACATGTAAAAGAGTTAATATATTAATAAATAAAATAAAATAATGTAAATAGTCTATGTCAGTAGGTATTATTATTAGTCAGTATTAGCATTGAGAATAAGATATTTAGCCAAAGAGAGCGACCTCTTTGAAGAATCTCTTTGAGAATTTAGAGTGACCTCTGTGAAGTTTGCTTAACTTTAATGAACGATACCGGCTTCTATTCGTATAGTTATATTAAATAAATAAACGTACAGGCTATATCCGAGGCAGTGTCCGTTAATGGAGGCTGTAATCAAGCCGCCTGTAGTCCCGTCCGACTGTGTAGTCTCATGCAGTATTCATAGCACGACGCTGGCGGGACTTGTAAAGATATACACATTTGAGTAGCGACATCTGGTGTATGGTGTACGACAACAAATTTTTTTCGACGCACTCAATTATTTTACGTTTTTTTGCAAAAAGATTTAAAAAATTATTTTGTGTTTGTGACATTTTATTATCTTTAAATTTATTAAGAACCAAAACGAATTATTGAATATATATTACTAGCAACACTTAAAGGTAGTGTACAGCATATCATTCAAAAGTATTAAAAAAGTATTGAATAAACCATTAACAATGTTCACATATTTCGGGACTCACTGTTTAGAAAGACTATTCATACATACATATATTCAAGCTTGTTTCCCCGAAGGTGTAGGCAAAGGCATATTATACGCCCACACTATAAAGTAAGTCCCACGTAATAGGTGGCGAGCCTATTGCCGCTTACCAAGCACTGTTATGTTCGCCAGAGCCTCGTCCTTTGATCGCGCACCACTTGCAGGAGAGGTTGGCTTGGACTCCTCAGGTATTTATACGTCGTATAATCGTATAATAGGTTGGGGAAAAATGCAAAATGCATTTTCGTATTTTTGTATGAAAAGTCAAGACATTTTTTTCAAAGTTTATTTACATTTATTTACAATATATATGTACCGTTTTGTTGAATAACTTTCTGCCATTTTGTGGGCAGAGACATTATCCCGTTACTGTAGAAACTTTGGGACTTCTGATCAAAAAAACGGGACAAATAGTTTTGGCAGTCCTCTCTTGAGGTCAACCTTACAGAACCTAAAGAATTCTGCAGAGACCGAAACAGGTGAAAATCTGAAGGCGCAAGGTCAGGGCTATATGGTGGATGCACTAGGACCTCCCAGTCGAACTCTCTTAATTTTTGCTGAGTGGCTAAAGATGTGTGTGGTCTAGCGTTATCGTGATGAAAGACCACACCCTTCCTGTTGATCAATTCCGGCCGTTTTCTCTCGACTGCTTCCTTTAATCTCATCAGTTGCTGGCAGTAAAGATCAGAATCGATGGTTTTGCCGGGCGGTAAAAGCTCATAATAAACAATGCCCTTCCAATCCCACCATACACACAGCATCACCTTATTTCGTGTTAGGCCAGGTTTGGCCACAGTCTGTGAAGCCTGGCCAACTTTCGACCACGACCTTTTTCGCACGTTCTTGTCGTACGTGATCCACTTTTCATCGCCAGTTATCAATCTCTTCAAAAACGGCTCGGTTTCATTACGTCTCAATAATGAATCGCAAATGAGTAATTCCGGACTGAAAACGTTTGAACCAAATTTGTGCTACTCTTACTGACACTGCATCAGGTCCATAAACATCACAAATTTTTTTCACTGCTTGGGTTGCATTTTTGCCTTTTTTATAATAAAATTTTAAAATGTATCGAATTTTTTCATTAGATTCACTCATTTTTACGAAGAGAAAAACAAATGAAAAATAGCGGGAAACAACTTTTTTTTATTTTTTCCTTTTCTTTATAATGGAACCTTTTTAATGTTACCAAAACCAGCCAGACACAAATAGTACAGTCAAAAAAATTTTATAATAAGTTTATACCTACGTTATGCGAAAAGACTTTTTCCTCGACCTGATATATGTTACCGGCCAAACCCGATTTTAGAACAAACTAGTATGGCCTAGTCCAAACTAATTTAGGTGGACTGCAACTATTATAATAAAATGTTTTACATTTTTTTTTCTCTCGTTTCAGCGTTGGTCGTGAAGACATCGTTGTTCTGAGGCTCCTATCTTACCTGAAGATGCCCTGTGTAAGGGCGAAACACGTGTCGTGTTGAACAGTTTCTCGATTTTTCGGGAAATTATAGTAGCGCGGGAATTGTTACAAAGATATTTTTAATCCATCACTTGCTAACCAATATTCAAACTAGAAGCAGTATTAATGTTCATACTCTCAAGCCTCTTTCCTGTAGGGGTAGGCATAGATCACATCCTTCCACTTGCTACGATCTTGGCACACACTCTTAACAGCATTCACACTCATTAACCTCCTCATACACGCCCGTCGGTTTAGTTTGTCACGACGCTGGTAATCTGTGAATGCCGCAATTGGCAGTGTATGGGAATCGAACTCACAATCTCAGGAAATTGCAGATTGCAGATATACTCACCTCCATGTCATGTGTGTCGTCATGTCGTAACACGTTGCTCACCGTTAGTCTCTTGTTCAGCCGATAACCACAAACCGCAGACCACAAACATAATTATTTATTGAAAGAAAGATACGTCAGCAGAACAAACATCACTATTTAAAGCTTAATATTAAAGAATCAGTTTTCAGTTTTCAAAACTCGATAGTTCACTTCAAATCTTGACGTTTTTTTAAAGTTTTAGTTTTATATTATTTCACGGCCGCTATGGCGTAGAGGTAAAGGGGTTTAATTTAAACGATTTTTTTGAAGATAAAGTCTCTTCTTTTGGTATGTGTAATTTGCATTTGATAAATCGCTTTTTATTGTATATATTAATATTCCTGCTGTCGGTACCTTAAATCACGGTCCAGTGCCGACAAGACTCCGCCACAGAATGTTCCTTGTATGTCTATCGTCCACCGCGGATAACGCAGCGTGTAGATTATTGTTGAGCATGCGAAAATTATACTACTAACCTACTGACCACCCACGGTCTTCCTCGTGTGAAAAACGATTTAACTTCACCCAATTCATTGTAGTATTAATTCTACAATAAAATCCAAAGCAATATACAGCAATTAAGCCTAAATAAATTAAAATTTACAATAAAACGCAAGCTGTCTTCTAAGGGATACTATTCTAACAAAGACTATATACGATAAAATTATTGGGATTAAACTGCCGTTTCATACAGGCTATTCTAATATGAATGACTTAAAACATGAATATTGTTAAAAGTCAAAAGTCAAAAGTCAAAAGTCAAAAATACTTTATTTCATAAACTATTACATAGTACTTGAAAACGTCAAAATTATAAAAAAATAACAAAAACAAATAAAATATAACTATACTAAAATTTTTGTTATGTTATATTGCATTGTATAGCTTCACAGACAAATGAAGATTGTAACTAACCAATCGATAATTTAAAAGAGCATAGCCTGTGAGTTTCTTGCCAGTTCTTCTTACAGAGCGGTGGCTCGGAACTGGCACTTAGATTCACTTACACTTAATTATTTTTTGTTTTTAAATTGTTTTGTTGCATGTAAGTGAATCTAAGCTTCTTGATTTAGTGTAATAATATTTCGATTGTTTTTTTTTCGTTTTTAATTATGACGTTTTCAAGTACTATGCATAATAGTTTATGATATAAATAATTTTGAATTTTTAAATGAGTGGTACTTAAAGTGCAATCCTTAACGATTTGCCATCCTAATAGTCCGGTAAATCAAGACATCCGAAGGTACAGTCCACAGTTGGTAGGATTATTTAAACACTCAAATCAAATTGAAAAAGAAATATTTTTTCCGCGATTTTCAGCAAAATTGTATAGCTCGTACCGAGATGTTAGGAGCCCAAGCCAACCTTACCTGCAAGGGGTGCACCTGCCGATCAACGGACGAGGCTCTGGCGAACATAAAAGTGCCCGGTAAGCGGCAATATGCTGACCACCTTTTACGTTGGACCAAAAATATAACTAGCGAAATGTAGGCGTATAATATGCCTCTGCCTACCCTTTCGGGGAAACAGGCGTGATTGTATGTAGGTATGTAAGATAAGTTTTATTGTAATATTTGGTTATGAAACAATGTTAGACCAGATATTCAAAAATAATCAATACTTTATTCCAAAGAAACTGTGATTAGTGCTGAGTTCTGCTATCCTAGAGCACGCGCTAAAAAAAATGTGATTAAGTAACTAGAAGACGATCAAGGGATATCGGTCACTTACATAATTTATTCGTGAATGAGGGTCTTATTAAAACAGTGCACATATAGATTGCACTCATTATGTACTACTTCAGCTTGCTAATTCTTTGAGCTGAAGTGGCAGTGCGCCGGTTATATCTTTCGTTTCTGTGTCTTTTTTGTGGTCTAATTTGACCGTACTATAACCTAACTTTATTGCACATCGTAAACACGAACTCAGTTACCATCATCATCGTACCATGAAATCCTCAATCAAGTATTTTGAAGAAATCAGTTTTTTATAATTTATTTAAACTAAAACAAATAAATCATAAAATACGAGACACAACATACAATATTTAATTTTAGCTACATACAACTGGCTTGTTTATGAAGTAATCTAGAACAATCCAGAACTGGGAATGCACAATAAAACCACGACTGCGTTATAAGGCGTATATTCTCATACTGACTTACATGGGTACATTTATAATAAACTTTTGTGGTATAACTACCCACTATTTACATACATCACAGTTTATTGCTAACGGTAGGATTTATATGTATATTCATAAATAATAAATATTTTCCGGCAATCACACCTATTATTCAGTTCCAAGATAAGTATTATCAAGAAATAGTTTTATGGATAATAAATAACGGATAAACATACATACTTTTTTTGTACATAAATAATTAATATATGTTTTAAATATGTGCCGTGTACCCAATGATTCTTAGTTTTTAGTTTTTCTGTTTGTATATTTCTGTGTGTGTCTTAAATAAATAATTAAATAAAAAAAATATGTATACAGACTAGAACATATATTCATGTCTATGCACACAAAGATTTGTCTTGTGTGGGAACCGAATCCCCGACCTCAGGAACGGATTGCAGGTATACTCACCACCACGCCATATGCGTCGTCGCTTTTATGTCGTCTGTTGGTACATCAGGGATTGTTCAGGATGAGAATAAATTGGCATAGTCCCGGGTACTCTGAACTGAAGCTTAGGGCTCAGAGCCTGTTCTCTGGCTTCCGCAAACCAGAAGGAAACATCATTTTATGATTAAATCAGCTGTCAGGATTAAAAAAGGCATTGCCTTCCAAATAACGACTGCCATAGATGTTCGCGACAGCCGGGAACAAGGGCTTCTTCACGTATTTTCCGAAGCACGGAGCAAGCGATAATTACGCAATAACTTCGAGAAGTCACAGGGTTTGAACCAGAGATTTTTTTTTTAATGTGACACGTCATAATGACTACATCCTGCCTGATGATAAGCAGTCGATGCAGTCCAATAAGGAAATGAAAGCGCTTTATAACGTGAAATAAGCACATAGATTCTCTGAATGTCAAACCTATGAGTCACACCTTTGGGCTATCGCTGCTTCTAAAGTTATTCCGAAATTACAAAGTTTAGTGTAAATACGTAGACTTACAGGAAATTGTTCGAAAATGTATAGCAATAAGTAATTAACTTACAACTCGATTCCATCGAATGTAAATTGAGAAATACAACGAATTCACAGTAATTAAGTGTGTTTATATCTGGTGAGGCTGATTGGACAGCGCACTTGCTTGTTTTAGTAACTGAACATGAATTGGGTGCTCAACTCGCTAACAACTTTGGTCTTAATGAAGTACCTGGCACATAGAGCCTTCGTTTATGGCAAATCGCACAAACTGAACTAATGTAGACATGTCTGCGAATGTCTATTTAACTATATGCGGAAGTAGCAACATATATACATCATCATCATCATCATCATCATATCTGCTTTATAAAGTTCATCGCTGATCAAATGGAAGGATGTGATCTCTGCCTACCCCTACGGGAAAGAAGCGTGACATTATGTACGTACTGCTGAACAAATACATTACGATCTATTGACGACCGATATGGCGTGGAGGTCAGTATACCTGCTCATCACTCCAGAGGTCGTGGGTTCGATTCCCACACAGGACAAATCTTTGTGTGCATGAACTGGAATATTTGTTCTGGTCTGGGTGTTTTCCTATGTATATTAAGTATGTATTTACAAAAAAAAAAGTATTTAAGTATGTTTATCCGTTATTTAGTATCCATAACACAAGTTATTAGTGATGCATAAGCATAACTTGGAACTGAATAATTTGTATATTTATATTTATTTATTTATTGAGGGCGTTTTTCATAATCAACACTCTGCCCAGGCGGGTGTACATACATACATACCTTTTTAAATTCACATCTTCAATAATTACTTAAATTTGTGTCAGCATTTTTATTCTTTTATTTTATAAATCACTGAAAAATAATCTTAATGTTTATCGCAGTGTGAGATTGTACTCGCAGTCAAACATTTTATTAGGGTTTGCGAGACCATTTTTAAAGTTCTTTAGTAATCCTTGCACATAAGACATAATATTAATCCCGCCTGTTTTCCGAGAGAGTAGGCAGAGGCATAATAAACTACCACACTTCACCAATTATATTTTTCGGTCCCACATCGGTCGCGAGGCTATTGCTGCATATCGGAAACTAGAGCCTCGTCTGTTGATCGGCAGGCGCACCACTTGCAGGTGGAGTTGGATCGGGCTCCTACTGTTTTAGTAGGATCATATACACCCAATTGAAAGTAGCAGAGAAAGTAAAATAAAATATGATATTTTCAAAGCTAAATCCATTCTATTGCCATCATTGTCTGATGTCTATGTCGGATCCCCATTAGGGCTGATCCCTTAATTAATTCCCAAACCGATTACTTCATAGATTTAACAACAAATGGTTAAACCTTCACATTTATAATAAGCTCAATGATTACTTGATACATTTCATTACGATATTAATGACGTAAAAATTAAAGGCGACTCAAGTCAGACGTTTATCTTAACGTATGTACTTACATATATCAATTAACTTGAGTATAAAGCTACTCGTTAAGTAGTGAGCAGTGGTTTACTTAATGGAATTTGTCAATTAAAACTGTCAATGATTGCATACGAGTTACATTGCTCTTGTGTGAAGGTACAGTTAATTGCATTTTTTTAAAGTGAAAAGCTGAATATTTGAATCCTTTACAAATATATAAATAAATATTATCTTACGATCACACCCATTCCTTTGTTCCAAGATAAGTATCATTAAAATATAAATAAAATATATTTTATTGTCTTTGAGATCAACATGATCAGATTCGTCAAACATTTAAACACAAAATGGGATTTCGATATATTTTTTTAACTACAATGAAAGAAATTAATTAATTAAGAACTTGTGTTATGGATACCAAAGAACGGATAAACCTATAAAAATATTTATTTATGTAATAACATAGGTACTTAATATACATAGAGACACCCAGACCAGAACCAATATTCATTGGACGTTTTCAAGTGCTATGTAATAGTTTATGAAATATATGAAATAAAGAACTTTTTACTTTACTTTATACGAGTATGTAGAATTACATTTGTCATCTCGGCTAACAGATCAAATCCAAAACGAAACAAATAAATGACATCAAAAATATTAAACAATTAAATGTTTACAAAATATTTATGTTCCTGTTCCCGCCAAATACGAAACGTATTTCCCCTCTACATCTTCAGATAAGAATATTAGACATCCTTATAAAAACGACGTCTGCAAGACAAGCGCTGAAACAAGGACTTTCATATCTCTATTTATCAAATTTATAAGGAATTACTGAAAAGTAACGCCTTAAAAAATTAATTCTCACAAATTGTTATTGAGCATGTAAATGGTACTTTTGAAAAAAATCGTTTTAACTGGCGAACTGGCGTGTTATATGCCTCTCCCTACCCCTTCGGAGAAATAGGCGTGACATTACGTATGTAGTTCTTAAGTAGATTTTCACATGAGGTTTGTTGAGCGAAGCTTCGAAAATGACTTTGACCCTGTTTTTTACATTATTATGTAGGATTGTACAGTTACACCCGATTATTATGTGCTTGAGTGTACTTCCATTCTTGTATATACATGGTGACTAAATTAGCAGTAACATCGGTATGTAATGTGCAGGAAACAAAGTAAATATAATTGCGATAATGCATTGCTGTCATAAAAATAGGTCCTATTTAAGGTGTTTGGTTTGCCTTGATTTATATGATTTATTTGTTTGTATATTGCTTTCTAGTAAATAGTAATGTGGAGGCCCATTACAAGGCTATATGGAAGCTCAAAATCGCTCAGCGTGCCATGGCGAGAGCTATAACTTAGAAATTGTTTTTGAAGCAAAGGACTATTACAGAACACACCATTATGTTTTATACTTTCTGTGATACTGCCGAATTTATGAGTGATAAATTGTATGTATGATATTTCATAGTACATATGTGCCGCGTGGTAACAGCCAGGAATAGTGCCACACCCTCTTATGGGGAGTTATTGGAGTTCCCCCCCCGAACAGGTCTCCACCTTGGCGTGGTGGGGGGGGCTGAGTACCTACCGGAGGCCGGGAGGGTCTTAGGCAGCGGGGGCAGGGGGCCCCTACTGTCTAACCATGGACCTTCCGAGAAGTCGGCCACACACGCTATGGTCGCACAAGAAGGTAAAAGAGGTGCGTCCACTGCGCCTCTCTGAGAAGGTACTCCCGGTTTTGGATCAGGGGACGTTGGCCGCGGGCGGGGTGTCAGAGCTGCAACCCAGGTACTGGCCCCCCACTTCTTTCTCAACAAGCGGCGGGCGTCGTCGGAAGATTTTTAGTGGGTATTACTGCTGGCGGTCGTGTCTGCCGGTGATGAGTCCCACACACCTCTCTCGGTCTCCCTTTGGCCGGGAGACAGTGCGTAAATGCATTTTTTTCCGACCTAAAGCAAAAAAAGAGGAGTTAATGTAGAGAAACTCTATCTGATGATGTGCAGCAGCGTCATCCTGCATCCTGGCTTGAACTGCGATCACCAAGCCGCCTGCCTAGCGTGCTAATTATAGGCAAATAACCCCAATATTAATGTAATTTTTTGGGGAAGCTAATGTTCTAATGTGGACCTCACAAGGCTTATATGATCCAGTCATCTAGACATCCAGTCAACACAACACAGGCACGTTAATAGTAACAGACCTAACATCTGTCAGACAAACGTTATGCGTGTAGCGCGAGGCGAGTAACAATCGCTGACGGAAGACGAACGTGATCGACGACGCCCGTGCGGCCCGTGGCGCGACCCATGATTTAATAAGTCAACTCATTTTTCAAAAACAAGCATAAAGTATGAAGGAAAGTTCATTTTATCAATGTTCATTTGTGAAAAGTTTTAATTCTGTCTCGGTCTTACGTGATAGATAACTAATTAACTATAACTGTAGCTAGTTGCCTAGTTACAACGTCGTCCGTTAATAACGTAACGTGAATTGTCACTAGTTAGCGTCTGTCAGAATAGGCTTATTGTTAGTACTTGAAAGTAACGATAGCTACGAAGCTAGATTAGTTTATTTTAGCTATTTTCATAGCATTATGTCATATGGTATGTTATTGTGGGGATCTGCTGCGGACATAAATAATATATTTGTACTACAAAAGCGCGCCATAAGAGCTATCTATAATCTTAAGTCCAGAGATTCTCTTAGAGAGATGTTTAAAAGAATTAACATATTAACGGTTGCATCTCAGTATATATTTAATAATATAATGTATGTTCGCAAAAACATTAATACATTTGATAAAAATTCAAAAGTACATAATTTTAATACTAGGAATAGAAATAAGCTCTCTTTGCCAAATTGTCGACTTCACAAAACGAAAAATTCATTTTTGGGTAATAGTATCAGATTTTTTAATAAAATTCCGCAGGAAATAATTGATCTACCATTGGCAACTTTTAAAACTGTAGTTAAAAAGCAGTTTCTTCAAAAGGGGTATTATGCTGTTAATGATTACTTATCGGATAAACAAGCTTGGGCTTAACATTTTCAACTTGTATGTGTATATTAGAATAAAAAGTCAACCAGATCACTGTCGTGACCATCCCTTATTGTACAGGCTCAGCTCAGTTTCACAATACATACTTACTTGACTGTGATGGAAGGTTCCCTTAGTGCTACTTTATTGGTTACAGCTTCGGGGGACCCTTTCAGTATCATCAAATTTACATTGTGTGTGTCATGTAATAAAAATAATATAAAAGAGCATAGCCTGTGAGTTTCTTGTCAGTTCTTCTCACAGAGCGGAGGCTCGGAACTGGCACTTAGATTCACTTACACCTAATTTTTATTTATTTGCATGTAAGGGAATCTAAGCTTCGTGATTTCAGGGTTGATATAATTTTTTTTTCATGTATATTTTGTTTTGACGTTTTCAAGTGCTATGTAATAGTTTATGAAATAAAGAACTTTTTACTTTACTTTACTTTACTTTAACTAGTTACGGAAAATCACTAGTTTCAAAACAGGTGACGCATCGAAAAAAACTAGTTACGTTTCGTTTCTCGAAATTCGTGTAACTGTTACGGTAAATGTGGATATTACGGTTATTATGTATAATTACCGGGAATTATGCATAAAAACCAGTGCTCG
This sequence comes from Musotima nitidalis, assembly GCA_949126915.1. NCBI lineage: Eukaryota > Metazoa > Arthropoda > Insecta > Lepidoptera > Crambidae > Musotima > Musotima nitidalis. The sequence goes on along the minus strand of OX421437.1, from coordinate 13,954,935 downwards.
TGGTAAAGGTTGTAAAAACTTTCGAATTATTCACATTTACCGGCAATTATATAAAATTACCATACCCCTTTAGTAAATGTAGTAAATCAAACATTCTAGTCTTAAATATAATAAAATTAAGTTACTAACAACATCAGTCAAACAATAATAATACTTCTCAAATATCAAGAGATCAAAGCTTCTGTTTGGTTAAGCAAAACATAAAATTCTTATTAAATTAACAAATTAAATATCAAGATACCAAACCTTTTTTTTGGTTAAAAAAAACTTATATGACAGGCAAATAAAATTCTTTATCTTTTATTTATTTCTGCAGGTCCGAGATTTGTGACATTTGGAATTGCAAAGTACTTATGTTTTCTTGCATTTGCAGCGATTTGAATTGCAATCTGAAGTACAATTGCAATGCTGAAAACCTTATCCACCTAAATTTGAATCCTTACGAGCGCATTCTCTCAGAGTTATATTAGTTTCTGGAACTTCTTCTATTGTGATAAATCGTTCTTTGCAGACCGAATTCATTTCTTGAGTACAACTGGCTTAAAATCCCATATTTCGTACCGAGTACAGACTCCATTCCAAACAAATTCCAAAGCTTATGTCGACATTTACCACGGTCGCGCGGAAGTTTTATATAATTACCGGTAAATGTGGATAATTCACTACATTTACCATGTGCATTGGTGATTATCTATAATTACCGGTAATTATAAATAATTACCGATTGCTCACATTTACCGTAACATAACGACCCATACCTAGTTTGTGGTACTGAGGTGCCTTACCCGTTTTACCTATATCATCATCATCATTTCAGCCATTTGAAGTCCACTGCTGAACATAGGCCTCCCCAATTGCTTTCCACGTATATCGATCCTTTGCCGCCTGCATCCACCGGCTCCCCGCCGCCCTGACCAGATCATCGGTCCATCGCGTTGGGGGCCGCCCTCTACTACGTTTGCTGATTCGTGGTCGCCATTCAAGAACCTTGTCGCCCCATCGGTCGTCGGTTCTTCGAGCTATGTGCCCCGCCCACTGCCACTTCAGCTTGCAAACGCGCTTCGCTATGTCGGTCACTCCAGTCCTCCTACGGATTTCCTCATTTCTGATTCTATCACGTAGGGACACTCCGAGCATAGCTCTCTCCATTGCACGCTGAGCGACTTTGAACGTATACCCGTATATGGAAGCTCAAAGTCGTTTAGCGTGCAGAAGCACATGCTTGTAGTGTCCCTAAGTGATAAAAATCAAAATGAGGAAATCAGAAGGTGAACTGGAGTGACCAATAATCGACGACTGATGGACCTGTTATCTGGTAAGGACGGCGGGAAGCCAGTGGATGCAGGCGGATTTAGTTTGCTCGACGTGTATACCATTGGGAAAGCATATGTTCGCTTATGCAACCTGAGTTGATGATTTTGTACAAAGATCTTTAAAATAATAACACTAACAGTACCGATCCTTTTGTAATATTGATTTAAAAAATAACTGATAACTAGTTAGTCGCGGCTTCCTATGTTCAAGCTTGAACGATTAAGCATCTAATAAGTAACAAAAATTGGGATAATCCTACATATTCAATAACATACAACAACAACAACAATGTCTCTTTTCACAACCCTATAATAAGAATGTGTCGTAAATACAACTGTTTAATAAGTCGATTGACGGACGGGCTTGACGTTTACGGTTCATCACTCGGAAAGTGGAGGCATACGTTGTCAGGTCTCACATAGATATATAGATTTATAATTTTACTTTAGACTACGAGCATTTGTTTGGGAATTGTATGTGTTTTTTTTTATTTGTAATTTATTCATTTTGTATTTGTTGTACTTATTTTTAGTTTTTTAAATTGTTTTTTTTACTTTTCGTGATTTGTGACGTTTGACATAGACCAGTAATGCTGTTCACACATGTTAGTGGAGATACAGCCTACTTATAGAATTTAGCATGTAACATAATTGTTTCCTTACTGTATCTCTGTTTTGTGTGACTAATAAATAAATAAATACAGGTTAATATATCACTCAAAATTAATGAAAAAAATGACGACTCGTTTGAACATTGATGGGGCCAATATTCAGCAGGCAATACATAATACTGATATGATGGTTTAAAAATAAATGCACCCGATCTACATGTCGTGATTTTGAAACCATGATTACACGAAATAATGGTGTGCATTATTATTTCTCTTGGTATGGCTGTTTTCTATGTATGTTTTTACTACAGTAACACTGCTTTTAAGTATGTTTATTTATTATTCTACGTCCAACCTCCCTGGATCCGCGTGGTGGAGTATGACCTGAATATCTCAAACCTTAGTTAGTGCTCAGTAGGGCAAGCGCGAATACAATAATCGGGTGTTTAAGCACGAAAAATACCCATATCGTCATCGTCAAAGTTTATATGAAAATTGAGCAGCCCCCTACCGTGCGTAAATTGAACTAAATTTGCAAGCACGAATGCTACGGTATCGCGAACGTATCGTCTAGTAACGTTATCCGATAGTATTTACATAAAAATGCGAGCATGATCTTTGCCTTGACACTAGGTATCGTCGGTAACGAATACTAAATAGACGAATGTTCCTTCACTTAGAATTTAGATGTAAGAACTTACGTCGTAGTATCAAATCGAAGTTAATTTAATTTTGCGTAATTTTAAGACTGATTTTTACAATTATGTGCACGACAGTAGTAGGACGTAAATGGTCTGAGATTATGGGATTTTGTGCAATACCAGATCTTCTAAATTTGGGGCTAGATGGCGCTGTAATAAATGTGCACACGCGTTAAAATGAGCATCTTTAAGGCGCACAACAAAAAAGTCCTTAAGGTGTAATCATACCGCAGTTTTTGGCTCATTCAAGTGGGCTATTAGAGTTCATTTGTAAACGGATGAAAGTATACTGAGAGACATGTTAAATGAAATGTGTTTGGATACCAGTGGCTAGATTGTTTCAGGCAATATAACACACACTATTAGGGGAGTTGGCTATAATCACCGCGCTGGGCAGGCGAGTTGGTGATTGCAGCTTAAGTCAGTACTCAGGATTACATTGCTGCCCATTCATTCAGTAGGATTTTTCTTTGTCTATTCTGACGACGCCCCGTGTGATGAGAGGGGGCACTACTCTAGGCCGGTACCACACGCCACCTATTACGTGGAACCAATAATGTAATTTGCGAAATGTGGGCGTATAATATGCATTTGTCTACTCCTTCGGGGAAATAGACGTGAATGTGTATGTGTGCTTGTTTAATTTTGTTGAACTCTTTACAACAGCAAAACATATAGTAACCTTAACAACTACTTCCTATGTTTTGCTCATCTCATATATATATCACATATAATTTTTTTTTATTGATTCAGGCGTTACTTTGCGGAAATCTATTGTAAGCAAGTGATGGACTTAAAATATCTTTGTAACAATTCCCGCGCTACTATAATTTCCCGAAAAATCGAGAAACTATTCAACACGACACGTGTTTCGCCCTTACACAGGGCATCTTCAGGTAAGATAGGAGCCTCAGAACAACGATGTCTTCACGACCAACGCTGAAACGAGAGTGAACTCGACTTTATTTTTAATCCATCACTTCCATATCGCATATTCGATTGTTACCATGTTAAAATTAAGAATAAATTGAATAAGTTAGTTGTGGGTTTAAGTTTTATTACGAAAAGTTAAAAATTAATGTTAGAAAGTTATAAAATATTATCAAAAATACTATTTTGTTGCATATTGTTGCTCAACAAAAGAAAGCTCAAGTGTAAACTTACCCTTACATCAATTACGAACATTTCCACCAATTGTGTTGCCATCAAACGTAAAAAAGGAGCAGTATAAAGTGGCACCCATTATCTGAGGGAGATCTGTCTGTCTGTGCGTCTGTCCCGCGACACAAAACATCACAATTAATTCCTTAACTAATAGCGGGTGGAGACAATGAAAGGATGTCGACGAAAGGTGTGTTTACTTTTTGTTTGGGTTACTCTTTTGTGGAGGATTCCGTAGGTAGTTTTTTTTTGTAAATATTAACAACTATAGCTTTTACTCGCGGTAGAGTGGTTAGCTTGATCGACATTTTATTAAACATAAATAATTATAATTAGATGACATATAATTTGGATTCTCTTTACAAACTACTTCGATCTTTTCTGTCTGTCTGTCTGATGTATATATCTTTCCCAATTTCTTTTGGAATGATGACCACGGAAGGGACATAGAAGCGTTGGCAGACAACCCACAAGCTGGATAGACGATGTAGCCATAATGCCTGGAGGAACATTCGAAATGCCCAAGAGTGGGTAAAAATAATGCAAGTGTGAATTAAAAATGTAATAATCTAATAAATAATAAATCTTTATTGGCACTTAATGTGTATTATTTTTACTAGACTCGCAGGCCTGCATCGCAGCAGTTGAGATGAGTGAGCATAGTCCAGTTAATTTAAGCTAACTTTATTTAGACAATGAAAACCATTTTATCACTCATATTACAACAATTTGGGTCTAGTTGAATATTAGCGTCAGCTTAAAACAAACATTGTAAACATTGTAATACTTATATATATTTTTGAATTACACGAAATGTTTTAATGCTTTTTTCGCTTAATAGGTACAACAGTTTCTCGTCTGCAGCAATTAAATATGTTAAGATTGATAATATTTCATATCAATTAAGTCCGAAAAGCAGTGCCTTTCGTCGCAGCCAAAAAAGATTGGCTGTTTCGTCCTGCTAATCATTCGCCCCCTCACAAACTAAAATATTTATTTTCATAACTTTCGGACCTTTACCTCTTATCTTACTTAGTTAAGGTTGCGACCATACGGCCCCGGTATCGGTTAAAATATAGATTTGATATTGCCCTGAATTAGAAAAAGCGTAATTACATTGCGTACGGAACCCCGATAAGGTGTGATCCCATTGTGCGCCGGTAGCGATCCGTCACGCACTTTACGAGGCCGGTCGCAGCTACCCCGGGACATATCCTGCTTTTGTAGTTTTTATTGGCATCTTACAAATGCGTTCGACGCATACCGAGGACTGTTTTGCTGGGTGTTTAGTGTTCGGGTTTTTTAGTGACCTTATTAAACATTATCTCTTTTAACTTTTATAATCAATCAACATACATAATACTACGCCTGTTTCCCAGGCAGAGGCATATTATACGCCCACATTTTGAAATTTGAGTTATATTGTTGGTCGCACGTTATAGGCGGGAACTTATATGGTCGCCAAAGCTTTATCCGTTGTTCAGCAGGTGCACCACTTGCAGGTAAGCTGGGCTTGAGATCCTCAGATCTTGGGAGGATCCTCATACACCCTTATTATTAATGTCCTACCACTGAGAACGGGCCTCTTTTTATGAACCAAGGTGAAAGGAATTCTGGTCATTATCCACAACGCAGATCCACTGCGGATTGATGAAGGTAGTTAGAAATGTCGAATTACTGTCAGAATATTTAGAGTGATTTAAGTCGATGAAGATTAAATGCTATTATAATGTCAAAGAATATTTTAACGGCTTATCAATATAAACATATGACAAAGTCCGACTTGTTAGTATTACGTTTAAAATCCATAAATCTGATTTCGTGTTATTTGAAATCGCAACTATTGTTCGCCCATGAAGCAGACCATAGTTAGATCTAAATTTGTACTGTAACACCTATCCTGTAACCTGTGTTCGCAAGAAACGATTTGATTGATTGATTGATTAAGCTTGTATAAGTAGATCCGGAGATCTAACCCCTTTTATTTTCCAAACTGCACGTGCTGGTCTTAGGAAACACCATTATTCAGTGTGCAGACTACCAGCACTCTAACCAAGAGGAAATTTTAATTCTTTCGTTTGTAAGATGTTTTGGCCTTATGAATTATCTGCTGGTGAGCATGTATCTCAGCTTCTATGCTTATGGTTCTCTCAACCGGGCGTGAAGGCGTGAAACGGCATATATCCAGTCTAGTTTGGAAATTCGAAAAATGTTTACTGTTCGCAAAGCGCTATAGAATATTTGGTAAGTTAATGTTTTTATTAACTAAGTATAAACCATTCAATTGACATAATATATTGAGTTTCCTCGTAACATATGGAAAGTCAGTATTTTTTTGGCAGACAATGTTATACGAGTAGTACGTTGCGCCCAATTCATCGACTACCTCCCATCAAGCAGAATGTAATCAATAATTTATTTGTTTATTTATTTTTGGATCTCCAACAAGAAATACACATTTCTAATTCATTAAAATCAATCAAAATGGCCCCGTGTTTTCTCAGTTAAAGGAAAACACATCATGCATTATTAATATTAATTTTATATTTTCCTTTAATTAAAACCTACAAAACCTAGAATAATTTCAAATATAATGAAACAAATAATAATAATAAAATTTCAAAATAAAGAAAGAAAAGTACAGATATACTCTAAAGTGTAGAGCACGAATTCGAAAATATAGTTCAGCTATGGAGTCATACAGTCCGCTGATTGATTGAGTGATTGAGAGAAGAGCTGGGTCTATAATTAAGTATCGATATCAACTTTGGATCGCATTGTTTTGACAAGCGCTTGTCAGAACTAATACCCGTTTAATAAGGTATGGTCAGCAATATAATTAATATTTTTTATAGTCAGTATATTTCCACTATCCACTATGTAATTAAACCTGAAGATTATTATTGCTATTAGTTTTAAGTAAAAAATAATTAGACGATAAATAAACATGCTAGAATTGGCGGGAAGAGATTTCTCACAGGAATAAGCTCCCCTTTATATACATTTTCACGTTTGTATTTTTGGGCAATAATGCTTTGGCTGTAGATGCTTTGACACTTTATCACGGCTAAGAGGATAAAAAAGATAAAACATAATAAATAAATCAATAACACAATTGTGTTGTATTCTGGTCGCGCCCCTAGACTTGTCGAAGCTATGTGCGTAATTGTCGCTTGTTCCGTGACTCGGAAAGCACGTTGAACCGTTGGTCCCGGCTGTTATGAACATCTATGGCAGTCGTTTTTAGGAAGTCAGTGGTTTCTTGCTGCCTGACAGCTGCTTTAACCATGTTTCTCTGGGCTGTGGACGTCAGACGGCAGTTGCTCAATGTAATAACTGAAATTTAGCCGAAAGCTGGTAAGACCAATGAGCAAACCCAGAATCCTAAGCTTAAGTCTAGGACAATTGGGATATTGCTTAGATGCTGATGGTGGTGTGGTATAATGGCCTTTTTGTTAACAGTAATTTTATTATAGCCAACCTTATATCATAGCTTAAATTCTTTGCGCTTACTTCCTGCTGAAATAGTAATTTTATGAGGAAAAAGCAATAGCACATAAGATTTTACCGAAATAACCGGGATCTTCCATTCGCCTTGTGGAATCTTCGTTTTTTGGGGGAAGCACACGTTCACTCGCAACAAGACTTCTGTAATTGTATAGTGTAGTGTCTTTCCACTAAATCCTACTAATATTATAAACGTGAAAGTTTGTATGTGTGGATGGATGTTTGTTACTCTTTGACGCAAGAACTAATGGAGCGATTGTGATGAAACTTTGTACGTGTATAGCTGCAGTCCTGGACTAACATATAGGACTCCTTATCTCGATATTTCCACGGGAACGGGGACCACGCGGGTAAAACCGCAGGGCGCTGCAAGTTTATATATAAAGGACAAACTTAGTCTGCATAACAAGCCTCTTTTGGCCCTGTAAAAACTAATAAGTATACAACATTCTCATTACTTCCATCTGAGCGATTTGAGCCAGCTAATGCCTTTGCATTAGCGCCGTGTTAACGTGCTACGGTATGTAATAAAAAAGACCTAAACGCTACGGACGGCAGAAAAAGCTATCACGACTTTAGTGACCTTTGACACCGACCTGGGCATGTTGGGGAACGTCAGCAAATAAAGTTTATTTAATTTATAGATAAAATTGTGGCACGCATTTATTTTTATTTCATACCTCGGGTAACGTTATGAAAGTTCTGGTAGGGATCCCTAATTCTTTCTCTTAAAAATTATCGCCTATACTTCCCCGATAATGTAGCATTTTTGAGTTTATTCGAAACAAATATTCATACAAACATAATTTTATCTTCATGGTATTAGTATAAATTAACGCTTTTCCGTTTTTACTCACATTCCCCTTCTTACAATCAATTACCATTAATTTGTGATAGGAGTTCTAAGTTCAGTAATGAAGTTCTCATAGGCTATAGTGGTGATGATGACGACACTATTTAGCCGAGTCAATGAGGAGGGCTTTGAATGACATAGTTGCATAATTCAGCCATGTTGAAGTGGCACATTAATCCCTTGCACATAATACGACAATCTCAGCCATTTGAGGCTCTGAACAATTCCATTATACACACGCAGAGATCTTTTACAACAGTTCACGGTACAGCTCTTGCGGTTAAGATAGAAGGTTTATAAGTGTACCATTGGTGCATAAATTAAGTGAATAATTATTATTTATTTCAGACAATCGATGCCAGTTTTAATAAAACTTAACTTAAAGTAATCTCAAAAAAATTCACAGCTTGTAAATTAAAGTGTCATACATTATTTCTAACAACTACTTATAACAAAAAAAATAGCTTTATAGAACCTGCTATAATGATTTTGCCGACCGTACCTCGGCCATCCGGCCGGACAGCGCTCGCTCCTGCTGAGTTGCGGTATTGTGAAACTGTATAGACTCTGTAGAGCAACGACAGGCCGCATAGTGGATAAGTATTACCCAGTATGAGATCTCTATTTCTCACACTAATTTTTACATAAGCTCAGCTATCATCAGCTCAGCCACATGTCGTCCGCTGCCGAAAATAGGCCTTCTCAATAGATTTCCATAATGAGCGATCCTGATTTGCCTACATCCATCGGTTTATCGCCGTCTTCACCAGATCATCAGTTTGCCAGTTCGCGGCCGCCATTAAGAAACCTTAACGCCCCAACGATCGTCTTTATTTCGTGCTATGTGTCCCACCCACTGCCACTTCAAAAATTCCGATTCGCTGCGTGATGTCTGTCACTTATATTCATTTAGAGGTGTTTAGGGTCCTACCAAGATCTTAAACTCGCAAGCCAATCTCACCTCCTAGTGGTACCTGCCAATCAACAGACAGTCTAATAAATGTTATGTCCAATACAAGTTTACGGAGTGGAATACTGTAATTAAAATAAATAATATAACATTTCTGCCACCCGCCAACCTTGACAAGAGCATCGTCTATGGATAGCCCGCGCACTTCACGAATGATCTATGGTACCAAGATGTCGTCGCGCAACAAGATATCTTCGCATTTTATTACAATAAACCAGGTGTAGATCATATCTTGTTATGCCGGCAATCTGGTTAATACGTAGTTTTTTTAATTAATTTGGTTTAAAGTTGTTGATGATGATAGGCCTGCTCAGGCCTCTTTTCACAAGGTGAGAGGGACTGAGGTATCGGTCTGAGGCCAAGGTCACCCAGCTATAAGATTTCTTCCATTAACTATTTGAAATTCAAATCAAGGCTCTGGTCTTTGTTGATCAAAAACATAATTAGCAAAATAAATAAATAAATAATAATAAATATTCTCTTACAATCACACCAATTATTTAGTTCCAAGATAAGTATCACTAAGAACTTGTGTTATGGATACTAAACAACGGATAAACATACTTAAATACTTTTTTTTTGTAAATACATGCTTAATATACATAGGAAAACACCCAGACCAGAACAAATATATTTATGTTCATGCACACAAAGATTTGTCCTGTATGGGATTCAAACCCATGACCTCTGGAGTGAAGTGCAGGTATACTGACCTCCACGCCATGTCGGTCGTCAAAATGAGCGCTTCTATATTTTCGGGGAACTAGGAGTGATTGTCAGTGCTTTAGAAAATTGATATGATATGATGTCATATATGACAAAGTACGCTTCCGTTACAACACTGACTTACTCCTCACTGTGCAGAGTGTATTGAGAAGACATACTGCGATGGTCTCCGTAACATGGCACGCTTATATCTATCGAATCGAAGCACCATCTGTATCGATTTGCTCACTATTTACATCTACAAAGAAATATATTATTAGATAACAGTGATTTCCGTGTGAATAGTCTATAGATAGATTAAACAAGCTGTCTAATTTAAGTCTTTAAAAATTTGTTAACTAAAATGCTTCATAGATAATATATATACAGTGGGCCCCCGGTAATCCGTGTTGCTGGGCAGTGTCGGACTTTTGAATTTGTCGAATCACAGAGTACTACCCCAAATCCCTGTTCCGGATTTTTTGGAAATAAAATTTAACATAATAACATTTATTTATTTGTTATTTTTTAAGTATTGGGTTTATAGGGATCCTACCAACATTTTAGGAGCCCAAGCCAACCTCACCAAGCAAGTGGTGAACTTTTTTTTTTTTTATCGTCGGTAAAAAAATGCTGTTTACGCACTGTCTCCCGGCCAATGGGGGGACCGAGAGGGGAGTGTGGGGCTCACTGCTTCAGACACGACCACCGCAGTTGAAAAAGGGGCAGGGGGCCAGTGCCTGGGTTTGTAGCTTCTGGCACCCCGCCCGCGGCCAACGTCCCACGGATCAGAACCGGGAGGACCTCCTCAGAGAAGCGCAGTGTGTCGCGCCCCCCCTACCTCCTTGTGCGGCCATGGCGTAACTGGCCGACTTCTGGGAGGGTCTATAGCTAGACGGAAGGGGCCCCCTGCCCCTGCCGCCTAAGACCCTCCAGGCGCGGCTGGACGGGCCCTCCTTGCCCGCCCGCTGCGCCAACGGCGTAGCCGGAGAGAGAGCGGATCCCGCTCCATCTCCCGCTCCGCGGCCTCCTTCTGCGACATCACCACTTCGCAGAAGGAGGCCATCGCCTCCCACGCCGTCTCGCTGTCGACCATCATGCGAAAGCCACTTCACTCCACCCATGGCCGCGGCCAACGTCGACCGCGGCCCCGCCCACGCAAGCAAGTGGTGCACCTGCTGGCAACGAACGAGGCTATGGCAAATATAAAAGTGCCCGGCAAGCGGCGGTACGTGTACGCGTATTGTTTGAAAATAAATTAATATTTTTCTCACAACTTTTCTAACAGTGTTATGTATACTAAATAACGGATACACATACATAAATACTTTTTTTATCTTATCATAAATACATACGTAATATATGCAGGAAAACACCTAGACCAGAACAAATATTTTTGTTTATGCACACAAAGATTAGTCCTGTGTGGGAATCGAACCCACGACCTCAGAAGCAGAGTGCGGACATACTCGCCTCCACGCCATATCGTCCTGATTTGTCGATGAATCAGTTTGAATTTTTCGTCACTAAATATCGACAGTGATGTCTAAGTAGGTATTACAAAGTCGTTACGCTTGGTATCAATACAAATCGTGATTTTTATTTATTTTATTTATTTATTTCATATAAAAAGTATATTTAACTTTATGCAGTAAGATGCCAACATAAACTCTTCCAAGTTTTACCGGGCATCAGTGTTGTCGACTTAATTACAATACCAAAAACAGCCGTTGAGTATACAACTGTTGCAATTTTGTAGATTCAGGTTTCGTAGAAAACTAACACAACTTACACTTTTATACTTGCGTTATCTATTGTAAATCTATCTTTGAAGTTGATAGTCCAAAAGGCGCCAGGCGGAGAGTTGCAGCACGTCCTCGACCAGGCGCCAGGCGCCGGCGCTCGCACAAAGCGCTACGAAGTACATACATCATGCCGCCGACCGCCAGTGCAACACTGTAGGGCTGAATTCAGAGATAACTTTACTAAACTACTATAATAGCGATATGGCGTTCTAGATGGAGCTTATTTATTATGATCACCACCAGCCCAAGGACATCAACTGCGGAACAAATCCGGGAAAGCTTTTTAGATTTTTAATTTGACTGATTGCGCATGGTCTGCATTCAGGGTCCTCTCACCTTTACCAACTTATCTATCCAACTTGTGGTATAGACTACGTTTTCTTTTAAGGGATGTGTGACTGTTTGAAGAGCTTTTTTGCCTCAACAGTTATCAGTTCTACTTGGTATTTCTCCTCTGCCAGTTTAGTTTGCTAAGTCTCGGTGCTATTTCTGTGATAGCTGACTAGTATTTTTTTGAGAATATAATTATTTTCTATTGTTTTTTATGTGACACATCATAGAGACTAAATCCTCTCTGAAAACAGTCGGTGCAATCCAAAACAAATCAGAGCGCTCCGTACCGTGTATGAAGCATAGTAACAAGCGCACCCACTCATGACTAAAGTGCCGTTTTACGCCCCTCTTAAAAAACCTTGGACTATAGGAGGTAGGAGACACATGCTCCGGCAAAGAAATTCTAAGTCGAATGGTTTTACGGAGGAAAGTCTAACCTAAGTTCAAGTCTGTCTTAGGGTGGTTCCAGCCTAGCCTGTGAGTTTCTTGCCAGTACTTCTTACAGAGCGGTGGCTCGGAACTGGCACTTAGATTTACTTACACTTAACTACTTTTTGTTTTAAAATTGTTTTGTTGCATGTAAGTGAATCTAAGCTTCGTGATTTAGTGTAATAATAATTTGATTGTTTTTTTTAAATATTTTAATTATAACGTTTTCAAGTACTATGTATAATAGTTTATGAAATAAATAATTTTTTACTTTACTTTACTTTAGACCAGACCAGAACGTATTATTAGATCTAAAAGTTCTTGAACACAGTATACGTTTGGAACATTCGCTAACTTTTCTTTATTTGACTATTAAATATATAAATAAATTAAATAATCTGCCCAAGTCCACTCCTGGGTGGTAGTTTCGCTCAACCAGCATTACTCCACTCCGTGGGCGGCTGTCCATACTTCACCTATTGTATACGTAGCAGGCAAATTGTAGAATTCTTCGTTTCACTTAACGACTAAGGGATCCTATCAATATCTTTGGAGCCGAAGCCAAGCTTTGCAACTGGTGCTCATGCCGATCAACGGACGAGACATAGCAAACGGCAATAGGCTCGCCACCGATTATGTGGGACTAAAAATATAATTGGCGAAATGTGGGTGTATAATCTGCTAACATTTTATATAATTACTAACTAATAAACATTTTGAATTTATTGCAATGCTATAGTGATTGCCGTTTATACTTAAATTCAAACACTAGATTTCACTGTAGGTCTTTTTAATTTTATTTATATAAATTCAAATATGTAGTTTAAAAGCTGTTGGTATTCAATTGAGTGTATGATAATGTAATACTAGTTATATAAGTGTTCTATGTTATTCCACACGCAAAAATAATCATAATGGTATGCCCAATAAAAGAAAATACGTTTCATAATAAGTTGCGTTAAATGCTGTATAAACTAAAATGATTCCCATACACGATTGGCTCAGACGTTTTATAAAATGGCGCATTCTAATCTGCCTGCGACACATTATTATATGCCTATAGTAAATGTCTATAAGCATCTATTGTGCACTTTTGCCTGAGAACTGTTTATGCTGTTTGTTGGGATTGACAAACACGTGGCGCCGCAACGCCCCGGCACCTCTCGATCTGGTAATTCTACAATTACAAATACTAATAGACTTTATTATATAAAAAATATAACATAAATCATTTTCAACAATTACACCAAAATAAGTCAGGCCAGCTTACCAGCACTCCTCTCCTGAGGACGACGGTTCGATTCCTACACAGGACAAATCTTTGTGTGCATGAACATGAATATTTGTTCTGGTCTGGGTGCGTTCTATGTATGTTGAGTAAGCATTTATCCGTTATTTAGTATCCATAACACAAGTTATTTATGATACTTAACTTAGAACTAAATAACTGGTGTGTTTGTAAGAGAATTTATATTATTATCTATCTATTTTTTCTCAGCAAAATGAATGCTGGTTATTTTTACAATAATTACGGGCTAGGACTTAGCAATTATTGCAGGGGTTTTATTTTACGTTTCAAAGGGAACGTTATTTGCGCTGCAAGAACTTTTACTGTTATTATTAGTGATGTTTACCGATGTAATAAATGTTGTTAAGCGTGGGAACATATTGAAGGGAAGGAAAGATAACTGCAGGTAATATCGCAATCTATCATTTCTGGCTCAAATTGCTGCAGACAGACAACCACATAAATTATTTTCACAAGCCATGGTAGAGGGCAACGCGATCTAAGTTACGTTAAGTTACTGATAGCACTGATAATATAATACTATACTAGTCTGACACTTTGACACAAGGTTAATTAATTTATTATAATTAATATGCAATTTGATCAACAAGTATAGAGAATAAGAATCATTTAAGGATTAGGATAATTTTTTTGACATAACATAGTTACAATATAATTATGACAGAATTCATAAAATAGTGTTACTATGTTTCGCCGCTAAGGCACACAATTATTATTGCATAACCATTACAAGTCTTTTAGTTAAATAGATTTTATTATTATCCCCAATAGATTTTATTATTGCATCTGCCCATAATTACCACGCTGGGCAGGCAGGTTGGCTATCGCACTCTGGGTGCCCTTAGTACTGACTACCAGGGGGGAAACTAAGAGGGACCTGTGGAGGGCGCAGGGCCCGTCAAGCAGCGCCAGGAGTCTTAGGCAGCGGGGGCAGGGGGCCCCTGCTGTCTAACCATGGACCCTTCGAAGTCGGCCACACACGCTATTGTCGCACAAGGAGGTAGGAGGGGCGCGTCCACTGCGTCTGTCTGAGGAGGTCCTCCCGGTTTTAGTCCGGGGGACGTTGGCCGCGGGCGGGGTGTCAGAGCTGCAACCCAGGTACTGGCACCCCGCCTCTTTCTCAACAAGCGGCGGGCGTCGTCGGAAGATTTTTAGTGGGTATTACTACTGGGTGAGTGGTGAGCCCCACACACCTCTCTCGGTCCCCCTTTGGCCGGGAGACAGTGCGTAAATGCATTTTGTTACCGACGGAAATAAAAAAACAAAAAAGGTTGGCTATCGCAGTACAAACCAGTACGCAGGATGACGCTGCTGCCCATCATCCGTTAGGATTGCTCCTTGTCGACTCTTACGACTCCCTGTGAGATAAGAAGGAGTGGCACTTTTCTGGTACCACACGGCAAAGTACTAATAACTAGTGGTTACTTACTAATTTTTTTACACCTTGGGGTACATTATTGGAGTTTTTAATTTAATTTGTTTTAAGGAGTTTTTGATTAATCTCATTATAATCAATATTTATATATAAGTATGATATCTACGACCCCCTCGGGAAAAACATGTGGTGGTACAATTATTTGGAGGAGATGCTACCAAGCGGTATCTTTTTTAAACAATAATATTGAAGTTCGGTTAAACGTGTCGAGTTAGTAGCAGTTGCAATTGAGAAGAAGCCTAACAGTTATAAGTAATACTAAGGACCTTAATCCACTCGTAACACCATCGACTAAACCTTCACACGATTCGTGAACAGGGCTTTTAATTAAAGAAGCATTAAATTTATTAAATTCAATAAGTGAACTCGATACTTTCATTCCTTTCTATGCCTAATGTCAAATAATATGGATTCACAACCTTTTGATCCTAGCCTGCACACCCTTTTATGACGTCGCTAATGATCGCAATTACATTTCCTTAACTTTGTACGTTAACCAAATATTCTTTTATAGACATACTCCGCAATTCTCTTAGAATAAAAACAGCAATAGTCGCCAAAACAGTTGAAATGTAAAATATCGCAATAGGTATTAAGATGACATAATAGGACACGATGTCTCTCCCAGTATGTTTTATGTGTCACCTCTTTAGCTCGCATTCACATAGTATTATCTTTTGTTGGCCACAATCGTCCCGTTGACATGTTTATGGTGTTACGGTCCCGAAGTAATGGTCATAGTTCTTACACAACTAAAAAAACGACGAACAATCGGACAAAAAAGTTAAAAGGTCGTTTGTGCGTTTGTAGGTCGCTCCACGCCGGTCGGTGAAAAGGTTTGGTAAAGAAATGTTAGATTTGTTTATTTAGATTAAGTCTTATTAGATGTTCGGTATTTCAAGTATTTGGTTAGGTTTTTAATTTATGAATAAATATTCTAATTGTAGAGAGCTTTGCGTACACTGCGTACGTGCGTGATAGAATCAGAAATAAGAAAATCTGTAGAAGAATTCAACGAAGAGATTCATAAGTCACTCCAACTGCAAATACATAATAATATATTCGTACTACAAAAGGGGTATTTTGATGTAAATGATTACTTGTCAGCTAAAGAAGCTGTGGTTTAATGCGGTATACTTAACTACATTATATGATTTTAAGCGTCCTCCCTTTTTTCTTTTTTGTATATTTATATGAAATGCTTGTTAGCATTTTGAATTATAAAAACGCTTTTGAAGCATTATATTTAGGTGATTTTTTATTTTGGCAGTGTTGACTATATTCTGAGGATATTGATAGATCTGTTTTTGTATTAAATCTAATATTGCATTTGTTTCATTTAAATTGGCCTGTTATTATTATAGAGTTTTTTTACCATGTGATTTGACAACATTTGATAGTAATTATTTGCTGTTGTTGTTTTGTGATTTCATTTTAATAATTATTGTAAAAAAAATTCTTTTTCGTGACGTGACATTTTGTCTTACCAATTAATGAGTATTTGAGTATGCAAGGATTGTATGTGTAATAACTGAAGTCCAGCCAAAGAATAGGGCCACCCCCCTCTCGTCTCACGGCGAGTCGTAAGAGTTAAGTTATAAGGTCTACACGGAAGACCAGCGCTGTTGTGGTCCTCCACTGCAGCACATGCTGAGTGGAGTCCTTTTTAGGCATACTATATGTAAACTTATGTGTATAAATTGTTAACTGTTTTGATTTGCGTTCTTTGTTTATGTATTTTTGTCTAAATAAAATTTTATTTCATTTCATTTCAAATCCAACAGGTTGATAGGTAGCAGAGTCATTCTGCGTACTAGCTTGAACTGCGATCACCAACCCGCCTGCACAGCGTGCTGAATATAGCCAAATATCGTCTATAGAATGTAGTCTATTGGGGAGGCTTATGTTCAGCAGTAGACTTTATAAGGCTGTATGATGATGACTCCTAGTTAGTTTGCTTTTGCACAATAAGGCTGCATAACCACGAATCAGCAAACGTAGTAGAGGGCGGGTCCCCATGCGATGGACCAATGATCTGGTCAGGGCGGCGGGGAGCCGGTGAATGCAGGCGGCAAAGGATCGGTCTACGTGGAAAGCAATTGGGGAGGCCTATGTTCAGCAGTGGACTTCAGCTGAAATGATGATGATGATGAACCCTTTGTGGAAACAGGTGTGATAGCATATCTTTTAGTACTGGAGGTCTGACGTTCGAAGCGACATTCAGTAATATATGAACGAATTTAACTACAATTTAAAACCAAATAAGTGTTTCGGGGGGTTCACCGCAGACGATAGGTGACGGTATTATTAGGTGGGTGAATGGCTCCCGCCGAGATGGGCTTATTAGTTTGTATGGACCATTGTTAGACGGCGCGGTTCCACGTGCCCGTACTTTTAAAAATAAAATAAAATTCGAAATAGCTCTATATAATTTGCGCTTCAATGGGGCACTTACGAATGATAAGATTAAAATGACCTGGAATATTATTAATAGTGAAACGGGAAAAAGTAAGAATTATAATACTGAGTTTAGTTTAAACTCAACATTGATAAAAAACTCTTACATCTGACTTAGATGTAGCCAATGCTTTCGAAAACTTTTTTACTAATATTCCAGTGTCTATCACAAAAGCTTTAACTTGATTCTACAATAAAATCCCAAGCAACATACAGCAATTGAGCCTAAATAAATTTAAATTAACAATAAAACACAAGCTGTCAAAGGGATACTATTCTATTAAAGACTATATGGCAGATAAAAATGCTTGGGATTAAGCTGCCGTTTCATACAGGCTATTCTAATATGAATGACTTGAAAAGATAAATATTGTTAAGGTACATAACCTTAACTTATTGCATTGTATAGCTTCACAGACAAATGAAGATTGTAATTCTAGTACCAAACTAATGGACATATTTAAAAGAGCAAAGCCTGTGAGTTTCTTGCCAGTTCTTCTTACAGAGCGGTGGCTCGGAACTGGCACTTAGATTCACTTACACTTAATTATTTTTTGTTTTTAAATTGTTTTGTTGCATGTAAGTGAATCTAAGCTTCGTGATTTAGTGTAATATTATTTCGATTGTTTTTTTTTTCATTTGTAATCATGACGTTTTCAAGAACTATGTATAATAGTTTATGAAATAAATAATTTTTTACTTTACTTTACTTTAATGTTCAATAAATACTTACTGACTGTGAGCCGAAGTGTAAGTAAATAACTAGGCAAGAAACACGACCAGTATAACCATCCGCCCGGTTTTTAAATGAACTTACCTTTAAAATTCTTTGGTTTTCTGATATACGCTTGAAATATGCACGGTAACTAGAAATAAAAAGTATTCAGAGTAAACTAACACAAAAAAAAATCAAAAAATCACTCATTTTACAATAAACTTTTATTTCAAGAGAAAATGGGTTTATAATTATTGTATAGCTAAATCACCATGCTTTTGCCTTAAATTTTTTTGCTAAGATGATAATATATGGTACAGTTTCTAAATGTACATGTGTTTCTACACTCGCAGAAGTTCATTAAATAGTGAAATAAAACTAGGACTCACAATGGAGCTAATACAACTAATTTGGTAATCCAATTCCGTGTGACAATGGAAACAGTGACCGGTCTCCCAGACCTCGTAACTAATACACTTGACACATAATACTTCCTTCGGCCGAGATTTTGAATAATGCGGTAATAATCCGGCCATTCTGTTGAGTTATTGCGTTTTATTTATTCAAAGCTTCACTGGGTCTATTGGACCCACCTCCTTTATGATGGTTTAACAGACCGCGGACATAGACCACACACAGTAATAGACGTGTTATAATAAGTTTATGTTGCTCACTTTCACTTGTGTCTGAGCCCAAATGGCATTCGATCAAAACCTAAACCTGACACGTTTATTTAAAATTGAAGCGTCTGTTTTTTATTTATAATTAAAATATTCGATTTAGTAGCATTTTGAACATTTTAGTTAAAAATGACTACGTTCTATGTCGTGGCAGTATTAACTATGAAAGCGCTCCATATTGTGGAATAAGCACGCTCACTAGTTTATAAAGTTCTGCATAAATTCTGCTGCACACCCGCTTTAAACACACAGGGGTGTAGGGTCACAGGAAGACTAGGTGACACTTAAAGCATATGGTTGATCTGAAGGTAACTGGTCACCGCAGCCTATGAAAGTCTTCAACGTAATACACAGAAAAACAACATCCAACAAAAAATATATACATACAATACATATACATTTTAAAATATAAAAATACATTTCCAAACAAGTTAGTGCTATTCGGGCGAGGCTTTCAGCTGTGGACAGGAGTTGGCTGGTTGAAAGACGTGTCTTTCAGATTACCTGTACTCTGGCGAGGAGGGTTGATGTATGATGTCGTAATTAACCAATACAATAGTCCACGAATAATTGGTGGGTTTATTGATTTAAATATCTTTCAAATGTTTGTGAGAATTTGTTTTTCTTTAGTTAAACACATAGTTTAAGTTCTTTATACTTATTAAGTTATGGCAGATTTAAACTGTTGTTGGTCATTATACTCCATGCCCCATGCCACGATCACTTAATTTGTTTTATTTTTGTGATTCTAAATTATTCGAAACGGTCGAAGAGTATAGCAGAGTGTACAGAGGTCAGGCATTGAGTAGTAGACTGATTCATCATTATCATAGCCTATTAAGGTCCTCGTAACTGAGCACGAGCCTCCTCTCACATTCCAAGGTGCGAGAGTATTGGGTCATACTCCACCTCGCTGACCCAGTGCGGATTGGCAAAGGCAGGTGTATGGCG